>CM023862.1:35531640-36131640 GCA_013389735.1 Phaseolus lunatus
GAACATAAAAAAGAGTCCAATATATACAGTCTCTGAAACTGGTTTTATATCTTTATCTTGATTAGACTAGCATACAACAGCTTACGAAGTTACGTTTACTTGTTAGATTGTAAGTCTCATTTATATTCAATGAACTATAATTCTTAGGCTCCAACTTCTGTAGGACTTCTTTTGTTGAGAAGAACAACCAGTCTCTGTTTAAGTTAGCTGTAAGCTTTAGAGCTGCATGCTAAGATACTATTAATGGCTTCATTTCTCTAGGAACTATCTCAGCCTCAAATGTAAGAATGTAAAGAAAAGAGGGAAAATTTTATATGATTTCTGTTAATCTTCTTTAAAAGTGGGCATGAACATGAGGTATTTTGCTGCAGGCAATGGCACAAGTTGGTGGTTTGGTCATGTTGCAACCTGAAGTGGGAGGTTCTCGCGAAAACTTCTTCTTTGCTGGAATAGACAAAGTGCGATTTCGTAAGCCAGTGATTGCAGGAGACACCTTAGTTATGAGAATGACGCTTACAAAGCTGCAAAAGCGATTTGGAATAGCAAAGATGGATGGGAAGGCATATGTTGGAGGTGAAGTTGTGTGCGAGGGTGAATTTTTGATGGCGATGGGGAGCGAATAAGTGGACATTCCTTCTGGAATAGAGTTTATATTCTTCTATCTTTTAATTTAAATGCTTCTGCTTTTGAATGCAGAACATTGTGATCATTTAATCTTAATGTATGCATTTTCAATGAAATCTATCTGAACATTCTGTTCTAGTTCTCCATATGACTTTGCTTTGGTAGTTTTGTTATTTCGTGCAAGATTATCTTTTTGATGGATGAACTCATTGGCATTTGACCTTGTGTTCTCTCATCCAGATTTGTATTTTATGGCAATCCAATATCTTTTACATTTTTTACCCAATTGTGCATAAAAAAAAGATACTTAAAACTCCATACGACTAGTTACACAGACAGGCACTAGCAATATTTTCAAATCTCCCATATAACTACACCTGGTTTGAGAAAGAAAAGAAAATGCAAGTATTTATACGGTGGCTACATTAGAGTACAGATATAAAGTGAATGCATCCATATTAGAGCATAGAATTTGAATTTGTCATCGGGTAACACAAACAGGACAAAGGTTCATTTGCAACTCCAGCCTCTCAATTCAATTATCTACATGAATTGTGTAGTTTACAAGCCAAGTGCGCCTAGGGGGGTCTTTCCTTGTCCAGCCTCAAAGTAGAAAATGAGCATGGCCAACATAGCAATCCTGGCATGCTTAATCTCAGCTAATTTCAATCTTTCCAGCTTCTCTGTATCCGGGATGTAAACTCCATCCTTGGTAGTGCCACCTAAGCCCAAAGGATCAAAGAATTTGCCTCCTGGGTAGCCTTGTTCACCGGTAGCATTGGCAAAGTTCTCAGCAGTTTTTGACCATGGAGTGGCCCATTCCACTGACTGTGAGTCTGGGTTGAAGAAATCCACCCATCTCTTGCTCTCAACCCATCCCATAAGAAGCAACTGGGTTCCCAAAAGAGAACCAAACGAAAAGGGAGCAATTGCATTGGGGTCAGCTCCAGCCTCAAACCATGGCACTCCACTCCAGGCCTGCCCCACAAAGATACCTAAAACTGCAGCCATTGCCCACCTCCCATGAATCAGCTCAGCTTCTCTGTACCATTTGAGGAATGCCGGGTCCTTCCCCAGGCCTAGTGGGTCAAAACCATAGTCACCTGGTAGCCTGCACTTGAAACATAATAAATCAATTTCTAAAGGGAAATTTGGAGGAAAAAGTGAAGAGAGAAAATGAGAATATTTGTTTTCAGATTTCAAAATATGCAACTTCACCAAGTTCATGCCTCACCACATTCAACATCATTCCAGATGACTCACCCTAAAGCTAGGACATCATTCAACACCACAAAACAACACATGACAGCGAACAAACACCTCTTCAACCGTATCTGTCTTAGTTTTTAAAACACTTAATTTAGAAACATTTTTTCAGAAAATGAAAAAATAATTTCTGAATACGCATGGAATTATCTCATAAAACACATTTTGAAATAGAAAAGTGTGAAGGAATTTGAGTGGACTCACGATCCATCAAGCCATTCTGGGTCGACGAGATTGCCACCACCTCTAACACCAGGGAGCCATGACTTCTTTGGTGCTGCCGCAGCTACCACAATGAGTCTTCTAGGACTAACTGCAACACCAAGTTTGCCTCCAATAGCAGTGGCCAGAAGGGTTTGGCTCCTGCTTCCTCCACTCAAGAAGGAAGATCCCAACCCATTTAACACAGCACCAGATGTTGCAGCTGCCATGAGTCTATAAAGTTCTCTGGAGACAATGAGAAAAAAGAGGGTGCTTTTGAGGTTAACTTGTCAAATGCAGCACTTAGAGAGGTTTTATGTGTGAGTGGATGTGAAGTGTGAGAGAATCTAAGGAGTTGTCAGAGAAGGGCGAGTAGGACAGTGAAATCTGTAGAAGAAATCTTAAGCTACAATGGATAGATTTCGGACCAATAGGAACTAGATGTCCATCCTCATCCCACGTTTCTTCCAGCCACGTGGACAACTCAACCACCTATTCCCTCCACTTACCTTCTTCTTTCTATCTTTTCATGTTGTCCATGTTTAGGAAGATAATAATTTCCCATACAATAACGTCCAAACAAAACCATTTTTAATGACCCAACATGTGGATCACCATAAACCTGCTTCTTCACCTCACAAAAATCTATGCCATATTCCTTATTTCAAATGCTACTCATCAAACTTCATGAACAATATCTAACCACAAGCAAAGAAATTTTTAGTTTTTTTTATAATGCTACTTCATAATTGGCCTAATGATAAGTCCTACACAACTGTTTCATGTAAAAGTAAATAAATTTATCAATGAAACTAATCATTAATTCACACGCAGTTAATTTAAGCAGTAGTATGTCTGTTTTGTTATAGAAGAATAAAATTTAGATGCACGAGCATAAGTATTATTACTATTGTTTAGAATTAAAATTTTACTTTTAATAATTTATGTAATAAAAAATAGATTATCACATATTATTGAAATTAAACTTTATATTTAGTTAAAAACAGTACTGGTAATTTTTATATTATGTATCTAAGCTTTCTTTATTGTATCATTATGTTGTTTATATGAAAGGATAGGTTTTTTTATTATATAAATGTTTCAATTGAAATAAAATATAGTGATCGAAAATGGTATTGATATCTTATTCTTTTAATAAATTTAATATTTATTAAAATTAAAAGAATTTAAAAATAAATAACATATTCAAGTGATAATAACAATAATAGTTTATGTATTTTTAGTTATGTTATTAGTACAAAATTTTGTAAAAAATTACTGGTATTTTTAGTAAAATTTAATTTTTTTAATCACATTTTTTATCACCAAATTCATATCCGATACTTTATTCAACGAAGGCAAAATCAGTTTTACTTAAAACAATGAATTCTTTTCTGTTTCATTTGTGTAAACAAGCCTTTTCTCTTTTTTTTCCCTTTAAATCAATTATTTCTAGAGACGTAAATAGTTCATGCAAATACTTAACCCACTAAATCTGAATTAAAAGTATATTTAATTGGAATTTCAAAAAACAAAAATTACATGAAAAAGTAATATAAATTTATTTATTTTCGTAAAAATGGAATGATATTTTAAAGATTTAAAAAAAAATTATGATTAGTATTTTGTAATTTAAACTTTAAAGATTTTATAAAATATGAAATCAAAATATTTACATATTTTTAAAAAGTCTCCTCCTCATTCTTATTTATAAATGGTAGAGCTTATAATTTCTTATTAATAATTTCTAATAAATGAATTCTAGCCTTCCTTATTCTTTATCTTATTTATCTTTTTAACCAAAAAAAAATTAAAAAAAAAAACAGAGTTGTTTGATGGATTTTAAGATGATTTGTATCGATCTGTTTCTTATGTATGTGTATATATACTAATAAAGATCAAGTAAATATGAAAAGTAGTTACTATAAATAATAGAAAAATATTAAAAATGCATTACTTAAAAATGCTTTTTTTTTATCGTCAACGAAAATTTAATTAAAAAGTTATTGGAGTCTTGCTTCTTATTTAATGAGTCATTATTCATAATTCTATATTTTTAATAGTGTAGCTGCAAATAAAAATATGCTAAGAAAAACGTGTTACTGATGAATCATTAACATGGTTAAATTGAACATGTAAACATAGATCTATATAAAATGTATAGAATAATATTAATAGGTTAAATTAGACTCTGCCTTTGGGTGAATCAAATGGTAAAAAACTTACAGTTTGAACACATTCTAATTAAATTTGTAATATACTTTTATCTTATAATAGCAGTTATTCAACTTCACATATATTGTGTTTTGAATTTTTGGAAGGTAATAACACCGCATAATCATCAAAAGGATGGCTCTTCCTCTGTTTCTGTCTGTAATCTGTTGTTGTCCACTCGTTCTTCCATTGCCCCACCCTCCTCATCACTCTCTTAAACCAACCCACAGAACAAATCACGCCTTAATACAAAATCCAAAAACAATTTATCAAATTTGAGAAGAAAAAATAGAACTTCATGAAATGGCTCATCTCTTCTCCAGAAGCTTCCATTGTCTCTGGTTACCACGCTGTAATCTTCCACCAAAATCTTCTGAAAGGCTTCGAATTTATTCTCCAATTCCACTTCCCAAACCTTGGGTGACCTTCACGCACCATACCCACATGCTTCCCAATGCCACTTCTTCCCGAAACTCTGATCCTGAGGATTTTGATATTCTCTCTTCCACTGGTATGCTGTCTTAGCTCTCAAAGACTGTTACTTTTTTCATTTTTATCTTTTGGGTTCATGTTATTTTTCCGTTTTGATTTGTGGGCTTTATTTTATTTTTCTGAATTGATCAAAGTGGACTCGCGCTTCTGGTTATTTTGGCAGAACATTCTGATGGTACTTTTGTTTTCCGATTCGGCACTGCTAGCCAGATTAGACAACAATTAGATGAATTGAACACAAAGAAAAAAACAGATGAATGGAAGAAAAAGAAAAAATCAGATGCATTGAACAAAAAGAAAAAACTAGATGCATCGAACAAAAAAAAGCTTGCTCGTGAGGGTGTTGTGGAAGAAGACAAAGCTAGTGTTCGAGCTTTGGTGAGTGATGGTGTCGAAAAATTGAACACTGATGTTTATCGTACATCAGGGGATGAAATTGACTCTTCTTCGACTGTAGTAGTTAGTGTTGCTGATCAACACTCTCTGCTTCCCGTGAAGGAAAAGGAGAGTATTGTTCTTAATAGTGATTATGGGAGTCCAGTGATCAATGATAGGCATTTGAAGTTGGATTCGGTGGAGGATGGCGATGGTCATCAAGAAATTTTTAGTGAAGATATTGGTGCTGAGTGTAATGGTTTTCTGAGTGCGTCTGAGGAAGATTCGGAACTTGATAATCATCAAGAAGCTGTAGTTTCAACTGTTGCTCCAGAGTCTGACGCGGTCTCTGCTCTGAAGAGTGGCGCTGCTGCAGAAGTTGAAGAGCACGAAGGTGATGCTGTGGCTTATTTAGTGTCTTCTTAGTCAACATTATCCATTGATGTTTTTAATAGTGATTGTTCTGTTTGTCAGGTAGAAGGCTAACATTGAAGTTGCTCATCTCTCTACAGCTGGCAAGGGTTATGGTGTAGATGGAGTGACGAATAACTTGGCTACAGCGGTGGATGCAGACTTAAGTGAACTGGTGCAAGAATCCACTTCTTTAGAGTCTGAACAAGTTGGTTATAGTGCAAAAAACAACCCGACTGCCATTATTGGTGCTGAGATTAGTGAATTAGTGCCAGAATCCATCCCTTTAGAGTCTGACTCTGAACAAGCTGATTATACTGCAACAAACACCCCAACTTCCTTAAAGTCTGAGCAAGTTGATTATAGTGCATCAAACAACCTGATTGGTGATGAAGATACTGATGCAAGTGAAGTGGTGCCAGAATCCTTTTGTTTAGAGTCTGAACAAGTTGGTGATAGTGCAGCAAACAACCTTACTGCTGCTGTTGGTACTGACTTAAGTGAACTAGTGCAAGAATCCACTTCTTTAGAGTCTGAACAAGTTGGTTATAGTGAAACAAAAATTCTGAATGTCGTTGTTGATGCTGACATAAGTGAATTGTTGCCACAAGCCACTTTTTTAGGGTCCGAACAAGCTGGTTATAGTGAAACAAACAACCTGACTGGTGGTGTTGATGCCGAATTAAGTGAACTGGTGCCAGTATCCACTTCTTTAGGGTCTGAACTTCTTGCTAACGATGAAGAAACAACTCACCTCGTTGTGGATGACTTAATTGATGCAAGTAAACCAGGAAAGTCAGAATTGGTTAGTCTTATTCCCTTTCATTACAAAGGCTAAAATTTACTTTTTCTGTGCACGTTGTTTTGTTTGAGTGCATTTAGCTATTCAACTATATTGACCCTAACGGATGAAAGCATTCCCTTCAAGAACTGCTTTTCACTGGATTCATATGCTACAGTTTCTAATATGATTTTTGTGTTAATTTTGTGTTTAGTTACATGATGAGGTACCATCCTCAGATTTGGAAAACATCACAGATGTTGACAATACCGAAAGAAGTGATTATGAAAACTCATCACAGCTTATTACGACACAGATACATTCAGTTGAGGTCGCTAGTCATCGGTATGCCAACAATCTTCTTTCTATTCTGTATTCTAAATTATGTTCTCTCTTCGTGGCCTACAACACTATATATTAAATTATTTCCACCCATCGAAACTTTCTCCCTTTTTATTCAATATGAATGTTTTTGAACATGATCTACTTACCGAATTTGGTGATAGAAGCAATGATAATTTTCAAATCATGCAGAGTGTTATAGAAATTGCATATGGTGCAAGTAATACATTGTTGTTAGTGAGGAACGAAGTACAATAGCTCCCAATAATCATCTTATTTTTCTAAAAACCAAATCATTAAAGATGCAAATATTTAGGTTTGATGCATGGCAACTTCTTGGAATTTGGAAATGACATCTGTTTCATGGTTCTTTGCACTGGTTACTTGCATTTACACAGGACAAATGCTTCAAAAACGGAGCTTTACCTAGTTTCTGGTGGTGCTTGCTTGCCTCATCCCTCAAAGGTACATTCCATACTTCAATATCAAGACTCGGTTCTTCCAAGTCTATAGGGATATGGGAATGAAGCATGTTAAGCTTACAAATATCAGTAATGGGATTTCAGTATCCGAGTTAAATCAAATTCTAAAAAAAAGAGAATGATTTCAAGCTTTGTTTTCCATATTTTTCTAGGGTATAAAATCAGGTTTGCTCCTCCATGATTAATTAATCACTACTCTGAATTCGTGATTGTTTCCCCTTTCCATTTTCGATAAAATTCTTAAATTAAATTTTTTTTTTTTTTTTTTTTTTTTTTTGTGATAGTTCTTGTTTTGTTTTGGTATGATTGATATGTTTGATGTTTTTAAGTGAAAAGAGTTTTACCCAAATCTATGGGAAGACTGACAATAGATAAATCTGGGAGTGCTCGTGTCAAATGTATACATGCAGTACTTAGAAGAATATAAGAATTGTTAAATTCTACTGCAAAGTAATGACACTTGAAGGGTAATGACAAACTTATTTTTGGTCAGCAGGATATGTCATCTTGTTGTTTAAGCTGGTGCTCCCAAATGCTTTATTTAGTTTACTTAAATCTAGAAGCTTTTGCTTCCTGCACCAAATAAATCACTGGCGCGAAATGACCAAAATGTCTTCTTTAGTTTTTAAATAAGAATGAAGGATGCAGGTAAAAAATGTATTCCAGATTTGGTATTCCGGAAATTTGGGTTTTTAGAAGACTTTTCTGAATTAGGCTTTCGAGAACAGCTTTCCGGAATATGTTTATGGAATTTTGTTTTTCAGAATCCTTTTTCTAGAATATGTTTCCAAACTTTGTTCTCTGGAGTGTATTATTTATATTCCGGATTTTCCTTTCTATAATGGAATTTTGGTTTTTCATTTCTATTCTGGAATTTCATTTCTGGAGTGCTATTTATTCTAGATTTCCTTTTCCAGAGTGTATTTTTCAATTCTCAATTGCCTAGTGTGCAAATACTTCTAGCCTAGGAATCTGACTGGTTTATGTTTATAATCATGAACCTGTGCATGACATTTTGAGTGACGGTTGGCTTGAATCCTGAAGGACAGATGATAAGCCAACTAATAACAAGTTTCAGGCATTGACAGGTAGGGAGGATGCTTATTTCATTTCTCAGCAAAACTGGCTAGCTGTAGCTGATGGAGTTGGTCAGTGGTCTGTTGAAGGTATTCTGTCTACAATATTTGGATATCCATTAAAACTACTGCACTAATATGCCCTTGTTTTTGTCCCTTCTTTGTGTCTGCTTAAGAAAGTGCAGTCTGCTACAGAATTTCCGTATAGAATGTTAGCATTTGTTACTTACTACAATGTTCCCATTTAATAACCTAGTGCCATATCTTGAAATTAGGCTTGTTCTCCCTTTTGATAATTCTGAACCTGCATTTACTATCTTCATCTGTTGTTGGATTGGATGAATAGTGTTTAGCATCACGCTTCTCATATCTTGCCAGTTGCTATCATTAGAGCTTTGATCTGTAGTCTTTCTTAATTTTGTTCTATGCTTATAACTTATACACCTTCGATAATTATGCAGGAAATGCTGGACTGTATATCAGGGAACTCATTGAGAATTGTGAAAATATTGTGTCAAATTATGAAAACATTTCAACAATAAAACCTGCAGAAGTTATCACCAGAGGTGCTGCTGAAACACAAACTCCAGGATCATCTGCTGTTTTGGTTGCTCATTTTGATGGACAGGTATATCATATATGGCGATTAAAAGCAGAGATAGATTCTACTTTTGGTCTCAGCAGCCAGAAAAGTATAAAGAAATGTAAAACTAACCCCCCTGCAGTATATTTTTCAAATACGTAAATCATCTTCAGCAATTTATTTTCAGGTGCTTCATTCAGCCAATGTTGGGAACACCGGATTTATCATCATAAGAAATGGTTTCATCTTTAAAAAATCAACTCCAATGTTTCATGAATTTAACTTTCCGTTACAGATAGTTAAAGGACATAATCCCTCAGCACTCATTGAGGTACACAATCTAACTTTTAGCATCCAGTCATTCACCTGACATGATTAATATTTGAAAATATTTTTCACGTATGCACCGTTTGTACAGTGAGGTTCTAAAGTTTACAAGTGACATGAGAAAACTTTAGATTACCAAATAATTAACATTCGTTAAACCATGGTTTCAGGGTTACACAATCGATCTACATGATGGTGATGTGATAGTTACTGCCACGAATGGCCTCTTCGACAATCTTTATGACCAAGAAATCGCCTCTATTATATCAAAATCACTACAAGCTAGCTTGACACCTCAGGTTGATTCACTTCATACCCTTCTAATTTTGGGTCTGTGTATTTTTCCCTTTTTATGGATTTTCTTCTCAACATTATATAAAATGTAGATGCACTTATCATTATCATTTGAATTCATCATCTCAACTCTCTGGGTGAGAAAAAAGTTGAGAAACACAGAAGTAGAGAACATTTTTCAAAAAAGTCATATATATAAAAAGAAACACAACCTATTGCTAACTAATTAGTTTTTCCCTTTTGACAACATTTGGGATTATGGTATTGTAAATTACCCTGTTGAAACGTATCTTTTCATAATCTAGGGTCAATATCATGATTTCCATGTGCTAATGAAAGTGGTTCTTCTAGAGTCTAAACTCCAAAACACTAGACAGCTTATGCTTACTTGTACCGGTGCAGGAAATAGCAGAATTATTGGCCGTGAGGGCACAAGATGTTGGAAGATCAACATCCTTAAGAAGTCCTTTTTCTGATGCAGCCCAAGCTCTAGGTTATGTGGGATATGTCGGTGGCAAGCTTGATGATGTAACCATTATAGTGTCATTAGTTCAACCTAGATAGCTATCTCCCATATTTTTGTCGTGTTATATGTTCCATGTGTGTATATACAACCCAAGAAATATGTGAATTTGTCATACTGAATGGTGGTAACTTTTTCTCATGGTTTCTCCTCTTATTTGGGATCGGTGCAATCCTCCAGTGCGGCACAATAACACTTTATATTTCCTATCTATTATGTAAGATACTTTACAGTCATCTTTATTCTTATGGACACTGCTAAAATGAACATAAAAAATTGAAAGGCAAAAAAAATAATGAAATTTACAGTGCACTTTTCTCGTAGCATAATTCTGCACAATTATATTCAGAACTTTTACACGTCGTACTAATAGTACATCACAAACTACGTCTCTGACTACACATTTCGTTTAAAAAGACTAAAATCGAATATTATCAAAAGGAAACATATTTAATCACTGAATTAAACAATTTAATAATCGGAAACACTAAAGTGTGCTAGTAAATAATGAATGGCCAAGATTAGTAAAAAAAGGAGCATAGGTCTGTGGTTAGTGTGATTATGAAATTAAGTTAAGTATGATTGTTTGAATTAATTCAATTAAAAAAAAAGAAGTTATCGTAACTTTTAAATTAATTTAAAGTGAATTTTATTTTTTATTAGACCTATGTTGAATTAAATCTTGAAGTTAGAAAAACATGAGTGTGGCAGGCATCTCCAGCATAAAGGGCCAGTTCGAAGTTCCAGCTCAGACTCAAGGACTGAGTGAGAAGTGACAGAGACGAAGTGAGAGTTGAAACCCCATAATCTCCACAGTCCACACCCTTTGCTCATGGCAGCCAAGTGGTTTCTCATTGCATGCGTCGTGGCCGTGATCTGGGCTGCTGACGTGGCTCCCACCGCCTCATCACACCAGGGTCACGCCCATGCCCCAGCACCCTCCGTCGACTGTTCAGCCATCGTCCTTACCTTGGCGGATTGTCTTTCCTTCGTTTCCGGCGACAGCACCCAAACCAAACCTCAGGGGAAATGTTGCTCTTCCTTGAAAACTGTGCTCACCACCGCTCCCAACTGTCTCTGCGAGATCTTCAAGAGTAGCGGTCAGCTCGGTGTCCCCATAAACATCACCAAGGCTCTCACTCTCCCAGCTGCCTGCAAACTCTCTACCCCTTCTCTCTCTAACTGTGGATGTTAGTTTTTTCTCTACCCATTTCCTTTTTTTCTCGCGTTTATTCCTCTTTGTCACCGGTGCCATAGTATTTTCACACAAAGTCTTCTTTTTTACGGTCTGTTGAAGTTATATTTCGACCCTTGCTAGATTTATGTCGGTAATGAGATTTTTTTTTTTTGCAGTGTCTCCTTCGCCTGCTCCTGCTCCTGGTATGTTTACACGTTTATGCCATATACCATCTTTGCTTTTGTGGTTCCATGTTCAATTTTATACCAAATTAAATGAATTGGCCTTTGGGGGAGGGGGGTTAAATTGTACATTTGTTTCATCCCAAAGTTTTAAGGGCCATTTTTCATCTGTTTTCTTTCTTCTGTATTTAATCGTCTGGATATACCTTTTGTGGACAGTTTTTAAATTAACTAAACAATCATCAATTATTAACTCAACTGTAGGCATGATTAATTGTTGTCAAGAATTTAATTCTTCACTTGTTCTTCGACATTTCTTTGTCAAGATGTTGGGTTTGGTTGGGAGACTACTGGATTTATTCATGTTCTTTATTAATAGTAGTAGCAAGGTGGAAGGAAGATAAAAAGCTGTTATCTGTCCTATATCTTCTGCGTGTCAATTATGCACGTTTGCTAGTTTTTATCCCACATATGCTATCCGTGCATTCGTAATTTATTGTGTGTTGTGTGAAAGATTTTGAAGGCTTTTGATCTTTGTTGTTAGGTTCTCAATTTCTCACACGACTGGTTTTTCTGATTTGAATCACTACAAATTTTCTTGCAGGTTTCTCTCCTCCAACATCTGCTGGTGCAAATGGATCTCCAGGTGGAGTTCCATCATCAACTCCTGGGAACGCAGCATCAACTCCTGGATCCTTTATTATTTGCCTCTTTGTTGTTGTATCTCTCATTCCATTTTGAGGTAGGGACATCACATGAGAGATGTTCCTGTCTTTTTGACTTTTCCATCTTCTGAGACTTAATGAAGTAGATAACATTAAGTGTGTTGAACCTACTCTATGCTTGTATATTTATGTTCTATGATGTATATGAGTGAGTCTACCATTATTATTATATGAAGTGATATTAATGTGGATGTGCTTGGTGTCTGGTTGACTAGTATCTGTGCCACGAGACACAAGGGAGAACTTCTTTGTGGTTGAATTGTAATTATTAAACAAAAGCCAATAGCAACTATGGTACATGAGTGACCCACTAGGCACCAAATGGGAAGCTTCTTTCTCATATGGTTTTTATTGTCAGCACCATAAGTACTCAACCAACTCCCTCTGCAAAATTATTGCAAGACATAGGTCCTGCAGGTTGTGTTTCGAAGATTTAACTCTAGCAGTTAAGTGTTTCAAAATGGATCTACTTATGGCAATTATTTTTAATGGAAGGTGTTTTTTTTTTGGTGAAACTATTATTGTTTTTCATCTCATCGACAACCTATATTGTTTATGGCTCAAAATTATGACAACTAACGCAAACAAATTATCCATGAGTGAGCCTACGTTGTGGTCCTTTATCTGAGCCGAAAGGCATCTTTGTCCACTTTTAGGCACGTACGTGAGAAAAGAGGATGGGTTGATTGCCACGAAGGAAATGCCAAAATCTGTGGTGATGTGTAGCAGATAATGTTTGTATCTATATCCAGGAATGTAAGATTTGAAGATCAACTCTATGGGGCTAGAGTTAGGTGTTGCCAATAACACGTTTTTCGGAATCTTGTTGAGTTTATTCAATGAAGAACAGTGCTTCGTAGTGGAATGGATTTCTTCAAATTGAGATCCAACATCAATGAACGACAGAAACAAGAGGGAAACAAAAGAACTTCTCCGCTACATTCAAACTTTACTGCGCCCGTGAAAGATGAAATAAAAATTGAATCTTGAAAACAGAAACGACGACCACCATGGGTGGACACCAAGGTCAGAAAGAAGAGGTTTTGGAGGCGCCGGTCAATAAATAATCATTAATTTTACATGTTTAATGTTGTTAAATGTAATAATTTTAAAAATGAATTAATAATTTTATTTAATATATATTTAAGTAAATATAGGTGTTTAAAATTCTGGTTTTTTGAACGATTGGCATTGACAACCACAACGAAATATTACAAGATAATGAAAAAGGAATTAAGAAACTCTAAGGAAAAATCTCAAAATTTCAGATGCATAATCGATCGGAATGTTTATAAACACATCAATATATTGGGCCATAAAGAAAATGCTTTAACTCGATAAAGTTTCTAGCGACCCAGTGTTGCCTTATTTGTTTTACTTTTTTTAAGGAAGATTATAGGTATACTAGATGACATTTTTTATTTTTCAAAATGTTTATTTATTTAACATTGTAATAAAATGGCATTCGCATTTTACATAACTTTTGGAGAGATATTCACTTTTTTATGTTTTTAATGAAATCATACCTGTTATTTTATTTTATTTTAAAAATTAATTATTATATAAAAAATATATTTTTTAAAATGTTTACTTTTATCATTTTTATTTAAATTTTAGTCATTATAATATTTTAAAATGAAAAAAATTAAGTATTGCCTATTATAAATATTATTTATTAAAAATATAGAGGAGATGAATGTTCATTTGAAAATTATAGAAAATACAAGTATTATTTTATTAAAAATATATGAGAAACAAAAATTGATATTTCTCACGACAAATACAAAAACTGTAGTACATTTGAGAGGGATTATCGTATTCTCATATACTAGTAACTAAAATTATTGGATATCAGTTCTTACATGAAATTGTAAATTGTATGATATGAAATTTTAAATTATAAATACTAAAATTATTGGATATGAGTTCTTACATGAAATTGTAAATTGTATAATGTGGAACTTTAAATTATAAATTTAGAAATGATGAAGTAGATCATTGATGTAAAGTCGATTGAAAGTGAATATAGATGATGTAATTATTTATAATGACAAAGTGGGAATAGAATAAGACTTGAAAATAACTTTACATTTTCTATCCATACATATAATTATATTCAATTTATCTAGTTCTAGCTAATCAAACAAGGTTAATTTTTTAATCCTGATTATCTAAGAATCTAATGTCTATTAACCAATCACTTTATCAAAGACAATTGACCCTATAGCAATTATAGAACATTATCATCCACAATAATCTTATTTTGAGCGGAATTTCCTACTCTAGTCCAATTCTGCTTGGCAAATTAGTTAATTTGGTTTTTCTTGTACTCAAACTTGAAATCAATTATAGAAAATTTTTTGTGACAAAGTGTGGATTAGCATTTTCATAACATATTATAGTTGTACTACCTCGAATAAGTCAGGTGTCGCATGAGCTCAACGTAACATCTAGTAACCAAACTCTTAATGTCATAATCGAGCATTGATGGCTCTTCATGTAGCCAAACAACGAAATGATGATCATAATAATGATTCAATAAGTCATTGATTGTCTTAATGACTATATTAAAGTCCTACCAACGACCATATCTAAAAGATAAGTATGCATTTTTTTCATGGAGTAAAATCCATTCTTTTATTCGTATTACTACTTACTATTACATTTATACACTCTTACTTATTTAAACATTTTTTGGTAAGAACAATAATCATTTTAATGGAGTATTTAAATCAATATGAATTAAGTGATTATTTTGAGGATATTAACAAGTAATTTTGACACATATATATTATTTTAAAAGTAGAAAAATGTCAATATTATTTAACTAAAAGTGCAATTTTTCCTATTTTTCATTAACTAAAGTTTGGACTGGCTGCTCTGCTTTATTGAATCACCAATTTATTCAAATAACCGTTACGTATTATTCATGCTTTTATTTTACATCTCCAATCCAACAATCCTAAAAACTTTAGTAAACGTGTCACAAATAACTTCACATTCTTATATTTTATATTTGCATTAACTATTGTTTTTTTCCTGAGAAAAATATAGAATTAGTTTTTTTTCCTTAAACCAAAATTAGTTTATGCAAAAGAAAATCAATTTCTTTAAATTTGTATTGTTTATTAACTTGTATATTAAATATTTTTAATTTATAGATAACTTTTTTTTGTCTTATATACATGTTTATAGATAAATTTGGCCAAAGAAACTTATTATAGCTAACTGTCTCACTGAACTACTGCTAGCATAGCATAGTCTTCTTTTCGCTTTCTTTTTTCCAATTTTGGGCTGACCAGTGGTTTACAGCCCATAGAAATTCAATGAACATTCATTGGTTGGCAACTTCTTCCTGCACCTCTACATTCTTCTTCCTGCACCCCTACATTCTTAGAAAATACCAAAATTGTCCTTTACACAGTTTTTGTTGTTTCCGGATTAATGGTTCCGTAAGCAAAAAAAGTATTTCTGGAATAGAAAATCTGGAAAACAAAAAATCATTCTGGATTAGCTTTTCTGGAACACTTTCCAGATTGATGAATCCGGAATACATTAAAACACATACCGGAAATGATGTTCCGGAAATATTTTTGGAAAGAGCAATCCGAAAGTCATTTTTAAAGAGGGCAAAACCGTCTTTTCTGATAATGTAGGAGTGCAGGACGAAGTTGCCTCATTGGTTTTGGAATTGAAAAGTTATTTGCATTAAAGTTCATCCAAAAAGGTTAATAACAGACCTTAATAAAAAACTAAGTTCTTAAATAGAGAATGTCAAATTCTCCCTCCACTTCATTCCCTTCTTTCTGCATTTTCATATTAATCCTAAAAAATCAATTTTAATCTTTTTAAAAATTTTAAATAAAATATAATTTCACCTTTTAAAGTAATTTCAGTTAGGTTTTATTTTGATTTTGTGACTTAAAAAAATTAAAAAAAAATTAGCGGACTAAAACAACCATTACACTAAAAACATAACAAAATTTTTCTCAACCACCAACATTTATCACTAATCATCACCACCACTTAAAAAATTAAGAAACACCATACTCATAAACGTATTATTAGAATTAAAAATTATAGTAGTGAAATAAGAAGGTATAAAGGTACATTGGTGTAGGAAGAATTAGTCTAAATTCTAATTAATAACCCCACTAATGATATTCGGCATGTATAATAATTTACATTACCAAGCCCAATATAAAATAAAATAGTATAAATATATGATTTCTTAATAGATGAGTTTAGTTCAAAATCTAATCATTACTTATTAAATCAACTTACTAATCGGAGTACTCAGTGATATTGAAAGTCCATGATATCGAGAATATGGAGCATTACTTTATCAAGAAAAACAAAATATTAGAAGGAGCAAGCTATTTGAAACAATGATTCTTCGTACCTAATTAACATTCATTAACTTATGCCCTATAATAATATTGTAAGAACATAAGTTAAGAAGAATATTATAAGAAAAACTTCATTCCTAGTAAGTCTAAACAATGTTCGGGTTGATCGAATTTATGTTTGGTTTACAAAGTGTTTAATTATAATGTTAACCTTCTAAGACTTATATGTGATCATTTGATTCATTAATTATATATATAGATTATTTACATCATAGGTTACAACGGATGCATTATTTAAATTTGATTTATTGAACCATTTTTTTTTCTAAATTTTGTTTAATTTTAAATAAATGAAATAAATATATTAAACTTTTTTTAAAAAAATTGCATAATTTAAATAGTTATTTTTATAATGAATTAAAAAATTGCACGGTTTTAATTTATTAATAAATTCAAACAAAAAATTTACATTATTCTAGTAAGTCCAATTGTTTATACCTTTTTTTATCACTATTTTTTTAACAAATTGACGTTTTTTTTTTAAAAAAAAAAAAATCTAGATAAGTTCGTTTGGAAGAAGTCCTGTCAAAATTCACGATTTTTATACCAAGGACAACAAAATTTTGATTAGTAAAAGTTTATTTTTATATCTTTTCTTTATTATTTTTATATTTTATGTGTAATTTCTCTTTCTTTATATTAAAATAGTGTAGAACATAATTTTAAAAAATTGATAGTATCTTTTAAAATTAAAATTATGGATAATTTAAAAAAATAAAAAGATAAAAAGCGAAGGAAGTATATTTAGGGTTTATTTGAAAAAATAATGTTAAAATGTAAAAAACTTATTTGATATAAACTAAAATTTTTTAATATCATAATGACATAAAACTACTGACTAAAAAACATTCAAATATTTAATGCAACCACGTATTGATAAAATGTAACGATTTTACCTTAATCTTTGATTGATAATATATATATATATATATATATATATATATATATATATATATATATATATATATATGATAATATTATTGTTGAATATATTTTATTAATTTTTTTTCAAAAAGTACTTTGTATTATAGTCAAAATCACTGTATATTTTTAGAAGTTGTTTAAGTATTTGTTTTCACTATTTTCTAAAATAACTATTTTTGGTTTAAATATATTTTTGTCCAAAGGATGGTGGACTCTTCAAGTGTTCAATGATTATGTTGTGTTTGGTTTGGATGAAAAAGTAGAAGTAGAAAATAAATAAGTTGAGAAATAAGTGAGAAGTCAAATTGAGTGTGCAGTTGTTTGATAAATTGAAATATAATAAGAAATAAAATAAAAAAATTATTTTAAAGTAATAGATTTGATTGAAAATAAAATATATATGTTTAATTTAGTGTTTGAAATATAAGTTAATATGTTTGATGTTCCAGTGTTTTTGGTTACTCTGTATTAGGAGCAGAGGTCTTAACTAGGCCAAAATAAGTCATATTAAATAAGGTGTTTTGCTAGAGACCAAATTTTTTAGGTGTTCTCAGTGACTTGTACCTCATAGTTTGGCAGCAGACCAAACATCCCATTCTTCCATCAAAGGATGTTTACCTTAAACTAATATATAAGAGACAACTCTATTTTTGTTAACTAAGAAAACGATGTTATGATAATCCTCGGATCTGTGTATAATTAAATAATATAAACAAATATTAAAATAATAATATTAAGAATTATAACGTAATTGTATAAAAAAAATGTGTGGTTTTTGAATATATTGTTACCCAGGTATTAACTATTGCCTATTAAATAAGGTGTACCTAAGACCAAATTCTTTAAGGTGTTCTAAATGACTTGTGTCTCATAGTTTGGCAGCAGACCGAACCTCCCATTGTTCCGTCAAATCATGTTTACCTTAAACTAACAGGAGTTTGGAACTTAGTCATCGTTGGCTTCCGAGCCAGCAATGGAGAAAAATTACTGTGCCAAAGAAAAATATGAAAATGGAGATGGTAAAAAACAAAAAAAACACGAAAAATCAGAATATTGGTTGGTTAAAACTTTCTTCACTTATTAGGATAGAATTGTGAAGAAAGTACTGCATATATATATATATATATATATATATATATATATATATATATATATATATATATATATATATATATATATATATATATATAATAGAATTATTTTTATTTAAAATAGGATTTTAATTCAAACATAAAAAATATAATTAAAATGATAAAAAATAATTCTTATGAAATATTATAATTAATCATATTATATATAGTAAATTATAAATATAAATAATAATAAATATATTTTAATAAAAAAAAATTATATAATAAATATATTAATTATAAAAAAATAAAAATAAAAATAATATTATTATTTAATTTATAAATAAATCGATCCAATTAATTTTCTAATAATTTTTAAATATAAAAATAAAATTGTAAATTTATATTTTTATTAATTAAAAAAATATAATTTCAACTATCATTCACAAAATTTTCATAAACTTTCTCTATATTTTTTACTATATTTATCTTAATTCAAATAATTTTATTTTCTTTATATTTTTCTTCAAATTATCTCAAATCAAATTTTTAATCCAAACAAAACATTAAAAAAATTTCAAATTTAATCAAATCGAGTATTTAATCCAAACAAAACATTAAAAGAAAAGGAATTGCACTTTCCTTCCCTCTTCTTCTGATCTGCATCATCGTATACATGAATCCTACTTTTATTAACTATTAAAAAAATTACAAAAATAATAATCTCTAAATCTAATATTTATGGATAAGGAAACAACCTAATAAATTTAAAAAACTCTTTGGTAGAATAACCTTTTTTTACCATCATGTGTTTTCAGGTGCTACTCACATGACAATAGTAAAAATACTCATTTCACAACCTGTTCACATATGCGAAAGAGTCAGAGAAGAAAAACTAATCAATCTGTGAGCAAGAGAATGAAAAACAAACAAAAATAAATTTCATATAAAAATATATTTAATCTTAAAATTAATAATATTTATTTATCTTTTTAAATTTTAGTTTATATTTTCCTCCCGTGTAAATTATATCTTAATTTGAATAATTTCCGAAATCAGTCTCTTATAAGCTCATTCTCATCCAAGGAACGCAACTGAACCTGAAACAACACTTGATGGGTCCAAACAGGTCGGAAAGGGACAAGGAGTGTAGGGGTTTAAGAACCAAAAGGAGGTTGCCGTCATGCTTTTTCTCTTCAACTTCGAGTTAACACAAGCATTTTAGATCATGCACAAAACCAATTACTCTCATAAACTCTTATTTTATATATGATCTGGTTTAGAGTGATTTTCACGGTATCTATTTCACTAGTTATAAAGTATGTAAGGTCTATCAAGATAATTTTATGACATAATTTTTTAGTTGTTTGAGTGATAGTTTTAAATCATTCTTTCTGATTTTAGTCAAGTAAAAGAGATTAAAGTTTGTAGTTCTTTGAATCATTCCTAAAATAATTTGTATTTATTATTTTTTTATTGTTAATAAAAAAAAAAAGTAAGGATATTTATTTTATGGATAACAACGAAAGTTGTACTACTTTTTCATAATGACAGCTGCTCCCTTATCCAGATATATAGGTTTTATCATTTCATTTTAAAACAACATTAAAATTTGACATGCACGTTTTTATACATACTACATATTTAAAAAAAATAATAATAATAATACTGACAGAAACGTTTTAAATTTTTTTACCAAATTAAATGATACTAATTTTAAATGACATCATGACTAGTATAATCATATAGCGAAACAGTATTATATTAATACATATTAACTTATTAATTATATATGCTTACGTTTGAGATTAAATTAGGAACTATAAGATTATGGATCGAACTCAATATGTGGCTAATCAGTTTAATGTTGATGTCTAAAATTAATGAAAAAATCTCATCTATTTTTGGTAAAGAGAAAAAGATATTAAATATAGAAATTGACTGAGTATAATGAGAAGAATATTAATGACTTAAACAAAAAATAACAACTCAACTACAAACTAATGTTTCTCACTAGATTAAATACTCTAATAGAATAGAGAAACATTCCTCTTTGCTACAACAGAACCAAAATAAATAACTTTATATGAATTTTTTACTCCCTCTCTCTTGTGTACTTTTATTTTTCTTTCCTCTTATTTTAATTCTGTATTTATTTTCCTTTATTAATTTAGGAGCATTTTTATTATTATTTGGATAAAATTTGGTATTGCAAAAGGAAGGCTGAACTAATTTGATTTTGGCGGCGGGTGATGGAAAACCAGGCACATGGGTTTGATAAGGGGGTGCATTCATTTGAACACTACATTCACATTTTTGCTTTATCCATTATTCTATGCTGGAGTTGTTTGATGAGAGTAATCACTTATAAAGAAGATTTTTTTTTTCTTTTTAAATATTTTGTTTTTCAATTTTATCTTTATAATATTAAAATAACTTTTTAATAAATATAATTAAAAATTTGAATTTTAAAAAATTTAGAAAATTTTTAAATCTAATTTCTTATAATTTTACTCTTTACATAACTACTCTTTTTAAATTCAAATATTTTTTTCCAATAAAAAATCACCTACATAATAAAAAAATTAATACAACAAAACTAAAAATTATGTATTTTTACAACAATTTTTAATAAATATGCTTTATAATTTAATAATATATTTTTATTTTAACAGTTATTATAAGAATAGTATTTTTTTTCAAAAAATTAAAAAAATGTAATTATTCATCTTTTAAAAAAACAATTTATTGATTTAATAAAATAAATAATTGAATAATTATTTTTATTTTAAAATAATTAAATACTTTTTAAAAAAAAATAACAATTATATATATAAAGTTTTATCTTTTAATATATAATTTATCTTTTAAAAAAATATTTTAATTATTGTTGTAATTTAATAAATACATTTATTAATTAAAATTTTACTTGTTATAAAATAGATCTATAAATGCTAATATCTATTTATTCTCCAATTTATAAAAAAATATTATTAAATTTATTTTTTCATTTTTATGTATGTAATAAAAATAAAAATTGTAATGACATTTATAAAATTCTATAATATATTAATTCAATAACTTTACAACACAATTGTTTTCAACTACTTCCTAACTTTTCGTTATTAGGTCGGCACATTAACAATGTCGAAATCAATCTCATAAATATGTTAATTTATGGTGCAAAATATCATTAACAAAAATCTCATTAGCATAATTTTTTCATGCTGCAAAATATTTTTTTATACACTTATAATTCATTAATTAGATTTAGGGTGAGGACTTAGCATTTGAAGTTCATAATAGCTTGGGAAAGGGCTCATGATTTGTATTATGTAAACGAGTATCGCTATTGTATATAATTTATTTAAATTTTGAACAATTTTACTCTGCAATCCAATGAGAAGCCCAGTGCTACGTATTTTATTATTGTATATACATTGTATTATTGTATATAAATTGTAGATATGCGAGTACATACATCCGATAAGATGCAGTGGTTGTGTAGAAAGATTAGTCTCACGTCATGACACTTTAGTCCACCCAAAGACACTTCAACCAAACCTGTCGGTGAATTTCAATAATTAAATTTCGGATGAGGTTCGAAGTTTTAGTTTCTTTTCTTTCATAGGATAACAAAAAAATGGGAATAAACTGCTTCTTTCATAGGTTGTAATTATTCACACTAAATTTCTATCTGAATCTTCATTTAAATTAGTTAGAAATAAACTTATGGTGATTGAAGAAAAACCACGATCAATTCAAGCACGTGATAGAATAAAAAAAAACTATATTAAATTTGTTCTCTTAATTAGTATATATATATATATATATATATATATATATATATATATATTAGTTTTATATATGAGAAATAAGACTAAAACGAGAAAAAAATGATATATTTCATCAATAAAAAATTATTATTTATTTATAGTATTTAGTACTATATTTATTCATATAGCAAATAAAAATAATAGATAAATATAATTAAAAATCCAAAATATTATATCAAATTATATTTATCTAATAATAAAGATTCTCACTGTTTTAAATTATTTTTCTATTTTATTTTTATTTAATATTTTATTTTATTAATTTATTTTTATTATTTGAATATTTTATAATTTTAGAACTTAATAAAGCAGTTTAATTTTAAGATTTTATTTTATTTATTCTAACTTAACTTAGAAGAGAGTAGAAAAATTCTTACGTTAATTTTCATTTATTTTAATTAGTAGGAGAGTGAAAAATTATTACGTTATTTTTTTTTTAAAATGATATTTTTATTTTATTTTATTATTTATCTATATCTATATATATAAATGAATTTTCTGCTCTTAATTTTTTTTCTATTTTTTTAAAAAATTTGGTTTAGATGATTTTGAATTGAAACAACATCTTTCAATACATTTTCTCCTTTAATTTATCATTTTAACGTTTTTTAAATAAATTATTTTTAAAGAATAAAAAGAAAATTTAAAAAAATTAGAAAAAATTATTTTTAAAAAATAAAAAGAAAATAAAAATAGATAAACAAGTACATCAATACAATTAATGTGTTCCCACTAATATTAAATCATATATTTTTGTTTTTTTTTTTTGTTCATTCTTTTCTTTCTCTCATTATTTAGGAGGACATGTCGACAACAGATTCCAATAAATATCTGAATCCGCATTATATATACCACACATTCTAAAAGGTTGAGACAATGAAGGAGAGCAATGGAAGTTCTGACGATAACTTCAACTCTCAGCATTTCCAAACCATTTCATACGTTTCATCTCCAAAAGAAACACCAAACACCACATCCTCCTCCTACGCGCTTCTCAGTCTCATGCAGAGCCACAAAACAGCTTCGAGGTGTGGAAGACAACTTGTACAAGATTCTAAGCTTGAGTCCCAACACTGCCACCCCTGATGACATAAAGAAAGCCTACAGATCAATGGCTCTTCAGTACCACCCTGATGTGTGCAACGATGGTTCCAGGAAAGAGGAGCTGACGAAGATGTTTGTGCAACTCAACCAAGCTTACACCACCTTGTCCAATCCAAGGCTTCGAGCAGAGTATGACTATGAATTGGGTTTGAGAAGCAGCAGAATGAGCGTTGGTAACGAGAGTTGGAGAATGAGATGGGAGGAGCAACTCGGGGAGTTGAAGAGAAGATCTCACAACCGTATGCAACATAATCATGGATCGTGGGGCACTAGAGTCAGAGCACAAAGCATGAAGTGAAATTAGAAATTGTGTAGTGTGTTTTTCATGTGATGTTCTTCAACAATTCCATCTTTTAGGATGTTTTTTCTTTAGTTTATTGAAGAACAGTACTACGTTGTTATAATGCTCCTAAATAATCCCAACCTAGACAAACAAAAAATAATAACCTTGCTTCTTTTTCACAGACCTCTCTTCCTAACCTTTTTTTTTCTTTAAATTTTTTAGAGTCCTATTCTTATACATTATCCATACCTATTATTTATAATTTAAATCATTCACTTTTCGATTCAGATCGACTGAAAACTTGTACTAGATAGGTCCTTATCTTTGGGGCCACTTTCTAACCTTTTTTCTATTAAATTATAATTATTTGATACATGAAACGACAAAAATATCAGAAAAAGTAGGCAATTTTCTTAAATACGTTTTGTTTTTTACTCAAAACTTCTATATTAAGCGCAATTGACCCTACCCTACCGAGAAAATAAGAAGTGTGGTCCTTGGAGAAGCAGTTTTGGAGTGAGGTTGAGAGGAAAGTTAACAAATGATTAATATAGTAATTAGGTATTGAGTTCATAATTGAATTGGGCCCAATTTCTTCCAACTTTTGGAAAAGTCTTGTGTTATAAACTGCATCAAGGATATCAACTGTGTCAAACTGATCAAAATAAGGACTCTTTCTTCCTACACCTCCATACCTTCTTCTCTCACCTCCATAAATTTTTTGTATTTCCAAAAATACCCTTCTTTAATATTCCGGATTACATAATCCGGAAGTCATTTTTCAAATTTGCAATTAGCTTCCGGATTACATAATCCGAAAGTCTTTTTTTAGATGCATGATTACTTTTCGGATTACATAATTCGGAAGTCTTTTTTAGTTTCCAGATTATGTAATCCGGAAGTCTTTTTTCAAATGTATTTCTGGATTACATAATCTGGAAGCTATTCTATGGGGGTGGCACAAGAAGGGTAAAAATGTATTTTCAGATTGCGTATGGAGGTGGCAGAAGAAGATATGGAGGTGCAGGAAGAAACAGTCCAAAATAAGTGATGATACTTTCTAATTATTGGCACATGGAGTGTGGGGCCATAATTTATTTTATGAGGAGTTGGGCTAATACAATTTAGTGTTGTTTGAGCCCATAAGTGCATGTCCATAAAATCCGTATTTTAAGTAGCTTTTGCAAAGACGGTTTCTTTCTGCACCTCCATATGTTCTTCTCTCACTTCCATAAATTTTTGTATTTCCAAAAATATCCTTATATAATATTTCGGATTACATAATCCATAAGTCATTTCCCAAATTTGTAATTAACTTATATATTGCACCATCCAGAAGCCTTTTCTCATATGCATATATATTTCAGATCACATAATTCATAAGTTATTTCTCAAATTCCTAATTAACTTATGTATTGCACAATCCGTAAGTCTTTTCTCATATGCATATTAGTTTTTGAATTACATAATTCGGAAGTCTTTTTTAGCTTCCAGATTATGTAATTCATAAGCCTTTTTCCAAATTCATGTCTGGAATACATAATTCGGAAACTACTTTCAAATTCAGATTTTTGGATTATATAATCCGAAATATTATTTTTAAAAAAATATATTCCGTATTACATAATCTATAAGTTATTTTTGAATTCGAGATTAATTATAGATAATGTAATCTAAAATATGGGAGTGACACAAGAAGCATCAAAATGTATTATCATATTTTATATGGAGTGCTAGAAAAACATGTGGAGATACAGAAAGAAACAGTCTTTGCAAATTATTCCTCTTATACGTTCATATTAATTTTGAAAAATTGATTTTTTAAAAAATTTTAAATAATTATAAATGAAGTGTAACTTTATTTTTTAAAATAATCTCAATCATATTATGCGCATATATACATTTTTTCTAACCATATACTTTCCTTTCACATATATTTTCCTTTCTCTTATAGTACAAAAATTATTAAAATGCATTATTATTAATATTATGATCTCACTTTAATTACTAATGAATCAGCATAAAATATTTTAACATCTTAATTTACATTGAAAATTTAAAAATTTATATTTCTTAAAAGAATTGACGATAATTCATTTTAATAATTTTACTATCAAGATACATTAAAATAGTAAAATTTGAATTAAAAATAAAAATTAATTCTTATTTAACCCTGAAAATAATGACATATGAGAGAGATTATTGGTAGGGGTTGAAGGTGTTTTGTGAGTGAAAAAATTGTATAGAAATGTATTAGGAATAATAGTTGTAATTTATGGAAAAGTTATATTTGTCTAGAACGTGGTTACGTGGTATAAGGTGTTAAAGATGGTATTGTTTTCTTATAGTAATTTGAAAGGGGGCATTGGCCTCTAGAAACTTGAAACAAAAGTTGCAGAGTAGTTGTCGACGAAGACTTGCGCGAGAATAAATAAATAAGCATGGTGTTGTCTTGTCTATTATTATTATTACGCCATTTTTGATGCATTACGTAAAGGAAGTGTCAAATGAAGCAGAAACAGTGACAAAATGAAGCTCCCAAGTTCAATTTCTCTTCTCATTCTTTCTTCCTATCCAACTCCACACATTCTCTCCTTTTTCTTTAATGGAAAAGATCATATGAGGTGGGCTCCACAACTGCACCCCATTTTTCCATTTTCTTATTAAAATCTCACTCTTTACACTTTTTAAAGTAAATTGTTTCCACTAAACACGAATCTTGGCTCCACCACTGCCTAATTATATATATTTATTAATTAAAATGACTGGGTTGGTCAAGTAGTGAGATGGACTAATGTGTATATAAAAAATTTAGATTCCATCCTTTTCTTTTTTATCACACCAAAACAATTTATGGTTACTAATTAATGTACTTCCTGTTCTAGAACTCTAATGCAACTTGGCAGGTCAGATTCTGGAATGGGTGAACTCAATAATTTATATTCAAGTTACGAGGGATGAGTTTACGGTTGTTAGTGAAATTAACGTTATCTTTTCAATGCATTGGAAGTGTTTGGCTTGTTAAAGTAAAGGTTTGGTCGTGGGTTACAATCAAAATATATTATACACATTTTTTTTATTGGTATATCAAACCTTTAATTTATATGAGTATGATTTTATAATGAATTTTTTAGTTGTTTGAGTGATATGTTCGATTTATTCTTTTATGAATCGCTTAAAAAAAAATTTATTAAAATTCAAGATCTAATAAATCGAATAATTGAAAATTACTCTTCAATTTAACGAATTTGTGACTGTCGAATATCAAACTTATTGATAATTTTTTTATACCGTATTCCATCTTTCTTTGACAAATAAGACAGTAATCTTTGTTGTTTTCCTAAAATTTTACGTAAATCTGTTTGGGATGAATAGTCTTTTGGGTGCAATTCAAAATGTGACGTAAATCTTCATATTCTATTAGTAAATTCGAATATTTGAAATTCAACCAATCCTGGATTTTTTCCTTAGGTGATTCTTCCTGACTTCAGTTAAGTGGGGGAGGTTAAAGGTTGTGCTTCATGTATCAGGGTTGAACCATCCCTAAAGTGATTTGCATTCATTCATTTTTTATTGCTGATAAAAAAAAATAGGGATGGAGTACAAATAAATTTTTAATTTAATCACCAATTAAATTCAATCTGTTTATGCTATACTTAAAAAAAAAACATTTAATTTATTCATAAGCAATTTTGTGTACAGTTAAATAGTTTTTTTAATTTGAAGATGATAACTTAAAATCGTTCTCTAACAAATATGCAAGGATTATTTTTAATTTTTTTACATAATAATTATAAATCCTTACATATATATTAGAAGTAAATTTTATTTGTTTAAATATTTTCATTTAACTATTTATTTTATTATAATAAAATATATTCATTAACAAAATAATAATAATAATTAATCATATTAGAAAATAAATTATATTAAAAATGTAATGATTATGAAAATTTCATAATCAAATATCGAATGTTTCCGCTTCGCATAGTTGGGAAAAATATTTTAAACATATATTTGATTTTGGTTTTAGTGTTTTTAATATTTTCTTTTCTTTTATTTCGAACTTTTTTCCGTTACAATCTATGCGTAGTTCTACTTCTAGAAGTAATAACACTGTCAAGAAAACGCGTTAAATAAGTTACTAAATATTTATCTGGTATCAAAGTAACTTATAAATTACTCAAACAAATTACAAATTAATTATTGATTTTACTAAAAAGAATACATTAAGTATTTTGAATGTTTCCTACAAGACTCGACTTATTAATATATTTTACATATTTTTTTTATAATTTTTTCTTATGAGGTTTTTTATGTTTTATAGTAAGTGAAATACATTAATATCTGTGCTTATCTGAAAATCATGAAAACTTTATTTTGATTATTGACGTGAATAGTAAATAATAAAATATTAACGATGGGAAATAAAAGAATGTATAATTAATATTAAAAGTGATTGGATAAAATTAATGACTAAGAAGTGTATTTTAATTTTGAAACTGTTGAGGAATCATGTCGCATACAGAATCTTCTTTCATATAAACTTTTCAAGCCTCATCTTTTAAATCTTACTTTTTCTTCACGCGCTCCTTCCAGGATTAGATTCTCTACAGTTTCAAAAATAAGTTCCACACAATTATAAACCCAACCGCTAAAATAATATATTATTTAATGGATCAGATTTAAAATCATGTAGTTTTTTAATGGATTAGATTTTCCCAGTTCTGGTACTAAATGCAGATGATCCAAATCTCTAGAAAAGTTTGCAATAAACTCTGACATCAAATGAGCATTTTTTGACTAGTGACTGCTGCACGCAGGCAGAGAAGAAAGATACATATAACCAACCAAACAAATATATATTATTATTATTATTTTTTTAATTTTTCATCACAGTTCAATTTTAATTTTAATTTTATTCTTAATTTTAAAAAACTTATAATTTTGATTTAATGTTTATCTGTTAGTTTTGATTAGTTAAACTTTTTTTAACATGTCAAATAAATATTCTAAATCTATATAAAGTGTGTAAAGTTGTAATGCTTTAAAGTATAAATATTAAAATGAAGAAGAAAAAGGAAGAAGAATTAAAATAGTGATTCTAGAATCAGAGAGAGTAATATAATTTTGTATAGGTGAGAGATTGCTTGTTGAAAATTGACGGAAGTTAAAGACTTTCTCTTACGTTTTCTTGTTTAAAGTGAGCAAAAATTTCTTATTTTCATTCTTTCTGTGATGTAACTAAAATCAGAAGATTCGACTTAGACTCAAGACCATTCCTCAACGCGTGTTTGGAAATTCATCCATTATGCATTTTATACTTTTTTTTAATGTTGAAAATAAGACATACAAATTACATATAC
Source organism: Phaseolus lunatus (assembly GCA_013389735.1). NCBI lineage: Eukaryota > Viridiplantae > Streptophyta > Magnoliopsida > Fabales > Fabaceae > Phaseolus > Phaseolus lunatus. The sequence continues at coordinate 35,560,708 of CM023862.1, forward strand.
AATTCTTTTTAACAAAAAATATATATCAATATTATTAATATAAGAATAACAAAAATATTATTAAACTAAAGAAAATGCGAGGGTTAGAGGAATGGATTTATCAACATCAGTGTTGGGTGGTGGTAGATTGAAAAAAGTAATGCGGAAAGAGCCCTATTCTGGTATTTATTTATTTCTTTCAAATATATATATATATATATATATATATATATATATATATATATATATATATATATATACCAATTTTCATACTGTTTAAAATTCTCGATTATTTTTCCCAATACTCCTAAGGAAGTGAACAAAACATCATTTTTTTTTTGAATTTTGGTACAGAAAACACAAACCGTTTTTATTTATAAAGAATGCAATCTTAAATTATAAAAGAAGTTTCTCTAATTAACTGTGTTTTACCATACATATACCTCACTTATTTTTAAAATCAAAATACACCAAATGGAGTTAGTGGGAGGTTATAAATATCATTATTAATATATATATATATATATATATATATATATATATATATATATATATATATATATATATATATATATATATATATATATATATATATATATATATATATATATATATATATATCACCACACTGCTTTAGTTTTGGCAAAAACAAAATGGCCCGAGGCTAGATAAAAACGAAAACGTGTACGAATAATGAAATAATACATTTCTTTGTTGAAAATCTAAGCTTATTTTCATTAGATTAATATTAAAGTGTGAGATTTGAATAGGGGTTCTAGAAATGTCCAAGCTTTTTATTGGTACACTTATAAATATGTACCCCACATAGTGGAATGCAGAGTCCCCAATACTGCAATTAGATTCAGAGCAATGGATGTTCTCAGATTCACCTCAAACCTTGGCAGCACTCACATGCTACCACTCTCAAAAAAACACCAGACACGACCTCCTCGTACCAAGTTTTCTGTTTCATGCAGAGCCACAAAACTGAAGCCATGTGTGGAGGAGAACTTGTACAAGGTACTGAGTTTGAGTCCCATGAGTGCAACCACAGATGACATAAAGAAAGCATATAGATCAATGGCTCTTCAGTACCATCCTGACGTGTGCCATGATGGTTCCAAGAAAGAAGAGTTAACGAGGATGTTTGTGCAACTGAACGCAGCCTACACCACCTTGTCCAACCCAGAGCTTCGAGCAGATTATGATTATGAGTTGGGTTTGAGAAGCAAGAAAAGTGTGGCAGATGAGAGTTGGAGAAGTAGGTGGCAGGAGCAGGTGGTTGAGTTAAAGAGAAAGTCTCACACACGTATGGCACAGAGGGAGGGATCGTGGGGTTGTAGAGTCAGAGCACAAAACATGAATTGAAAAAACTTGAGATAGTTTTGGATCAGCCATGTGTTTGTAGTTGGATGAATTCTGTATACCCAGTATTTTGTAGTTCAGTTTTTCAATACTACAAATTACGCAAGATTAGTTCAACTACACTGGTTGATGTATATCGTGTAATAATATCTATAATAATTCTATTTTTCTTGCTACTTCCACATATTATCTTTCGTAAAGAAAAGGTTGGGTAAAGTAAGACTCATCAGGATCAAAATATATCTTATTATTTAACAAACATTTAGAAGTTCATCATATATAATAAACTCTATCCATCAAATCATGAAGTGAAATTCGTTTCTTCTTATGCAACTATGTGGATCATTACTAATATATTTATTCCCACAAAGGAAGATAAACACAACACATTTTGTTTCCCTTTTCCTTTTACACATCAACCCGGGGCTATAAATCGAAGATAACCTATAAAAAAAATTATATGTAAGAAGATGGTAAGGAGAAATAAATGTTTTTATTCTTTTGTGTGTATTTACATTACTCAATGTTTAGCAAATATATACAAGTGTATGAAGACATTCTCTCTCCAAATTACAAGCTTATTTAGGTAGGGATCCACTAATCATGGGATTCTATCATTATTAAATTAATTGCATATAATTGTGTATAATATTGCACAATATTGTACAATAATTATATACAATAATTGTGTATAATTTGATAATTATTATTTTCTTAATACTCCCCCTCAAGTTGGTATGTGAAGATCATGAACCCCCAACTTGTGTCGCAGCATCAAAAACTGTTCCTTATCCAGTGCCTTTGTAAAAATATCTGCGAGCTGATACTATGTCGGTACATATGAAGGACTGATTATCCCGGCTTGTAATTTTTCTCGCACAATGTGACAGTCTATCTCAATGTGTTTTGTACGTTCATGAAATACTGGGTTTGCTGCTATATGTAATGCCGCTTGATTATCACAGAAAAGTTGAGCTGGCAAGTTACATGACACCTTTAAATCTTGCAACAGATATCGCAACCAAACTATCTCCAAACAAGTATTGGCCATCGCGCGGTACTCTACTTCCGCTGAAGATCTTGATACGTTTGTCTGTTTTTTTTATTTCCATGAGATAATAGAGGAACCAAGAAAAATGCAATAGCCAGATACTAATTTCCGAGTTGTCTGACAACCCCCCAGTCTGAGTCGCAATAAGCTGTCAATGTCAAATTGTTCTTAAATGGCAATAACAATCCTTGTCCTGGTGATCCTTTGATGTACTTTATAACTCGAATTGCAGCATCCCAATGAGGTTTCCGTGGAGCCTGTATATATTGACTTAGGGTTCGAACTGAAAATGTTATGTCAGGCCGAGTAACTGTGAGGTATATCAGTCATCCCACAAGTCGCCTGTATTTGACTGGATCCTTTAATAACTCTCCATCGTCTGGTCTGAGTTTTAGGTATTGCTCCATTGGAAATTTTTCTGGACGAGCACCTGTGAGTCCTATATCCTGTAAAATATTAAGTGCATATTTTCTTTGTGACATGTAAATACCAGCTTTGGAACGGGAAAATTCAATCCCTAGAAAATATTTTAAATCTCCAAGATCTTTAATGCGAAATTGTTGTAATAGACAGTTTTTAACATGCTGAATTTCTGTCAAATCATTTCCTGTCAAAAGAATATCGTCCAAATAAATCAAAAGAGCAGTAAATGATGAGTTATTCTGTCTTGTGAATAGAGAGTAGTCTGTCTTGGACGGTTGAAATCCTACAGATTTAATCACATGAGAAAATGTTGAAAACCATGTTCGAGATGCCTGTTTGAGACCATAAAGGGATTTGTTGAGTCGACATACAATGTTCTCCCCTGTCGATGATGCCTGGGTGGCAAGTCCATGTAAATGATTTCATGCAATGTGCCATGTAAGAAGGCATTTTGCACATCTAACTGGTGAGTAAACAAATTTCTGGCTGCTGCAATAGTGAGGAGACACCTGAAAGTTGTTAATTTTGTTGTTGGTGAAAAAGTTTCAGAATAGTCGACACCTTCAATCTGAGTGTACCCCTTTGCGACAAGGCGTGCCTTATATCTGTTGACGCTGCCATCTGAGTTGTACTTTATTTTATAGACCCATTTGCATCCGATTGGTTTCTGCCCAACGGGTAACGATGTCAAGGTCCACGTTTGATTTAGCTGCAAGGCAGAAAGCTCTTCGTCCATTGCTTTTTGCCAATTTGGATCAAGGATAGCTTGAACATAAGTGTGAGGTTCTTTGGTGGCTGTGATGTTAGCAAGATATGCACTATGTGTAGAAGAAAATCGTGAATTAGAAAGAAAATGATGCATAGGATACCTGGTTCCATTCGGCTGGTCTTGGGTAGTGGTCGAATGATTGGCTTGGGATCCCGTTACGTAGTCTTGAAGCCAGGAAGGTGGGTTTGATGTGCGACTGGATCGTCGAACAGGAAGGTCAGTTGGAGAAGGTTCGGTAATGGGTGCTAGACTTCTTGGCGTGGGAGAAGAAGGTTGGTCTACTAGAGGTTTAGGTGCATTATGACGAGTAGGAGAAGAAGGTTGGTTTGGTGGAGGTTCAGGTGCATTGTGTAACATCCCGCCAAATACTTTGGAATAATTATAAAATGAAATAAAGGTAAACAAATATATTGAAATGAACATAATAATATATATGTAATGAAGTTTTCTCCTCACAGGGAGTTTAATACATAATCGGTCAATTTTCCAAAAACTTAAACCAAATACAGTAAAATAGAAAGATGGCAAAGGGCGATCTCCTAACAGAGAGGGCGATCTCCTATCAGAAAACAGCAAAAGGGTGATCGCCTAACAGGAATAGAAAACAGGCGATCTCCTTCCGGCGACCACTCACTGAGGAGCTCTACTTCCTGCAACATCATCTGCTCCCGTGTAAAGTCATACACGATCATCACAGGTTTAAGAAAACATCCACAACACAAGAACACAGGGTAAGCTAGATATTTTAAAGAGAAATTAGATTCAATTCACATAATTCATCAAGTGTCTATCAATTTCAATGTTTCTCATTTCTCACGTCAGACTTCCACTGACTCATCACACAAGACACTTGACACTACTTCCGGAAGACTCGTGCGTTGAACTTAGCATCCAGAGACCTGCACCTGTCATACTTCACCACTGTGAAATCACACACATTCACAAGCGTATAAATGAATCTCAATATCATCACTCTCCCGGTATGACAGGGTTAATCCATATAACAGGTCAAGTCAGTTATCTTTCAAACGACTTACCCATACATATGGACCTCCTTCGACTCTCACCAACTGAATGACTTCATCTATGTGACTCCATCATATCAGCAGAGTCAGGATCGTCTCATTCACAGGATACTCACTGATCAATACACTTCATAACTAATCTCAACACGGTATTTCCTTTCCTGAAAATACTATGTCTTGATCCCACATTCAAACATTCATCACCTCATCTAACACTTAAAGAACGATTCAGTCACAGCAACATTCATTCCACGGTTCAGATTTTCGAATATCACATGCATTTCACATTTAAATCTCAAACAACTTCAAACATACACAAAAACAAGGGAGTTCGAAAAACAACGCCAAAACCGGCGATCTCGTCCAAAAACAGGGGATTGTATAATAACAGTTGAAAACCGGCGACCACGTCGCCCCCATCATCTCAATCATCGAATATAAGGTTTTCGTTGGAAATAAGGTTAGCTTCCCTTACCTGGACTAGTGCAAAACACCAAGAGCTCCGAAACCCAACGAAGCTTAACGATGCTTCCACTCTGTTTTAGCGTTCCGGTCTGGAGAACTTGCAGAGAACCTCCCCAGGTATCCAGGTGCAGTCGTCGCTCGTCGTACTGGTGCTTGGGGATGCCTGAATCGCAGCGCGAAGGAGAGAAGGGAGAAGAATGAAGGATGAACTCACTCTGTCACTCTTGAGCCACTGTAACGTTCTTTGCCTCCCCGCAGTGGGTTTTTGAATCCAAGCGTACTTGTCCACGCATGCTGCTGCCCCCACCCCCTCTGCAGGAAAGCCTGAGTGTACGTTTCACTGAACAGTACGGCCACGGTTGTCTCTTGCGCATGCCAACCACTTCCCTGAACAGTACGACCGCGAGTGTCTCTTGCGCATGCCAACTTTCTGATGTTACTATTCTGAACCACCCTTTTTGTCTACGTGGCGCGCGTGCAGGACGTTTCATGCTGGGAGTCTGGGTCCCACTTTATCTGTGTGAAGCTCGACATCGCGCGACAACTTTCCACCGCTGACTCATCCTGGCGAACGACCGATGTCTCGTCCTGGAAGACGACCGATGTCTCTCCCTGGCGATGCCCGCATGTCTCTCGTGCCCCGGCGACGCCCGCATGTCTCTCGCGCCTCGGCGATGCCCGCATGGCTCTCATACCGGCGATGACTGATGTGCCTCATCCCGGTGATGACTGATTCCTCTTCCTGGCAGACAACCGATGTCTCACCCTGGAGGACCACCGATGTGTCTCCCATCCTGGTTGATGACCGATGTTGCTCTCATCCTGTTGGCGATCTCTTATCGCCCTTGTGTGTGACGAGAACACGTCGCCTTACTCTGGTCACGGAATGTCACATCGTCACACCTTGCTGAAGGTTCTTCATCCTACTATGTTACGTCCAAGGTATCATCTCCACATGACTTGGTGACGTCGGTAGCTTCACATTTCCAAGAGTAGATCAGCACCACTCCTCGTGCGCCCATGCATGCAACACTAAGGACGATTTCTTATGCTCATGCATAGAGCTTCGCATGCACAGTGTATCTAAGGCTTAACCCACACCTTGATACGCGTGGTTTTTGGAACCCACTATGGTTGATTCAGCATCTTGACCACATACAACGTGCACTCTCTTCGATCACGTACACCCTAGGCGATTGGCGGTCATGTCTCCTCTAGGCGACGGGCGGTTATGTGCTAGAGAAGTCGGAGATCGCCTCCGTCTTCAATAACGGCGATCTCGTAGAAGCCTTCTAAGCTACACTTTTCTTGCTTTACTTCTCTTGATCCACATGTCTTCCTCGAGCACACCCACGTGATTACCTCACGATAAAGTCATCGTACCTGACTACTTGGTTAATACAATGGTCAGTCGACCGACCTCTACCAGCTGACCCCAGACCTTGGGCGACGTCCGATGCCCGACTACTATGAAACTTCTATTACCAACTCTTTGTATTTTAAATAATAACATCCTCTGAAATTATTTAAATATAACACTTTCATTCCAATTAAAGTTTCTAGGTCCTTACACATTGTGACGAGTAGGAGAAGAATGTTGGTTTGATGGAGGTTCAGGTGCATCATGACAAGTAGGAGAAGAAGGTTGGTTGAGTGAATGTTGGACAGGAGTGGGTAAGTCAATGTCAATAGTAGGCAAAATACCTTGTAATGGAGGTGAGGATTGCGTCTGGGACTGTTGGCAGAATGGGAAAACACTTTCATGGAATATGACATCCCGACTTGTAAAAAAAGTGTCTGTATCTATATCAAAGAATTTGTATGCTTTTTGATTGAGAGGATAACCAATGAAGATGCATTGTCGAGCGCGCGGATCAAATTTTTGCTTAGGTGAGACAACAATTGCATAACAGAGACAACCAAAAGTTTTTAAGTGAGAAAGTGAACGATTATATAGCATCTCAAAAGGTGATTTATTTTTTAGTAAAGGTGTTGGCAAGCGATTAATGATATATGTGGCGGTTAAAACGCATTCCCCCCAAAATTCTAATGGTAAATGATACTGAAATAGGAGGGCCTGTGCTGTGTTTAAAATCTGTCTATGTTTGCATTCTACTACTCCATTTTGTTGAAGAGTGTAGACACAAGTGCTTTGACATTCAATACCTTTTGAGAAAAAAATTATGCATAGAAATAAATTTCAATCCGTTGTCAACACGGATGGTTTTAATAGATGCCTGAAATTGATTTTGTGCAAAAGTAATGAATGATTCTAAGAGATGTTGGGTTTCAGACTTGTGATTCATAAGAAATAACCAAGTACATCTAGTATAGTCATCGACTATAGTGAAAAAAAAATGTTTTCCAAAATGAGTTGGGGTTTTATGAGGACCCCAAATGTCACAATGCAATAGATTAAATGGAGAATGAGATTTTATTGTGCTTAAAGGAAAGGACAGCCTTGTCTGTTTAGCTTTGGGACAAATACTACAACTATTATGAATGGGAATGAGATTTTTACTGATAGGTAGTAAGGAAGATGCAAGTTGTAGATACGTCGGAGAAGGATGTCCGAGGCGCTTGTGCCATAAATCAGGGTCGGTCGAAATTTGAGATGCGTGGGCTTGGTTTGGAAGAGGGGACATGTAGTATAAGCCTGCGTGTTGTTTACCCGAGCCAATCATCCTCCTCGTAGCCAAGTCCTGCAAAACGCAACCATGTGGAGTAAAAACGACACAACAATTTAGTGAACTGGTTATCTTACTAACGGACATGAGATTTAAATTAAAAGAAGGAACGCAAAACACATATTTGAGAGTGATATTTTCATTGAATTTAATTGTGCCAGTAGATGAGATGGGTGCAGTTGAGCCTGTGGGCAGATTAACATTTGGAATAAATGATGATGAATTGTGTGTGAAAAATTGTGAATCAGATGCAATGTGATCGGTTGCTCCACTATCCAAAATCCATGGTTTTGTAGAAGCAGAAATAATAGACGAGTTATGGGCAAGCAAACCTGCAGAGCTAACAAACGTGTCACTTTTACCGTTATTGTTGAGCGAGTAAATAGCCTTTGCCAATTGCTGAAATTGCTCGGCAGTGAAGCCTTGTACGAGGTTTCTATCGGACTCGTTATTGGTGCCTTCTTTGCAAGACATGATTTCTTATTTAGCGGATAAAAATGGAGAGGCTGTCAGAGCACCAAGATCTTATATGGTGCTTTGATACCATATAAGAAAATTGTATGTAAGAAGATGGTAAGGAGAAAAAAATGTTTTTATTCTCTTGTGTGTATTTACATCACTCAATGTATAACAAATATATACAAGTGTATGGAGACCTTCTCTCTCCAAATTACAAGCTAATTTAGGTAGGAATCACTAATCATGGAATTCTATCATTATTAAATTAATTGCATATAATTGTGTATAATATTACACAATATCATACAATAATTATATACAATAATGTATAATTTGATAATTATTATTTTTTTAATATAACCCAGCAGAACTATCGATTCTGCTCATAAACATACTATTGAGCACCTTCAACAGTTACAGTTATTTATTTTCTTCATAATACTCCTTCACCTTTGGACCAAGAGTTGAAACAATATCAGCCACTGTCAGAAATGTTATTTTCTCCAATGACCTGTTAACTTGAGAATGTTATTCATATAAATAAATAGTTAAATGCATGATATGCTATTCATATAATAAATATGGAGCTAACTCATGATTTCAAATAGTCATTAAAATAATTTTTATACTAATCTCCATCTGAAATAGTAAACTTAGAAAGAGTGGTCGCAGATTCTTCTGTTATTATGTTTTCTTTTTAATTGTACAATCTGTTTTGATGTCTGATTATATTCGTAATTAAATTTATGAATTTTTTTTATTTCAGATTATACAGGCCAACTTACTGGAATAAAAAATTATATTGGTAGAATCCAAAATTAATATTTTCATTATTTTTTAGGGTGGAGAAAGAAAATATGGGATGCAGGAAGAAAAACGCATAAATTAAACTTGTGAGCCCAACAAAAATCCAATCTAAACGGGCCAAACTGTCCATATTGGTAGCTCTAAAATGGCAACTTCTTCCTGCACCATCTCAATTTTAACCTACACTTTCTCATTTTTTAAAATTTCCAAAATTACTTTTATTTTGGATTTTGAAAATCCAGGATTTAATAAATATAATTCAAAATCAAAAAAATATATCTTGAAAAAAAAAAATCAGAACACAAAATTGAAAATGCATTCCATATAAGAATTTCTGGAATTCAAAAATATGTTATGAAAATCCATATCCAGAATATTTCATGAAAAGGGGTTCTAGAAGTAATTTTTTACCCACACCCTTTTTTTATTTAAGATTATTTTCATTATTATTTAAGGGTATTTTCGTTCATTTCAATATCAGATTGGGTGCATGTTGGAATTGATATGGTGCAAGGAGAATTTGTCCTATAAAATTAGTTTTACACGTTAGCTCATATCATTCTCTCATGGAATACATCTCAAATTTATAATGAATAACAAATTTTAAATTTATAAATTATATTTTATTAAAATATGTAACAGAAAATAATTTTAAAAATATAAATTTATGAAGAATAATTTTTATTATTATTAAGAAATGAACTTTAAATCTAATTCAACTTTATAAACTATGAAAGAATTGTCTGATAAGACCATCAAACTTTCAATATGATGAACTAAATATTATGATATCATTTTAAGAAGTGAGTTTGAAGTATAACTCAATGTGAATTTTAAGTATAACTCAAAATTATAAAACCGGCTTATAAGGTAAGATTTGCACCTGCTTATATAATATGAAATGTTTTAATTTCTAGTCGATGTGCGATCTCCAACAATTATGATACAAATTTATTTGAATATATTGATATTTTTTAAGAAAATATTAAATTTAAAAATAAAATAATATACAAATAAAAATGAAAAAAAAAAAGAAATTAAGGATTTTTCATTGAAAAAATATATTTTTTTAGTTGAAATGTTTTTTTAATATCTATTGTAATTTATATATAATGAGGATACTTCAAACAAAATTCTAGAGGTGATGTTTCTTGTTGTGAAAGGTAGTTGATATGTGGTTATGTTATTAAAAAAAAAGGGAAAGGGATATTGATAATTAAAAAAAAAATATATAGTGTGATCACCCTTCCATTATAAAAGTTTAAAACCAATATGTTGTGAGTTTGCAATTGTGTTTTTTTTTCCTTGTAGTCAATCGAATGAGTTTCAATTGAGAAAATGAATCGTTTTGTTTAACTATGTAGTCATTAAATTTAAGAAATAGTTTATAATTATAATATATAATCGTAACCACATCATAAACTGTTAATTAAGTAGATCTGCCTCCAAAACTACGAAGGCGTTACAAGTGTTACTTTCCTAATGGAAGATAGAGTTCAACTTTGTTTTATTTGGCTAATGCATGCATAATACAAATCTTATGACTTGATAGGGGATTACTGATCCAATAATGCTTAATTATTATGAAAAAAAATGAAATAATTAATATTAACATTCATATCAAGCATAACTAGTTATGACAAATCTACATATCACTTTTCTTTATTATAATTGATGAAACTTCAACACTTTCCCACCTTTTAATGTATTTCTGTGGTGAAGCTTGAAAGTTATTCACCCTCTTTAAAGTTGAAACACCATCTACAATATCATAATTAATAATAATATAGTAGTAAACTCAAGCTTTTGAAGTTGTGTAATAATATCATAATTAATAATAATATAGTGCTAAGTTTAAACATTTGAGTTGTTTCGAGTGAGTAGATTTAGACAAGTTTTTTTACTCAAGTTTAATTAGAAAATTAAGAGATGATTATTAATAAATAAGATGAAATATATCCATCTCATATAAATATAATTTTTTTTTATCACAATCGTACTAAAATAAATACGTAATTTGAAAGAAATCTATAGAACAAAATAATAAATCCTAATATAAATGACTCGTATCGAATAAATAATAATATAAAACAAAAATTAAAAGTACAGATCTTAACTTTAACAAAAAAAATTATTAATCCGAAAATGATATTTGAATATAATACGCAAACAAGTTATATTTGCAAACTAATTGATTTAAACTATAATTTTTTTTAACAAACTCATATTTTCAATAAAAGAAATTTTGGTCACCACTGAGAATGTAAGTTATTTTTGTTCTTATTCAATTCTAACAAAAACACGCACACACACTTGTATATATATAATAAATACTTTTTAAATATAAGAATATCTTAGTAGAAGAATTATTAATGATAGGGATTGCAAAGTGGTTTGCTCAGAAAAATTGCAGGAAATAATGCTTATTATAACATGTTGACTTACTTAGATCCGTCCCGCATAATTCGTAGTCCGTACGGGTCAAGTGTGAGGTGGGATAGACTGATCCGCATGACTTGCATAACTTAAAATGTGAAATTTTGTTTTTGCACCCCCATATTTTCTTAATGCAATTTCATAATTAACATTCTGAAAATTTTAATAACATCTTATTACGCATCGTGAGAATAATATTATGAGACAATTTACCTAATACATCTAAATAAAAAAAAGAATTAAATTTATTTAAAATTTGTACTTAAAAAATTATTTTTTTAAAAAAAATATTTCTTATGCAGGCTGGTCTGCAGGCCCGTGGGTCAATCCTTAAACGAGACGAACTAGAAAAATCAACCCACGTATTTTATGCGGAATGGGCCAACCCAATCAACATTTTTTTCGAATCAAGTGTGAGGTGCACCTAGGTAGGATTCGTTAGCCCGCATTGTAATCTCTAATTAAAAATACTTCTGAATTTGTATTTAAAGAAATTCTTCACACAACTTAATAAATCAGTGAGAAAGAATTAATACTTAATTACTATAAAAGTTAAGCATAATAAACATTGTAATGAATTTTATTTAATACCATTCTTAAACAATTATTTATGACAAAGCAGAAGATTTAGGGTGAACATGATATTAAATGAGAACAGTATGTATTACCATTTCCGCATCCCAAAAGCCAATTACACAACAATACAGAATGTCACTTTCAACTTATGAAGATTCTCTACTTTTTCCAAGGTTATGTTATGAACACTCTGTTTTTTTTTTCTCAAAGGTTATGAAGATTTTATACAACAACATATTTTAAGAAAAATTATGTTCCATTAATTTGTTGATGGTGATTGAAGTCTATCATATTTTAAATCATGTGGCATGCGTAGGTCATCACATATAGCAAACTCTTGCCCTGAACCATTTTTTATTTGATTATAGTTAATTCCATCCATCAATAAACAAAATAATTACTTCCACACAAGCTACAGTACAATCAAACCTTCACATACTTTTCTTTTCCTTTTCTTTTATACATCATCTGTTCATCTGTGTATAGATTCAACAAAACCAAACACAACTATTGAAGACAAAACTACGTAACACTCTGCTCATACTTCTCCTTCACCCTTTGGACCAAAAGTTGAAACAGCATCAGCCACTGTTAGAAATATTTTATCTTCTCCAATTAAGTCTGTTAACTTTGACGCACAGAGCTTCTCTATCACAATTGGCCCTGGGTTTGCCAAGATAAGCTGTGAAAACACAAAAGAGATGAATGTCTCACAATTAGTACAAGTTGTTTTCTACTGCATATTATTATTATTGCTATTATTGATGACATTGATTGCACGTAACAAACTCATTTAATTAGTTTTCTCTCCTGTAACGAAAGAAGAAAAATCATTTAATTAATTAGTTCACTTAAACTATGTCACTGTCAAGCAAATATGATATAGGCATGGACCTTGGAATTCCTTATCATTTTTGGCAAATTTTAAGAGCACAGAACAAAACAAGATCAGTACCCAGAAAAGTTTAAATCTTTGATTATTTAGTTATTCATTAATTTATTACCTGGACTTTTCTTTTCTGAAGGCTCTTGTATAACTCTTCAAAGGCATGGATGCCACTGGTGTCAATATCAATAACAGCTGCAAGAATAATATGGTAGGGTGAATAAATTCATTCATGAAAGTTATTCTTGAAAAACAGGATTTCCTAGGAACCCTTACGTGACATCTCAACAGTGAGATAATCTATTCTGGACAATCCACTTGTTATCCTTTGGGCTTCTTCATCAGTGAGCCATCTCAGAATTCTGCAAAAATAATTGTGATAGAACTACTCATGAGCCTAAATTAGATGAGTAAAGCAATATCTAGATTTTCTTAACCTAAAATAAAAGCAGTGATTTACCTCTCCTTGATGTAGTTGGAGTTTGAGAAGTAGATTGCAGAGTCAACCCTGACAATGAGCATGCCATTAATTTGGGTTGCTTTGGGGTATTGCTGGACGTTCCTATAAACAGTAGTTCCTGGAAGCTTCCCTAGTACTGCAGTCCTTGGCCTTGTCACTTGTAAAAGAATTTTGGCAAAAGATATAGCCACCTGCATAAGGAAGGATAAGTAAATGTGGCCAAATCGAATATGCAAAAAAGACAACACCAATCTTCTTATTACCGCGATTAGAAGGCCAATCTCAACACTTTTGAAGACAACACCAAACAAGGCTCCAATGCAAGCAACAAAATCGAACTTGTCAATCTTCCATAAAAGAATAATAGCTTCAATGTTCACAAGGCCTAGAACGGCAGCTATTATAATAGAAGCAAGCACCGCATTTGGAGTGTACTTAAATAGCGGCGTAATGAGTAGCAGAGTCAATAACAAAACCATGGACATAACGATGTTCGATACTGCAGTTTTACAACCGGCCATGTAGTTCACTGCCGACCGAGAAAATGAGCCTACATAAAGATCAGAAAAAACTCCTATTAATATGACACTTTTAGGTGGAAGAAATTTGTATAAAGAGGCTTAAACACGATTTAATAGTTGTACCTGTAGCCACATAGCAAGATGTTAGAGAACCAACAATGTTCATGGCTCCCATTGCCATCATTTCTTTGTTACCATCCAGTGCATAGTCTTTCATGGCAGCAAATGTCCTCCCAATTGCTACAGCTTCCTAAAATTTGAGGAATTTACCTGTAAGAGTATGAAAAGAAAATGGAATTTTGCTTGTCTAAATTAGGAAACTGAAAGTTGCTTACCGTTAGTGCTACCATGCCAGCTATCACACCAATCCGAATACCGGGTCCTAGGTATTTTCCGCTGAAAAAAATCTCGCTGGCAGATGATGGATTCACGCCCTGCTTAACATGTCTCACCTGAAATAACATACTTTTAGTTTCACAGTGCTGAATTTTGTTTCGATCACTCCGACAATTTTATGCTACTTACAATTGCCACTCCTTTCTTGTCTGCCCTGGTAATGAAGACAAAAAAGGTAGACACTATGACAGATATCATAGGAGAAATTGCAGCCACCCAAAATAGTTTCTTATTCTTTTTAGCCTGTCCATTGCAACAGTAAAGTTATGTTATGATGATGAAAGTTCCAAGAAAAGGGGCATCAAAGAAGGAAAGTTATTGTTGGCATCCTTACAATATACTTGGTTACAAGAAGGAAAGCCAAGAATGCTAATCCAATTACTAGTGTTTCCCAATTCCACTGCAAGCAAAGATTAAAGCAAATTAAATACGAACCCCATTTTAAAGTGAATTTCTAAGCAAAGTGAAACCTTACCCCGTGGTGTGCTGATTTAAACACCGAGCGCATGACAGAAACAATATCGGTTTTCTTAGTGAAGTCTTTTATGCCAAACAAACCCTTAAGCTGTTGCAGTGCAATTGTAATGGCAGCTCCAGCCATGAATCCCACAATGGCAGCGTGAGACAAAAAGTCAATCAAGAAACCAAGCCTGCAAAATTCACGTTTAGATTGTAACACAAGACGAGAAGGATTTAGGCAAAGCAGGAAAAAACAGTGAATGAAAGAGAATCATTTACTATACATACCTGAGAACACCAAGTGCCATTTGAGTGACTCCTGCGAAGAAGGTGGCAGTAAATGCAAGACGCAGGTAGTCATGACTTTTGAAGTCGCTGATTTCATCGGTCAGCGTAGTTCCAAGCAAAAGGGACACAACAGCTACGGGTCCAATGGCAATATCCCTTGAGCTTCCCATGAAAGCATACACAAGAGGAGCCACAAAACTTGTGTCTGCACACAGTGAAGGAAAGCCAAGTCATGAAACTAAATAACTAAGATGCAAGATTTTTCTTAAAATAGATCAAGATTCTCACATAGTGCATATTGGGGTTCCAAATTCGCAAGCTTTGCATATGCAATGTCCTGCCATGCATTTACATGTTAAAAAGTTATCATCAGAAAACACATTTGAAACCTTTGGAGTTTGTAAGAAATAATTAAGAGTGGGGCAGACCTGAGGGATGCAGAGACTTGCAATGGTGAGTCCAGAAATGAAATCACCCCTGAATTTTTTAAGATTGTAATCTTTGCCCCATTCAAAAATGGGGAAGAGAGATTGCAGGCCTAATATAAAGATTCTAAAGGCGGTTTGGTCTTTAAATTGGTGTAAGGGTTTGTCTGGGAAGAAAGTCTCAACCACAGAATGTTTGATCTCTTGGACAAGTGTCTGCTTAGGAGGAGATCCAACCTTGTGAATCTTTGGCAAAGAATCTCCATGCCTACGTGAAGATGCCCCACTTGTTATTTCCCCCATGGCTTTTGTCTCAGCCTCGTCACTAACTCGTTGACTCATTTAGCGTTTCACCTGCAAACCACACAACAGTTTAGTTATGCATTCTGTGTGTTATATAGTACACCATTCTATTTTCTGCATGGTCACATTTTGTCATGGGAACTTTCTTAGATGCAAATAATTGACCATAAGACACACTCAAAGTACCAAATGATGTTACAAGCTTGATACCCCACGAACTTCTTGTTGTTTCTGTGATGAGATGAGACCAATGCTTATATAGGATCGGAAATGAGAAGTGATGGGAAAAGTCAACTTTAATTGATGTAATGTGTGAGGCTCAACTTCAATTAAACAAATTCTACTTCTATTTATTAATGCAAGTCAACACCTCACCAACTTGGCAGGGTTAAAAGGTTGAACCAGACATAAAAAAGGGGTTATCATATACAACACTTCAAAACCAATTCTCACTAGAACTTCTATTTTTCTTCTTCTTCTGATAAAGAACACCTTGATAAGGCTAATTATTGCCATTGACCATGATTATCAATTAATTTTCACATAGGGTGGGAGTGTGTCTTTTCTCTTCTCGAATGTTGCTTTGTTGATTATTCACCATTCATTGAACATTGTAGGACTTGCTTTTAGGTAGAGACAAGTCACAAAGCAATGTGTGAAAAATGACCGAAGCAAAGAATGAACAAGAGTTTCACTTGGCTTTTCCATCATGATACTAACTACATATAATAAACCTTAACAGTTCTACGGAAAATTAAATCAAATTATTTTTCATTAGAAATAAAATTTTATTTTTATATATTTTAGATTGTTCAAGAATAAAAATGACTATTTTGTGTATAATATTTTTAATTAACATATTTATATTTACAAGTATATATTATTTGATAAAAAAAATCTCAGTGAAGTATAATATTATTAATTTTTACTTTTCTCAGTTTTCTAAGCGTGACTTGTTAAGAAATTATTCACTTATTATATTTGACTTGTTACTTCTAACATTTTTCAATATTCTTCAAGTGCTTTTAGTTTATATAAAAACTTACACCTTTGCTATAAAAAGATAAACAACAACATGGGGTGATATAATCATTGCATTTACCATATTGCAATATTTTCAAAAATAATTTTTCAATAATTTTTTTTTCTTTTATTATACCTATAACAATTTAAAACACAGCATCTAACATATTCTTTACATTAAATTTAGCAATACTAAATAAATACATAAACAAACTACAATTGAAACATATTGAGTACCAAGAGTAGATCATGGCACTCTCTCTTTATTCCCTATTTGGTGGCTTTAGTTGTACAAAAAATGTACTTGAATTCACATGCCAATCAGATATCTTAAAGAAAATATAACTCATTACACTCTTTGAAATTAAAAGCCCAATAAAATCCACTGAATTTAGCAAGGAAACTTCTTTTTTTTTTAAAAAAAAAACTAATAAATAGAGGGGAAAATAGTAAAACTATAAGTTGTTATAAAGGTTTGATTAGGAGAATTTATATTAAAAAAATAGTAAAAAGCAAAAATATGTAGTATTTTATAATAGGCAGAGACAGAGGCTTGGGTTTGAATGAATGTGGACAATATTGGGTCCAAGTTCATGAAAAAATGAATGGAATTAGGCGTTGACTGCTAATTTATTTATAATAATGAGATTACAGCACAGCAGACTTGCATAGCGTTGACTATAAATACAATTCTAGCTTTGTTGAGAGATTATATACGTCATATTATAGTTTTGAATGAGACAGATAATTAAATACATTATATATAAGAATAATTTATTTGCAGTAACTTATATAATAAATATTTTTTAATTTTTTAATTTTATCTCTTTAATTATATTACTTATTTATTACATGTCGTATTTTCTTTAAATTTCATTTTCTCTCAATCTTTGTTGTAAGAAATGTTACACAATTATGGGTATCCTCATTGTGTTTTTTTTTAAAGATAATTGCTTTTTAAATTATCACTTTCTTTAAAAAACATCGTGTGGTTGTTATCGTTTTTCAAAATAATTAAAAACGTAAAAAAAAACTAAAATCTAATGTTTCTTTATATGCATATATATGTTGAAGAAAGTGTGTTGAGGAAGTTGTTACTAGTATATAGTTTCTTAGATATTTACATGCTTTTATTTTAAAATAAATATTAAAAAGTGATCATATAGAAGTAAATAATAAATATTTAACCACGCAAATAGTCATTAAAGGTGGCTACTCGAAGGTTATGGTTAATTTTTTTTCAGAAATAAAAACTTAAATTATAAAGCTGCAATGCAACTCTTTGTTTAAAAATTGGTTCAACTGAATTATTATTCACGCTATCGTATGTTTGATGTTTCCTAAGCAAAAGTCTGACGAAAAACAACTATGTTTTTTTTAAAAAGGGAAGAACATAACTGGGGAAGGGGCTCATCGATTTCATCTCCAACATGCAGATTTATTTTATTATTTCATTATTTTCTTGTGGTTGTTTTTATTACTCCATGTTGTTATTTATGGATAATGACTCTTTTCCATTCTTTATAATTTCCACTTACTTTCATCCATGCAAATGAAGTAAAACACAAAATTATGAGATATTTGATGAATTAAAACACAAAATTATGAGATATTTGATGAATGAAAAGGAGAGAAATCAAAATAGAAGTAACGATTACTGGTTTTTTTTATTAATAACTTATCATTTGATCTCTTAATCAGAATGTTATGTGAAGTTAATCTTATAACTAATAAAATTAAACCTTTGAGTATACGAGTTAGTCTATGATAATAGCTTTGTAACCTACTTGTTGCAATGCAAACTTAACTCATGCACATGAATCCGCATGTTCATCTATGTGTGTCTAGTTAGAGACTATAGAACAAGAAAAAAAAGTGTTAATAATATATTCTGTTAAATATATTATTTTGTGATTGGTTGAATTATCTAAAATTACAAAATTTTGTGGATTTATAATTTATTTAATGAATCATACGGCTTTTACATTTTTAATAAAATTTATTCAATAATAAATAGTATGTTAAAAACATAATACAAAATGTATCATGAAAGATGTGTTGTTAGTGATAGAAATCACACCTCATTTATAGATAAAATTAATATATAATATATAAATAAGAATAATTTTTATCTTACAATTTTATCGTTTATAGTCTAAGTAATAAGAATAAGTTAGATTTAAAATAATTCTCATTTTATTGATTTTTTTTTCATGTTAAAATTTAACCTAAGTGATTTTCATTCTATCCAATCTTCCTCTATTCCTCCAGTTTGACTTTGGTGGTTGAGTTTATATAATTAGGTATTTCTCTACATAATATTATTTTTTTCATCTTTCTTTTGGTTTGATTTACTTAATGAACTAATGAAACATTATCCTAAAACATGCATCCCATGATTGCAAGAAAACCTTAGATTTTAAAATCCTCGAGGAATGCATGGTTTTGTGATGAAAGAAAATCCTTCAAGTTGTCACTGCCGCGTACCCGTGTCCTACCATCCTATTAAACATTTTCATTTCCATATTAATCACATTAAACAACAGTGATTCTAATGTTACATCTCTAAAAAAATTCATTGATGATAAAAAAAAACATCTCTAAAAAATGTTCGACTTATTGTTTTATGTATCTTATTTGTCCCAAGAATTTTTTTCCACTTTTACCTCCAATTTTTTTTATTAAGAAAGTTGAAATATTATTCTTCACGCAATTTTATAGCTTTTAAGATAAATGCATTTTAATATCTACCTCGTAAAATTTAGTTAACTTTGTAAATTTGTTATTATTTAAAGAAAGGGATTAAAGAAAAACAAAAAAGTTCAGAAAAAAGGAAGCAAGTCATAATCTATTGCAAAGTTAAAAAAGGGAGTTACATTTATGAAGAAAATTCGCGATAATGTGATTAAAAGTTATAGTTTCATTAGGTTTTTCCGTTACAACGTTGGATTTTTTTATGGAGTCGAGGGGAGAAATGTCACGAAATTTTCAATTAAAATTGAAAAATATATTTTACAAACAAAATTTATATGTAACTTAGTAACTTTTTTGTTGCATTATACAAGTAAACATTTAGGTAAAATTTAAATAAAAACAAGAGAATGCTGGCAAGTAGCAATCTAATATCTTTCTACCATTTTTTTCTATTAGTTGAAATTTGTGTGTTTAACTAATTTTGATATCACCCTCCGAATCTAACAAAAAAAACACAGATAGGCCAAACCCTAGATTTGATAAGATATATAAATTACATATCTACCTAGTCCATTGTTATGATATCTATAACACTTTTGATGTTTACCATTCATAGTTGCATAATCTTTGAACTTTATTCTCAACCTAACTTTGTCTTCGCCCGACAAATATAGATTCATCGTATGTAGTTGTTGTGAGGTTCAAAACAATTGCTAAATTATCGTAAATACAAAATCCATAAACCAATAATTAAACATTTTTTTTTTTTTTAAGGGATCTTTTCTAATTTTAGTTTTTTGTAAGTCTCACTATAATATATCTGTTTTAAGATTTTATATCCATTTTTTCTCCAATAGAAGAGTATATTATAATCTTATTTAATGATATATTATTTACGCATTAACTTAAAAACATGTATTTTATAGAATGTTTATTTGAAACAAAAGTTGTTTTTTAATGTAAAAAAATAATGTGTTTATTCCTATAACTCAAAATCTTGTTTAAGATCTAGAATCTTAAATTAATTGGCATATCAACATACTTTAATGAAATATTTTTCTAGATATTTGAGATTTATAACAATTAATAAGTAACCATTTATTAATTTTTCTTCTAAACAATTTTTTAAAAAACTAATTATAATAAATATGTTAGAATCAATGTGATAAAAAAATAATTAAAACATGTTTAGTTTTCTTATGTAAGGACCTGTGCAAGATTAAATTTTAGGACCAAGGTTCGTTCAAACAAAATTCAAAAGGAAATTTAGATGCTTTAACTATAACTTTAAAATCACGTTTCTCGATTTAATAGTTTCAGTATTGTTTTCTTCATTTAAATGTATTAAATTTCTAATACATTTGCAAAGTTTTAAACGATTAGTGTGCTAATTTTTTAATTCATGTAATTTTTTAACACATAATTAATTTTCACAGTAAAAATTGAGTTCGTAGTCATTTTGATATTTAAAAATGCAATTTCTTGAGAGCCATTTTTTTAAATAAAATAATATTTAGTGTTGAAATTGCAATAATCATGTTTCATTATTAAGTATTGTGATGATACCATATTTTCATTAAGTTGGAATCTTTAAGGATGATTTTATATTAAATTGTACGCTTTAAAGACTGATTTAATAATATGTATGTTATAAAGTTCAAGATTAATTTCAAGAAAATCAATGATTAGAAACTAATTTTAGAAACAAAAAATAATTAGTTGCTATAGTAACTAAATTATAAACCATTTTTTAGACTAAAAAAAAATTTAGTTTCTAAATTAGTTTTTATTATTGTTAAATGGTTTCTAAATTGGTATCTAATTAGCTATCAAGGTTTTTGCTACCAAATTTAAAATTTAAATAATTGGTAGCTAAAATTAGATATCAATTTAGAAACTATTTAACAATAATAAAAACTAATTTAGAAATCAATATTTTTTTAGTTTCTAAAATGGTCTCTAATTTAATCATAATAGTAACTAATTTTTTTTTTTCTAAAAATTAGTTTCTATTTAATGATTTTCTTGTAGTGTTTATATTTTACATATTTAGGGATAAAATTATATTTGTAGCTCTTTCAAGAATTATTACTACCAGTTTACTCTTTCAAGTATAAAAATGATTACTCGCCATAAAAAAATTCTATACGAAATAAACAAGACTACTAACTGACCAGAAATAAATGATTATGATAATTTTAAATTTATGCAGCGCTTAAGAATATCTATGATGGAAAAAAATTATTGTAATATAAGCTATACAAGTTGTTTAAATTTAAAAAAAAAGGTCATTTATAAATTGAATAAAGTTTTATATTTAAACATTTTCATTCTATTTATAAATAACCCATCAGTTTTAAGAAGTGTATTATTTATATTAAAATATTTTTTTATTCTCAAACAATTTCATCACTTCTCAAATCTCAACAACCCACTACCACTTCTTTTCTACCTCAAAAGCAACTTCAACCCCAAAAAATAAAAACATCATTAACATTAAAACTCCTGATTTCACTTTAAACATTATTTTACATTATAAAGATTTTTTTCATTTATCAAAACACATATATTATTAACATATAATTTTTAAAAAAAATATTTTATTTAAAATAAAATAAATGAATAAACGTTGGGACCAATACAAGTCTTTTTAACATGCTAATACCTAGTTATATGATTATAGTCATTATATAATTAGATTCTTTATACGATGTACTTAACCTGATATTGAGCCTGGGTTCACTTTCTCTGTTTCTCATTAACTCTACATCGCTGGCACTGCGCGTGGCACAGGTGTAACAACTTTTGTAACAGTATTTGTTTATTATTTAATTCTGTTAAAACTTTAGATTAATTTAGATTGTTATAAAAATATTATTCAATTCAAATATTTTCTTCTTCTAATTTTAATTGTATAATTAAATGTATCCAGTTATCATTAATTACAATAAGATAGTTTAATTCAGGATTGAATGCATTGTTTTTTTTTTTAATTTATTGTATAGATGAAAGTGAGATAAAGTTGATCCAAGTGAATGAAGTTATAAAACGATGTGAGGGTATTACTGTATATTTCCCTCTCCTGCCTTTCTTCTATCTCTTACAAACATCAGTATAAATAAAATTAATAATACATATATGTATATAAAAATATTAATAAAACTAATATAATTAAAAATAACAATATATTAATAATAAAAATAATTGATAATAAATTTAATATTAATAAATAAAAATAATGTCTTAAATGTTAAGAAGTGGACTTTAAGCTTAACTCAACTTTATAAGACCAACTTATAAGATGACTCACTTATATAAAGTGAAATGTCCTTATTTCTAGGTGATGTAGGGTTTCTAACACACCTCTCTCACGTCGAGAGTGACAACTCGTGCATAGGACAACATATTATGAATAGTCCGATAATGGTCCGATAGTAGGTGACCTAATAAGCCAAATAAACACTCGTTAGGATAGACTCTAAATAGTTTTGATACCATATTAAGAAGTGGATTTTAAGCCTAACTCAACCCCATAAAACTGGTTTATGTTGAACATCAACTAGAGATGAAAACATTTCATTGTATATAAGTGGATGCAAACCTCACCTTATAAGCTGATTTTATAGGATTGAATTAGGCTTAAAGTTCACTTCTTAATATTAAAGTTAAATCATTTTAAGAAATAATTTTTTACATTATTTTTTACCAAACAATTTATATTTTTATTTATTTCTTATCTATTTATTTTTACTTATTTATTTCTCTTTGTTAGACAATTATCACTCTTTATTTCTTTTCCTCTGTACCAACCAGAACATTAATTTTCTACTTTTAGTTAAATATTTTGTACCTACATTTACACCTCCGTATGATTTATACAGTATCTTCTAATCACTGCATACTAAATTTAAGGGTTGAAAATTTATTTTAAACTTGTTTTCTTCAATAAAAAATAAACTTATATAAGTTTTAAATAATTAACATAAGTTCAGTTTTTTAGTAATTAATGTTTAAAAAAAAACGGGGTACTAGATAAAATATATTTTTTTTTGTTTAAGTCCCTCAAAAATATTTATTTATATTTCATCTTTATTATTATGTTGATTTTTTTAATTGATTCGTATAATATTTTTAGAATTCTCTTTTAACTTCAACTTTTTTTGTATGATAACTACGAATATGTTTTTCTTTATATCTTAGTGTCTCATGTCAATTCAAATAATAGAAAAGATTATATATACTTTTCAATACTCTAAATTTGAAATTAGAGTATTCGATTTGAAGAAAAAAATGATAAAATAATTAAAACAAAAATAGTTCGTATATTGAAAACTTGAAGTCTAGAAAAATATGGATATGTCTACATTCATTTTTACTTGGTTTACTTATGGAAAGCATGTTTAAATTCATTGAATTTGAATATAGAGAATGGGACCTGAGTTTTTGTTGTTTTGAACCACTGGTTACTGGCCACGTGGCCATAGGTTGTTGCGCTGTGTTTTCTCTTGGTCGATGACTAATTCACTCCACTATTTTATTTACCAGTCACTAATCTTTTTTTAATGATCCACTTTCCCATCAAATTTGCGTAAGCACATACTTCAAATCTCCATTTTAATGGCATACAATACTCATCACGTTTCACAAAACAAAAGAGACCAAAAACACAACCAATAAACTCCTAAACACTAAATTGAGTTAAGGTGTTTTTAGTTTGTACCATGAAAAAGGATAAATAAAACAGAGAAACAGAAATGTTCTTTTACAGTTCCATTTAGATGAAAACGAAGAGAGAAATGAATAAATAGTTTTCCATTTTTTCGTAAAATGGATAAAAAAAAAAACACAAAAAGAACTTCGAAGCATTTAATGAAGAAGAAACTGAAAAGCAGGAGTAAAATTCAAACTCACCATGACTATAGGAGCTTCTTCAATATAAGAATTTGCAGAATTTGGAGATGGAGAAGCTTCAATCCGCAGCGAGTCCGTTAATTTCTAAATTATTGGCATCTCTCTCTAATCTCTAATACAAAACACACAAAATGAATTGAAGTTTGGAGACAACTATGGACTTTCAAACCTCCTTAAATAGCAACAAAAACTCTCCCAATACTAAACTATCAAAATGATCATTTTCAGTTTAAGGAAAACAACGGTGAAAAATAATTAATAAAACGCGATGTTGCCTGATTAAAAATGAAGTAGATGCGAAAGCTCATAATCATATTCCGAGTCTTAATTTACAAAATCATTCAATATTGAAGTAAACTTCTAGATATATGTTATTGATTTGTTCGGCATATTATGTACACATTCATAATTTTATAACAAAAATAATATGCAGAAGCAATTTGAATGCTGGCTTCCACAATTAATACAAAGGGAAAGAGACAAAATAGGGAATCTCATGGTCGGTTCGTTATTGCTGATGCACAACAGCTAGTTGGTTTGACAAATATAAACTTTTATTAGATTAAAATATATAATAAAAATAAATTCTCGTTAATTTATCCAGATACAGATTAAAAACTTACTTGTTTTTGTCAACAATAAGTCCAAGAAGAGAAGCTAGAGAGTGAAAAGATAAAACTGCAGCGTGGGATGAAATTTCTCTTCAAAGGCTAAACTGTTCTTTACTTCATTTTCTTTCTTCGCTCCAAATATTTTTAATATTCTCAAATAACCATTTTCAAATTCGGTATTTATTTCAGAAGAATTATTTCGATATATAGTGTAGTTTTTGGGATTTATGTTTTTAAATTATTGGCAAAGAACTAGGAATGTTGATATATTCACAACCACTAATGACTATAACTATTAAAACTAGAAGAAAAATTTACTCAAATATGAATATATGACAAGAAAAAAAAAATTTAAAATATTATAAATCAATATTTTTAAGTATATAATTATCAAAATAACATTTTTATTTCGACAAGTTCTACTTCACTTAATAGTCGAAATCCTTAATAGTCGAGATCAAAGATGGTTTAAATATCTTAACTTATTGTTACGTTTTTTAAGAATAAAATTGTGATAAAGTTCAAAAATTTTAATACAGAGAATACTTCAAACATAATTATTGATCTTAGGATGCTATGAAGTTCGGAGACTCCCTTTTATATAGTGTGTCCGTGTCGGACACACATGTAGGACACGACACTTTGTATGACACTCGTAAGACACGTATCGATGAAGTGTCTAATTTAAAAAATATTTGTTAGATTTCTGACTATTCTAACACAATTTTAAAAAGGAAAAATACATTAATTTTCTAAAAACTCAAATTTATTGTATAAATTTTTAGTATAATTATAAAAATAAGGAACAAATCCTTTTGAATCAGGCATGAAAAAAATCTTTATGCTCCAAAAAGAAATTAAAACATACTTGTGCACATAAATTTTTGCTGTCAATTTATATAATTTATAATTATATAATATATAAATCTGTGTCCCCGTATCTTACATTTTAAAAATTATATATATCTTCGTGTCCGTATCCGTGTCGTATCAGTGTTCGTGTCCGTGTTTGTGCTACATAGTTAGGATGTTTTCTCAACAAATTTAAAGTTGAAACAGTTTTTATTTTAATAATACCAAAAGTCATCCAACATTAGTCTAATAAAAACATAAAAAGTTGAAGTGGTAAAAGCTAAGAGAAATTTGGAAGATGCTTAGTGCAGTGTTTTTAACAATTCCAGAACTCAGCCCTCTTGACCTTTGAAATGCTCTGAAGGACTCCCACCGGAGAAATGTATCCCATCACTGTCACCCTCTTCGACTCTACATCTACACTGAATGATGTCACTCCTGACATTGTATTGTGTATGTTCAAAACACAACGTTACTTTACTTACTATCATTTCTACCTATGTATAAACTTTATCAATTTCACACTAATGCTGCATCATCATTAAGATACCATAAATTACATATATCTATTGGAATATGTATAATTTTTTAAAAATATATAATTGTAATTGTATAAATCCAAATTAAAATCACACTTATTAAACATTCTCAAAATATAAAATTATAAATTATATTATCTTCATGAAAATATTATCACTTCATAGATTACTTTAGGTACCTTCCATCTTAGACAGATGCTTTTTCACTTTACCAGCGCATCCTTCACAGTGAATAGCAACCCTCATCACAACCACCTGAACAAACACACCTTCAAAATTAGTTAGTAAAATGCAAAGATTAGAGAAAACAAAAATAATCAAAGATTTGATGAATAAAAAGGGAAAAGAAGGTACAAATACTGTATAAATGTATAATAAAATTGATGCAAGCATGTAAACTTTGCTTTGCAGAGTTCAGCAGTGACACAAAATATATAACTGTTGAGTCTTAGTTAGCCAATGTATTTGACCAAACAGGCAGAAGTGGCAGAAAAGGAAATGCTCTGACATGCACAACAAAAAAATGGAAACCCATATTCTTTTTCTTCTGTCTTTCATTTTGGACTCCTAATATTAATTGTTTCCTTCATTATCAATTTGACAGAGACATGCAAGCAGTCACTTACTGTTTTAAGAATTTGAATTGCAGATTTTCAACTACTACAAAAGAATTAGCGTAGGTCCTTTCGTTTCTCTTTTCTTAAAACTTAAAGACTTGCTTTAATTTTTTTTTTTCACCACAATTACAT
This sequence comes from Phaseolus lunatus, assembly GCA_013389735.1. Lineage (NCBI taxonomy): Eukaryota > Viridiplantae > Streptophyta > Magnoliopsida > Fabales > Fabaceae > Phaseolus > Phaseolus lunatus. The sequence goes on from CM023862.1 coordinate 35,587,867, forward strand.
AAGCATTTACAATTAAATATAAAAAAATTATGTATAATTTTTTTTTCAAGTTTGATCCAAGGGGACTCATCATTTGCATGATAAAAACAGAATAGGTCAAGCATAGGACAGCACAAAAAATTTTACAATTATGTAAGAAAGGTTAACTTGCAAAAAATTCTGTGAAGCTGTACAGAAGAAGAAAAAGAAATTAATCTTTACATACAAAATATTGTTGCAGAAAATCGTATTGTTTATTCCATTTTCACTTCTAGGTTCTCCCATACGTGATTAATGATACATTTTCCCATAACTTCTTCAGTTATTTTATAAAAAAATTTTCTTGTAACAAGTAGCATCACTGACAAAAAAGAAATAAAGGAAATGTTTTCACCCTAAAATGTACTTTGCATTGCATTTGACATGGTGTGAAGTAATAATGTGTGAGTAACCTGGAAGACATGATCTGTTGGCGTTTTGTGAAGTTGGGTTGATCCATTCTCTTGATTTTGGCTTCTCTGTCGGATGTTTGCTGAAGAGAGAGAGTTGTGAGCTGAATTGAAGGTGGCAGTGGCAGAGTCAACAAGTTTGGAGTACTTGGAACTGTTGATCAACCTTGTGTCATCCAGAGAAACACTTCTTTCATGCCTCTTACTACTACTACTCCGGGGCACAACCGCAGACCAAACTGCTGTTGATGCCTCATAGGGACACATGAAACCATTCCTCATTGTCCTCTTACTGTTTTTCAGGCTCATCACAATATGATGAAGATATTCTGAGGGGGAAGAGAACCTTAGGTTTAGAGATATAGTTGACACCAACGATGGTTTTCAAAGTGGAAGAAACTAGAAAGTGACTATAGAATAGAAGAGACGTGCTGTCATTATGATGTAGCTAACAAATAACAATGAGTTCACTGGAAGAGTTGGGAATTTTTTTGTCATTTTATGTATTATGCATGTGTCTATGTATATGACCTTTAAAGACTCCAGAATCCTGTCCTTTTCTGCTTTTAATGCTGAGAGATTGACACTAACCCTTTTTGCTATAATGGATTAAAAGGACATGTCGTAGAAAATCACATTAAAACATGGATTTCTTGTTTTAATTTTTCAACACAAAGCATAAGCATTTCATTATTTTTATATGTTTGGGATATTTGGATGAGGGTTGTGCTGCGTGTGGATATTAAAACTGTAAAATCTTCTTTTATCTTCCACTCCTTATTTTTGGCCTTAGCCAACTACGAGTGGTGAGAGTGAGAAAAATACAAAGGACCACCATCCTCCACAGAAAGTTAGGTAAGCTGAAGAAGTAGGGCACCCTTTGTTACAATGGTGGTCGTTTTCTCTTGTCTTCTGTCCTAAAGGTTATAGCCATATATATAGTGGAAAAGCTGAAATGCAGTTGGACAGCGATGCATCAAAAGTATTTAGTCGATGCACAAAAATGGCTAAAATCAGTGGGGAGAGATCGAGGCAGAGAAGTGTTACCAGTTGCTGAGTATTGCTCTCCTATGTTCAGCAAATCAAATAAGCAATGCATATAAACATTTTGCTAGCAATAATGCATTGTAGCAGTGCATGTAGTTTGCAGTCATGCATAGGTCCAAACTATAGAAGAATCAAAATACTAATGTGTTGTGTATGATTATGCAATGAGAAAATGAGAAAATGAAGAAAAGATGGAAGATAGTATGCTTTATGAAGCAAGACGTAGGAGATAGAATTAAATGTGAGGATTAGAAGATGATGGAAGGAAGCAGACATGACTGATCGAAACTTCCTTAATGATGATTGCATGAGTTGTACATACACACACTACTTTGTCTGAGGGATGGCATGTGACATTATTTAAGAGGGTTCAGTCTTTAATTCCTTCTTCTGTTCCATGCTGCACAAAGCAGACATCAAACCAAGGACCACCACCACCAACGTAGTGTAGCTCCTCTGCAACTTCTACAAATCTTACCAGTTCCAACCCTTCCATCACCATTCAAAGTACCAAGCTAAAATTAATTAAATGCAGCTCCTCACAATCTTCAATGAAATATTAAAGCTTCCCCGTGAAAAATCTACTTTGTTTAACAATCATAATCTTACACTTACTATGTTTAAATTTGTTTTTAATCCTTTATGCATTTTTTTTGTCCATTTAAAAAGCATTTCTCAAAAAAATTATTTATTATAGTTTTTGTTTTCAGAAATTAAATTATAAAAATTAGTGTTTATTTTTTATCCTATCCATTAATATTTGGTGACGTGAAAATATGAAAAGAGATAGAAAAATGAATATAGTCAAATAATTAATATTATTTTGCTCTTCTTCCTTCCACCTCTTCTTTACCATAACAGGGGTTGCGGTAAGGAAGGTTTATATTGAAACTCTCATATGGGTGGGTCATGTAAAAAATATTCAACAAAATATATTACAAAAACTTGACAAGGTACATACGAAAGTTAGTCCAATTTCTGTTGCCATTATCTGCTTGGGGATCATAATTTGTTCTTTACATTTGTCAATTTTATTACATGATACACTCTTGAATTTTTTAAAAGCACGTTACATTCATTATGTTAAAATTTCATGGAATTACAAAAATCATTTTTTTAATATTTACAATAACCTTATTTATAAGAATATATGTTATAATGTTATTCAATCAAATAATTAAAGAAGTTAATGTAAAATATTTGATTAATCTAAAAGAATCAGCATCAGATTTACGATTAGAAAGTCTCCACGTTGGAAAACAAATAGTAATTCCTAAAAGTTTATTATGATCATCAGGCGAAATAGTCACGTAGACGCTAAAACAATAGAATAATTTATTTAAACAATTTTTACAAAATATCTGCATATTCAAAAGTCAGAAAATTAGTGTAAGAAGAAACAACTTGAATATTTAGAGAAAGAATTTTGTAGTTTGTAATAATTTTATACGATTAGAAATCGAATGAGATTGTTTTTAACTAAAAATAAATATTATTTTTACTTTAAAATAATCTCTAAATAGATGTGGATGTCATTTCCGGGCATCATATACCAAGTTAATGTTTTCAAATTGTAAATTAAGAAAAATAGATTGTTATTTGTATTATAAAATAGCAAAGTGCAATGGTTAATTATTTTTTTAATTGGCAAAAAATGCAATACGTAATAATAGAAATAAAATAAAATATATCAATTATAAAAATAAATAAGTAATGCAAATTAAAAACCAAACCCAATACGTATAAATTACATGTATGAAATGTTAATATTAAACCTTTAATATTACTGACCATAAAATCCTTAGTTCATACCAAATTCATTTATGACTAACAATAAGACCAAGGCTTAGTTTTAAAAAAATAAACTTAATGATCAATGTGGGCCCATAATAAACAGATCAATTGCAGTTAGTTAGAGAGCCCAAAAGCAAGCGTGGCAATAACGCTAGGTCGTAGTATTTAACTCCTACGCATGCCCTCACCGACACAAAACCCATTCTTTCACGTTTTTTCTCCCCCCAACCAACCCAAGGCCCAAACCAACTCCCTCCAAAGTCCAAACTACGAACACAGTGTCTCTCTGTCTCTCTGCATAATTTTCTGAGAGAAAATTCAGCGAGAAGATTTGCAAATGTCCAATTTCCTGACGAACACTAATCCGAACCCGAACAAGTCCTTCGAGGTACCTGAAAGTCCCCTCCCTTTTGAAGCAGGTTGTTGTGTTGTGTAGTGTGATAGTTTTCATGGTTGCTTGGTGAATTTTGCAGGTGAATCAGCCTCCCACTGATTCTGTTTCCAGTCTCAGTTTCAGTCCCAAAGCCAACTTACTGGTGGCCACATCCTGGGACAATCAGGTCCTTCTTTCTCTCTCAGTTCCCTCTCTTTTAAGCTTCATTGTTCAAACATCTCATTTCGAGAGGCTTATTTTATGAGCAACTTTTTGCAGGTTCGTTGCTGGGAGGTAGCACGGAATGGAGTAAATGTCGCCACTGTTCCCAAGGCTTCTATAACGCACGATCATCCAGTAAGCTATTTTAGTTTTATTTATTCATTTCTCCTTACTATTTATGTGTGTGTGTGTGTTTATTTTCATGAATTACTATTCTGGTACATGTGCAAGGTTAATTTGGGATTCACAAGTAGGGTTCGGAGATGATCATAGTTAGGGTATAAGAATCAAGGTGCTTTTTTGTGGCAAAGACATTAGGACATAGAGGTTTGACAATGATTTCCGTCTGCTTAAAATGAAGTATATTGCTGAATGTGGATGGCGATGTAACTGGCCTAGTATGGTTACTTATTGTTAAGAAGTGGACTTTAAGCCTAACTATGTGGGATCTCCAACACACCCCCCTCACGCCGAGGCTACCAACTCGTGCGTGGAGATATATGTTATGGGTGGTCCGATAACGGCCCGATAGCGGGTGGCCTGATAAACCCAACAAATTCTCACTAGGATGGGCTCGAGAATGGCTCTGATACCATGTTAAGAAGTGGGCTTTAAGCCTAACTCAACCTCATAAAACCGGCTTATAAGGTGAGGTTTACACCCACTTTATATACAATGAAATGTCCTCATCTCTAGTCGATGTGGGATCTCCAACACTTATTTTTCATATGAAGGTCTGGTTCGTGCAAATCACCCTTCTATGGGCACTAGTTAAGGTATCGACAAGTAGAAACTTTTGTTGGAATGAGATCGTGGTTGCATTTGAAATTTTTCTGGACTGCATTAATAATACTTTTTAATAAGGATTTTCCATTTTTTTTATTCAGTGCCCTAAGGTGATGGGCTGCATTAGTCTTACAATATTCATATATATGTTATACATGTTTTTAGTCTCAATTGGGGATTTTTGGAGTTGAACATTTTAGTATTAGTGCTAAGAACATATTTAACCCTATATTAATATTACTTGACTATTGAATCTTAGACTATAGGTTTTCACGATCTTGCTGCTCTGTGTTTTCCTTAAACAGCAATATTTACAAGTCTATGAAGTCATAAATTCATCATATTTGTTTTTTTGCAAAGGTTTTGTGCTCTTCATGGAAAGATGATGGCACAACTGTCTTCTCTGGTGGATGTGATAAGCAAGTGAAGATGTGGCCTCTATTATCCGGAGGCCAACCAATGACTGTTGCCATGCATGATGCACCCATCAAAGAAGTCGCTTGGATTCCTGAAATGAATCTCTTAGCCACAGGAAGCTGGGACAGGACTTTGAAGTATTGCACTAGCATTTGCTACCTTTACAGCAATTTGTTTTTAAATTATAACTTTAGGAATTAAAATATATGAAAAATATCTCATAATATGAATATATCTATAATTTTGTGGTGCTGCTGATATGTATCGCATCTTTCTGATTAAGTATGGTATGAAGCTTGCAAGTTTGCTTGATCTGATGCTTCTGTCCTCTTCTTGGACATGACTCTTTGTGGCTACTTTTAGATACTGGGATACAAGGCAGTCAAATCCAGTGCACACACAGCAACTCCCAGAGCGCTGCTATGCTATGACAGTGAGACATCCTCTGATGGTTGTTGGCACTGCTGATAGAAATCTTATTGTTTACAACTTGCAAAATCCTCAGGTAATACTTTTAGTCTAATTTAGTGCATCTCAACTTAATTGTATTCTGCATTATTAGTGTTACCTTTCAGTTGTATATTCACTTGTTATTATATCACGGCTATTTTTTCTTAAGATTTCATAATAAAACGGGGTTTTTCTTTTTATTGCTTAATTAGACAATAAAAAGATGAACTTTATTAAGGGTGAGGAGGAGAAACTTGGAGTAACATGAGAATAATAAATCATCTAGGGGAAAGAGAAGAGACATCCCAATTTCTTGGCCAGAAGTTTAATGTATATTCATTCACGTACTCCCAATCGTTGTTTAGAGCCAGAGGTTTCAAGTAGTAAAAAGGAAGGAATGAATTTTCCTGCTAAGTACCTTAGGCATCCTCAAATCAAACCAGTAAGTTAAAGTGAACGAAAATTAAAAATTATATCTATATGGCTATATAAGTATGGTTTACATTTTGTTCAGCTCTTAGGAGCGGTGTTATGGGTTGTCCAAGTCCCACAATCGAGTGGTATGGGATGCTCGGTGGAGTTTCCCTTAATAGCTAACTTTTGAGGGTGAGGTTCCCAAGTACTTGTCACATTTCTTTCTTATTTGAGCATTGTAACAAATAAATAGCCACAATTTGGCTCCGAAGATGCAATTATGTTTTCTCTTCGTGCTTCATTGTAAGACAATCAATTAACTATATATAGTGTTTGATTTGATGTTCAAAACTGTTAAATGCCTATTCAGCTCAATTATTCAAGAGCCATAGATTGCGTTCAATGTGTATTGGAATGTGTGTAGATGTAAAATGAATGCACGTTAATGGTGCTTCAGCCACCTGGTGGGCTTGGGAACATCATACCTTCTCCACATATATTAGTTTTTATTGCTTCCTTAATTGAATACTAGTTTGTTGGCCATTTTTCTTTTCATATTCTATTGTGTGCATTTTATATATTGTGATGAGATCAATGTGTTGATATATGATATGTTTATACAAACTATTCATCCTGTTGATTGTTATCTTTTTTTGCTTTCATTTCTGTTTTTGCTAGTGTCTCCTACCTTTTACCATTGTTCATTTGCTACAGGTTGAATTCAAGAGAATTGTTTCACCCTTAAAGTATCAAACAAGGTGCCTTTCAGCATTCCCTGATCAACAAGGTTTCTTGGTATGCATCAGTCTCTCTTTTTTAGATATTTGTTCCTTTCTGCATTTGAGTAATCTTATTCTTCCGTGAAAAACAATATTCAACTGTTTCTTCACAGTATGTTCCTATTTAGTGTCTTCTGTAACCAATTTTTAGGTTGCTTCTATTTATCTAATTTTACATCAACACATAAATCTGATAGCATACTCCAGCTAAGAAGGGGGAGTATTCTCCACTTTCTGGCCCTTTTCCTTAATTTTCTTACACCAACTTATGTTTGTTTCCATAAGAATAGTATACAAAATATCTCTTCCTTCTTGAGTCTCATTTCAGTGTAATTATCAATTTGTAAGTTGCATGTCTAGTTTGATTGCTTTTGGGATGTTGAAACTGACAATACACTTGCTGTAGGTTGGATCAATAGAAGGAAGAGTTGGGGTGCATCATTTGGATGATAGTCAGCAGGCTAAAAACTTCACTTTTAAATGCCACAGAGAGGGGAACGAAATATACTCAGTCAACTCTTTAAACTTCCATCCTGTAAGATTTATGTTCCACCTGTGCCTTACTATTCTGATTTAAGTTTGCATGATCTAAGTTGTTCGACTACTATCTTTGAATTTCAACTGGGTCATTGCACTTTTTATAATGAATGATTGGTGTTAAAATATTCCTGGTTGTGATTTTCTTATTGTGTGTTTTATTAGTATTATTATCATTCTTAATCATTAATAGTGAAGTAGCTAAAAGAAATCTTCTCTCCAGCTTAAACTTCATGATCGGTTACTTTTGAAGCCATACTACCCCTTCGGATGGTCACTTTGAATTTTATGATTATATATTCAGTAATAGAGAATTTAATTCACCTTGTTACTTTCTCACTTTTGTCAACCAATTTGAAGTATTGAGCTATATCTGTAAATATATTGTTAAGTTGGTCCGACTTTATTAAATAGTCAATCACTCTGTAAATTTTGAACCAAAAGCTAGTATGTTCCTGCTACGCTGATTTAAGGAAATCCATTTTTGTTTCGTAATAATGAAAAACCAATCACATGAGATTTCTGTATTCATTGAAAATGTTATTTTCCATATATGAGTTCTCATGAAAGGAAGCACATTAACACTAACTGTCAAAGTTCTATATTTTTAATTTTAACAATTTTTTTTTTTTTTGCTTTAATACTGACTTCTTTGATTACAAATATCTTAAGTGTCCTATTGTTTATTTATGGAATTTGGATGTAGACGTGTTGTAATTGAATAAAAACAGTTGTAATTTTTATTTTAATTACTAATAATTTCAAGTGTTAAGTATATTGTCATTAAAATGTTTGACTTTGACAAATTTTTAGCCCATGGTTATGGTGTATTGACATCTTTTATCCAGTTCATTTTTGTGTAAACAATGAATAAGCATCTTCAGTATCGTAAGTCCTTTAGTTATGGAATTTCATAGATACTTGTACACTCAATTCTTTTTTTCCCCGGTGTACTGTTTTGCTGAGTGCTGTGTATATTTTGTTGGTCTCCCTAAAATTATATAGCATATCTAGTATAAATGTTTATTTGGTGCTTGTTCACATATTTTCACAATTTCTGTTTACTTCTAGTCCCAATGCACATCAGAAATCACTGACAAAGTTGATCCACTTTAGTCTATTATCATTTCTTACATTATTTTTCTACTTATTTTAGGTACACCACACATTTGCAACTGCTGGTTCGGATGGTGCTTTCAATTTTTGGGATAAGGATAGTAAACAGAGGCTCAAGGTTTTTCCATCTTTATTAACAGTTTCATTCAACTCCTAACGGACACATATTGTAGTGATATGTTCGGCCCAATTACCTACTTATCTAATGCAAACTTGGCTTATTTCAGGCCATGTTGAGATGCAACCAACCTATTCCTTGCAGTACCTTCAATAGTGATGGTTCAATATTTGCTTACTCGGTATGCCCACCTTACTATTCTGCATAAATTTGCATCTTTGTTAAATGCGTTTTGCACCCTTTTCCAGTTATGCACATATACTATAAGTGATGAAAATTGGGTTTCTTTCTTTTGCTGCATTTTTTTTCTTGTTTCAATTTGTTGTGTTAGAATACCTTGAAAAACACCCTTGACTTCAGCACACCATTATGTGTGAGAGGATGTTAAAATGCATATAGTTGTGTGTAATTTTTAAATAGATACTAAAGAGCAAAACAAGTGACGTGGATATGGAAAGAATTTGCCAGAGGATATCTTAATTTTGTTGATGGACTTTGCTTTCGAGAAGCATGGTTGTTTCTTCTTCCAAGCAATCTAGAGAGGTGTTTCTCTATAAAATACAGTTTTTTTTTCTTGAGGATTGGGGTGAGTGTGGACCAAACGTCATTTTACTTGCTTGCTATATTTGATAAAAGCTAATTAGATGAGGGATTATGATCCATAACGATAATCTTGTGATAGATAGTGAGAAGATAAGGGATTATGTTACATAATGGCAATCTTCTATTATAGATCTTTAAAGTCATCGCTCATAAAAAAAATATATCTAAAGAAATCAACTTCAAAAACCAAGCCTCATAATAACTAGGCCTAGTTTGGGTGATGAATTCGACCATATGGATCGATCAGCACCTTTGGGTTTTAACCCATGGCTATCGATCTATATAGCAGTGACAAGTAGTTCTGATTTGCGATTATCATACTTGGCACTGTACTATGAGCTGTAAATTTGTTTATTATGACTCCATTGTTTTGTTTATATAACTATACAACAACTAAGCCTTAGATATCTTGCGTGTAGGTCTGCTATGACTGGAGTAAAGGGGCTGAAAATTCTAATCCTGCAACAGCAAAGACCTACATTTTCCTGCACTTGCCTCAGGTATTTGGTTTGGGTATCCCTTTCAAAAAGAATATCCTTTAATCATCTGTGATTGATGCGCAAATTATATTCTTCTGAAATGCAGGAATCTGAGGTCAAGGGCAAACCGCGCATTGGTGCTACTGGCAGAAAATAGAGATGATCCTGCTCTGGGATTATGTTCTATTTTGTATGTAGTTGGCCAATACTAGTATATAATGTAGCCAAGGTAATATAGAAGTTGAATGGGCTGGTCAAAACTTGGAAGAAATTATCAACTAATTAATGGTCAAAACATGTATATAATGTGTGTGGTTTGTTTTTACCTGTCTTAAGATCAAGGGTGGTTGACTTGTACATTGAAGCACTGAAGGTAGGTTGTTTCATGGCGCTGTAAGACACTGGAAGGTTGTACCTTATGACCTTTGGTCCTCGGGGGTAAATGTTGATTGCAGCTTTCAAATTGTGAAATGTACGATTTAAACAATAACGATTAAACTATAAGGAGTACGAACACTTTATGCTTTCTGCATCTTTATTTGCGACATTTCATATTGAGAATCATTCTTGGATTCATTTGTTGGAAGTGTCTTAACATTTCCAGATAGGTCTAGTTTATTCAGTAAGTTTTTAATCTCGTAAGAGTTTATGTTGTATGTTTTGCCATCAAGCGCATTGGAATAAATAGTTTTATTTTAGTAGCTATTTTAAAAAATTATTGAAATTACTTTGAAAGAGTTTGAGTCATGGTTATTGTTTTTGTAGTCTTAAAGTTCTCCATATAATAAGTTCTATTTGCTCTGAATCTGTCGTTCTCAATAAAGTGAGTTGGGGTGTTTCTTATGCACACTCCAAAACAACTCATCAAGACCTTTCTTTTCTATATTTTGGAAATATTTTGGAAATTAGAGAGTATTTTTAAGTGCACAAAATCCAAGTAGTATTTGGGAATGTACAGTGGTAAGCAATTTAAAAAAAAAAAACTAATGTAATACTATTAAATAAAAAAGTCAACAAGAAAAGAGCATAAATTCCTAAATACTTGGATGAATATAATGGGTTAAAATAGTAAAATAAAAATCAACTAGCGGGACAGAAGAAATTTTATTAACTAAAAGAGACTTTTGATAGCAAAACTACACCCTAATGTTTTAATTGAATAAAAAATTTATAGGGTAATTATTTTTATAAAGAGTTTTAATGTTTTATACCATAATATATTGTTTGGAAAAGTGATTTTGAAATAAATTAAATTTTTTAAAAATTATTAGAATATTTTGATTATTTAAAATATTGATTTCACCTGAAAATTTATTATATTTTCTCACATCTATATCTCTTCTTTCATGTTAACTATTTAAAATAAATTATTGTTTGATAATAAATTTTAAATATATATATATATATATATATATATATATTTGAAATGTCAATCATTTTAAAAAATTTATAAAAATTTAAATTCCTCTTCCAAACAAGCTAAAATATTATTAAGTTTTTACTAAGTAGTCAAGCAGCATTTACAAGATTAATTCTTGAGTAAAAAACGAGATTGAGAGAGAAGAGTTCCTGAAGATGACCAACCAGATTCTTTACTAAAATTTAATCATTTACAGAACCAGTAAATACTTTCTCCAAATAACAGTTATTCAAGAAAAACAACTTTGAATTTAGAGTAATAAATTAATGAAGTCTTCCCAAAATCACAATAAAAAAAATTTAAACTCCTTAAAATTCACCTTAAATCTGTTCAATCCTCTGCAACTCACCATTATTAGGTATAATTTATTTGTAATTCGTGCAAGAAACTAACAAAAACAAAACAAAACAAAAATCTCCTTCTAACAAGGTATTAGTGTCATCCCACATTTTTTTAGAAGAGATATTTTAGCTATTTAACACTTTATTAAAGTTATAACCTGCAAAATTTCTTTTAAGAACACAAACGTAACTGATAATGGATGGATTAATTCATTGATACTAAACATTATTTGCAGGGTAAAAATTATGAAGATATCTACGAAAAATTATTGGATACCATGGTATTAAAGTGTGTTCTATTGTTCCACTTAACGGATTAAACATGATTTGCCCTACCACACTCTAAACCAAAACGGCGATTAGTATTTGGAGCAACATAATCTTCATACATAAGGGGCGAATAACATTCTAAATGAGAAATTGAAAAATCGATTGTATAGCCATATAGAATAAATGCAATGCTATCCATTAAACACAATAAACTAGCAACCCAAATGACCCAAGTAGTACTGATTTCCAAAGCCCCACAATAAACTACTGAAATAATATCCTTATCTGAAACTGATAATAGAATTTCATTTATTTCCATAAAGATCTATTCTAATTTCTCATACATACAATGACAAAAGTTGCTTGTAACATACACTTCATTCTGCAACTTGACGACCCAATAGAAATTACAACCTTCTTCCTTTAATAATCACAACATCATCAATGGGCATGTAATCTGAGCACAGAAGATAATTTCAAAAGGATGAAAACAAGAGAAGAGGAAGGTAGAAGGGGTGAAAATCATATGCACAAATCAGAAGTATATCCCTTTCCAACAGAAAGCCTAGTCAGGCAGAATTGTGTATTCACTAGTCCATAGAATGTTACAGGGATCATCTAGGACCTGACAGTTCATCTGCTTGGATGTGAGAAGTTGAATCTACTATCCAATTAGCATTGGGGTGATGAATGTTGTTGTTGAAGTCTTGCCGGAATGTCTCATCTTTCTGCCATTGCTCCCATTTCTCGGCCAAACCATCACCTTCTAGCATTCTGACCACCTCAGACATCTTTGGTCTTTCCATAGGAGAGCCTTGTGTGCATAGTAAGGCCACTTGGATTAACTGCTCTACCTCCTCGTCAATATAATTGCCCACTAAATCTGCGTCTACCAGTGTTTCCAATTTCCTGTCTTTGAGAAGTCCTTTAACCTGGACTCAGAACAATGTCAGTTACCATTAATGATCACCATTCATTGTTGTTAATATTACATAAAAAATTTGCAACACTGCTCTAAGGAACAGTCAGAAAAAGAGATTCAAAAATTTGTGACAGAAATAGAAATACCAAATCAATTTGTTGTCACACTATAGCATTGAAGGAAATATTACAAGAACCCACTACTGAAACGAAATGAGACTATCAAGAAACCAAGAAACCACAAGGTTCTGAAACAGAATTGTTCTTCGACCTAGTGATACTTACCAGAAATAAAAACAAGACAGTTAATTGAATTCTTAAATTAGTATAAGGCAAAGTTTTCAGGGTTGAAAAGGGGGCTCCAGAAAGCATGAATGAAAGCAAATCAGAAAGGGACATCGTAAGCTAGATAATTTAGAGCATAAGGAACCATGTGAAGAGATTAATGGATAGTACAGTTAACACAAATTCAAGTACTAATTAAATATTTAAAGTATGTCGATGATGATAACATAAAAAAAAATATTTAAAGTAATTAATTCCTACCCAATCAAGCAACATGACATCATCATCATTGGCAAGTCGAGCTAGATCAAAAGCCCTTTGTCCAGTTATGAGTTCAAGAAGCATCACACCATATCCAAAAACATCAGTCTTCTCTGAAGACTTTCCAGTTGAAAGGTACTCAGGAGCTATATGTCCAATTGTTCCACGTACAGCAGTAGTAACGTGAGTATCTTTATAATCCATAAGTTTTGCTAAACCAAAATCTCCAACAACTGCTTCAAATTCCTCATCCAACAAAATATTTGCTGCTTTGACATCACGATGAATAATCTTAGGGTCACAATGATCATGCAAATAAGCAAGTCCCCTTGCAGATCCCAAAGCAATACGCTTCCGTTCTGGCCAGCCAAGTGGTGGTTGAGATTCTTGACGCTCTTCAACAACATAATCAACATACACAAAAACAGTTTCAGTCTAAAACTGGACGTGCTGGAATTCAACATAAACAGCATTTATCTGTATTTGAAATTTTGAGCGATTAAATAAGAAATTTAACTTTTTTCAGTCTAAAACTGGATGTGCTGGAATTCAACATAAACAGCATTCATCTGTATTTGAAATTCTGAGCAATTAAATAAGAAATTTAACTTGCTGCGAGAAAACATCTTGGAAACACCGAATTCTTTTTCTTTTATGATAAATCAAAATACACTAGAAATTATTTTTGGCATTGAACACTGGTATTATAACATTTAAACAAGAAAAGGACACATGAGAGGAAAGTTTTATATATGAGAAAGGCAAGTAAATTATGAATAAAAGCAATTCAAATAATAGGGGTACCTCGTAAACATGAAGCTACACTTCCATTAGCCATGTAAGGATACACAAGCAATCGTTCAGTAGGAGTCATACAAAAACCACGAAGCCGAAGCAAATTACGATGCACAGCCATGCTGATCATTTCCACTTCAGTTTGAAATTGGAGCTCCCCACCCTGTGTACGTTCCTCTTTAAGTCTTTTCACTGCTACGAGAGATCCATCAGCTAAGCGTCCTTTATAAACCTTTCCAAATCCACCCCTACCCAAAATGTGTTTGTTACTAAAGTTATCTGTGGCAACTTGCAGCTCACGTAGCGAAAACCTTTTAAGTTGACCAAGGTGAACTTCAGGATCCTCCTCGGCTGCCAGTAAAGAACAGATAAAATATCAGCAAATAAGCTATGGCTATCATATGCAGCATTGATTAGTGTGTATCTCATTTTTCTGTCATTCAACTAACCAGGAACATCAAAGAAATGATCCTGAGGTTTCCTTTTTCGCCAATAAGCAAGTGCAATTGCAGGGGCTGCAAACAACAGAGCAGCACCAGCAGCAACTCCTCCAGCAATAGCTCCAGTGTTACTATTTCCTGAAGAAAAGGATTGACAGATTAAATAAGAAATTATAACTCCATTCAAGAATTGTATGTGATTGAATGGAATAAGAAACCCAAGATTCAATATCGTTATATCCCCCACTGTTAAATTCAACCACGAGAGACACCAGCCTCAAGTAGTGACATTTCTAAGAGTGAGGCATAATGCAACTGGCTTACAGAAGCTGACATTAAGTTATGTTTGTTCAGGATATTGCTGTTAAAAAATATTCAACCCTTTTCCATATAACTACAGAATAAATATCTAGAAAAAAGCTACAAAGATTGTGCCTATCAATTATCAACTCTTACCTATCTCCTCATCCTTAGGGGGAAAAGGGTATCAGTAGGTAAGAGAAAAGTTTGAGTCAGCATATAAAAGAAGCAAAGGTAAGACAGGCATCAACAAACCTGAAGAAGCTGGTGCTGGTGTTGGAGAAACTGGAGATGGAGCGTTTTTTGGAGGTATCAAGTCAGGATTATTTTGATAACTGTAAAATGGAACATGGGATTAGCAAAATTTTCAGGTTGTCCCTCAACGATGACCATAGAAAATAACTAGTTATCTGTACCAACCTGATAGGGGTAAATAATGAAAACGAACCATTCACTGGGGTTTCACCCCTTAGATGGTTGTTCGAGAGATCACTGTATTCCAAAATTAAAATTCATTCAGGTCACATATAATATATGACATACAGTATAAATGGGAATATACTTTGGCAGTTACTCAAGGAAAATGTAAATATAGAAATGACACTCACAGAACTTGCAAAGAAGAAACATTTGTCAAAGACATGGGTATGCCTCCCGTCAAGGTATTATTGTTGAGACGCCTATTTCAGAGAGCAAAATGAATCAGTTTGCAGTAATAAGCTAATGATAGAGTAGCGTAACAAGACATGACAGGAAACAATTATCAAATATTCAAATAGTTAAATAATTTTGCACTTCAAAGACATGAGAATAAGGATAGTATGTCATACAGGAAACGTAGTTTTGCAAGGTTTCCCAGCGTAGTCGGTATGGGACCAGTTAAATTGTTCAAGTACAGATCCAAGCTCACCAAGTTTGTCAAGTTCCCAAGCTCCTCTGGAATTTTTCCACTTAAATTATTACTATAAAGTTCCCTGTTAATGAAAATAAAAAATCAGATTTGGCAGGCAAATCATCCAACAAATAATTAAAAGGTGACAGAAAATATTCACATTTAAGAGTGGAACCAGACAAACAGATATTGATGGTGATGTACAATACAAATTTTCTTATATTGGCTTTAGCAAACTATCTATAAAACCCAACCGATATTAAGTTAGCCATAGAAAAATGCCAGAAGTTTCTCTCTTCAACAACAGTAAACAGGTTGTTAAGGCCTTTCGAATTTTCATACAGAAGATGAGAAGGCAAACAAAAGCACACTGCAGTTGTGAAAGTTTTGTCTCTAAACCATATATAAACCACATGAGTGCCTCCCTGATTTATCAGTTGCTTTCTCTTATTAACTTGATTTACAAATTAAGCACATGTCCCTATGATATTGTTGGTTAGATGCCTGGCCACCCAATGTAGTGTTACTGCTTACAAGATCCTTTAAAGAAAGCAAGAAGAAAGGAAATAAAAGAGTATCCATCAAGAATTAAGGTTTGGCGTGAGCTGCAGGAAAGAATTAAGTTACTCAACAATATCATATCTGATTCATAACTTACAAGTACTGTAAATTTGTGAGCTGACCAAGTTGTGAAACCAGTTGACCAGAAAGGTCTGCATTTCCAAGATCACTGACCAAACACAAATAAATAATTAACCATGTAGTCAAACAGTTGTAAAACAACAGGGAAAAATCAAATATTAACTTACACACGGGTCACACTGTTATCACTATTGCAAGTAACATGAAACCAAGTGCAGGGATTGACAAGAGTAGCATCCCAGCTTTGAAGAACGTTGTTAGGATCAAGCAAGTTGCTCTTCAATGCATTCAGGGCATCGCCTGTTATGGGAAGAAGCAATATTCAGGTACAATAATTCCCAGGATTAAATTGTATGGAGAAGGAGATCAAGTATGTGTTGCTATATCAAGGGTGCAATGTGAAATTGTAAGATTCAGGAATCAGAAACATGAAGCCAACTTCGATTAGTTAGCCTTAGGTATACATACTCCCCCTAACTGTTTGCCAACTACTGAAAATGGAAAGCAAATGGAAAGAAATATCTTTTTGCAAGAGTAAAACCACTTTGACAAGCCACTCTGAGATAATGAAGTCAATAAACTGTCTCGTCCAGGCCATTCATCACAAACTATTCCAATAGAAATTATGGTGAATTCCCTAAGCTTAACAATTCCTACTTCCCAACTAAGAAACAACGCTATGAACATAATTCGAACCTTTCAATTATATGATTATATTCTGCTTACTAAGATTACATCTAGAGAAACACTGAAACTGAAATAAAACAAAAAAACTACTCCAAGTCTAACATTAGCCTCTCCAGTTCAACTTGTCAAGTAAACAACACATGTACCAGTAATAATCAAGCTGAAGGCCAGCATATACCAGATCAAAAGGGGGCAAAAATAATAATAAGACAATTGAGTGTATTTTCCTAATCCTAGTCATTTATAAAGCAGCTGTTTAATGAGAAGAGACATTTATGGAACCATTAAAACCTCAAAGAGTTAGGTAAGCACCCACCTTCCTGATTTCCAGAAGCCTTAAGTACCAAATCAAGCACCAAAATTGCCCAAACAAAAAAGGAACTCGTAAAAGATGAAGTCAGTCTCTCCATGCCTCTTCAACTTCATAAACAATTGAACTTTATGACAACAACCAAGCCTTCATAAACAATTGCTTCCCTAATCCACACGCCCCTCTTGATCTACATGACACCCATCAAGCTCAGAAACATCTTCACCTTTTTGGCCAACCCAAAATCGGTTTGCTGCCCAAAATCGTACTGTGGGCAGCTTCAAGTTCTCTTCTTTCTCCACTTTCTGCTCTTGCCTTGGAATCTGAAGCTAAAATCCCAATTGGGTGCGCGCAGGTTTAGCAGAAAATGCAGAGAACGGTCTCGAGAGAGAAGGGTCGAGGAAAAGAGAAAGCTCAAGTCAACGAATGTTGCATCCTTTGTTGAGAAATTGCTGCTTCTATTCTAATTATTCTTTTTCTTCTTTTTTAACTTTAAAAATTATACTTTTCTGGTTTTTCTTTGTTTTATTTACATGAATATGAATTATGGAGTATGAACTGTGATTAGAAAGTAAAATTCAGATGAAAAAATGTAAGAGGAGAGAGAGAGAGTTTGGTATTGAACGGTAATAAATAAGAAAGTTGGGTCAAACACGCACGCTTGCACGCCTGTGACTGTCCCCACACAGTGCCCCAAGAAGCTTTCAATGTTCAAACTTCAATTCAAACATAGAACAAACAAAAACACGTTTTTGTCAAAAATTATAAATTATTTTACTATAATTACTATAGTTTATAAAAGTTACTGAATAAATAAGAAACACAATTATTGGACAATAATTTATTGCGTAAAAATTTACATGGAAGTTCCAAAGTTGGGGTTAATCACTTTTTAGTTGAGCACTTCAGTCAAATAATTGTGGCTGTTTTTCCTTATTCTGTTTTATTTTTTACTTGTTTTCACGTTCTGGCGAGTTAGATTACATACATCGCTAGCTTAGCTGTTTCAAGTTTTGAATAATACATGACCATGCGACAAGCACGTTGTTGTTCAGTTTTTCTTTTTATCTCTTTCTCTTCTCAGATTTGTTTTCTGTCTATGAATTTCACGAGTGAAGGTTGCTTTTATTAGTAACTCTGCTGTACATTTCTATTTGATTGTATGAATTTATGAAAAGCCTAGTATACCAACATTATTCATCTAACTATAATATTATGCATTTGCAGATTTAATGTCAAAACCCTTCTACTATTAATTACTATGGAACAATATATTTTAGGACAAAATTATATCAATTGCATAATCATTGTAATATAGATGTTATAGTGTATATATTATTTTAAGCATGAGTAATTTTCCGATTTTTCCTCTTACGCTTACACTTTGTAAAATATAATTGTTTATATTATATTTATACATTAAGATGATAATTATCCACGAAACATGTTACCTCCGTGTGCGTGTGCAAGTATATACAAAAATCCTTATTATTTGTATTTTTGTGATTTTATCCATATAATTGATTCATGATAAATATTTATTAATTAATATTTTTTTTATTTTAATATTTTTGGAATATTTTAGTCTAGGTCTAATAATTTATATATACAAATCAATGTTTTCATCTATTTCTCTTAATCACTTTTATATTTATATATTTTAATTTTTATTGATTTAAGTATTGGATCTCCCTTCATAATTTATCAACAATTTGATTATTAATGCTTAGAAATATCAATTTGAGAGAATCGTGTTTCTTTTCAATAAAAATATTTGTTGTTCATTATGAGTTCTCAATAAAACTATTCTCACATTACAACTCTTATGGTATATACCAAAAATAGAGTTGAAACATGATAAAAGAATAATGTACTCATTTTCTTAATTTATAAAATAGAATATAATTTAGTTAATATAACAACTAATTTTACTATTTTTTTTCTAAAATTATTTATTATTTAGTAATTTTCTTATAGTGAAATTTGTTTGAAAATAAACTACCATCACATTAATCCGTTTCAAAGTAAACTACCATATCACACCAAATTAAAGTAGTGGGAAATTATTTTAAATAAATTACCATCAAATTGAATCAAAGTAGTATGAAGTTGTTTGAAAATAAACAACTATCACAATAATTCAAAATCGCTTGGAAATAAACAATCATCACATTGAATCAAACAAGTGCGAAATTGTCTAAAAATAAATTATCATTACACTAATATCAAGTTGTTTTAAAATAAATGACCACCACGATTATTTGAACTCATTTGAAAATAAATAATCATCATTGTCGTATAATATAATCCGACTAGTCGTTTGAAAATAAATTATCATCTCTAACTAATTCATCTCACAATAAATAAAATATCATCAAATCAACATAATCCGATAAATATCTGTAACACAAAAATTGTTGGAAGAATCTTGTATATCCCAAAATTGAGAGGTAATTTTTAAAATATAATATACACTTATTACTTAACAAACTTTTAAATAGATAATCAATTTGAAGAATCATATCATATATAAATATATAAATATATATATATATATATATTTGAAATGTATTAAGAAAACTAATATTTAATTTTTTTAATGACACGTGACATTTTTGTTAGCCCTCTCTTATTTAATTTTTAAATTTAACCTTTTCAAGTATTACTACGAATATTTTATAATCTTAAATACTTCTTTGTTCATGTTTTAAAATTTGATCGATTTGTATTTGGTGGACTATTTGTTACATTGAAAGTGGAGAATAAATAAATAAAAAATAGTGAGAACAAGAAGAGTAATAAAAGGATTAAAATTGATGGGGAATTGAATCACATTCCACTCCAAAATAAAGCAACGGGTTAGAAAAGGCACTAATTTGAAGTTATTTTGATGGTTAATTATAGTGACGAAGTCCTCTTATTGACCAAACACCACCCAACTACTCCATCCATCCATTTATAATCATTATACTTTCAAATACAAATTCATTCTTCTTTTCTGTTTAATCAACTCATCATTCTATATTTTTCTCATTCAAAATTAATACACACTAATAGCTTCGTAATTACTAACCACATCAACTTACATTTATACCAGCTACTTATCAAAAAACTTCATTTTAAAATTAAATTCATTTTTAGTCTTTAAAATTATGTCAATGTTTGATTAGTGCTAAAAAAAATTAATCAAAGACCTCCAGTTATGTCCACATCTCAAACAGAGTGGTTAATACAATAAAGGCTTATTAACCCATCAATTTTGAAAAAGATTGTTTTACCCTTTTTTAAAAATAAATTTTAAATTATTTTTTCAAAAACTCTTTTTGGAACATACTTTTTAGAATTCATGAAATATACTATATGGAAAACGATTTCTAGAACAAAATTTTCAGAAAACATTTTCCAAAATAAACTTTCTAAACATATATAATACATTCCAAAATGTGTTTTTTAAAATAATTTTTTTCAGAGTATGTTCTGAAAATAATTTTTCAAAATAAAGACAAATCAGATGGAACATTTTGTAAATTTCACCTAATTGATGGGGTGTGTGAAGAAACACTCCCATAATAAATTACCTAAAATAGGAAATATAGGTTTCAAAAATTTGTGTATATTTTTGGGCCATTGAATTATGCACCCCCATTATATTGATATTGCATTAGAATACATAATTTAGAATGTATTAATACATTAGAAAATGTACATTTTGAATCCAAAAATACATTTCGAAATGTATTAATACATTTTAAATTACACATTTCATAACGTAAATTATGAAATGCATTTTAATCTAAAAATATATTTTAGAATGTTTTTTTTATATAATACATTTTAAATTGTACATTTTAAAATATATTTTTAAATTAAAAAATATATTTTAAATACTAGATTATGTAATTTGAAATGTATTAATACGTTTGAGATTATATATTTCAAGTATTTTCTAGTTGTAAAAATACATATTAGAATGTGAAATTTATAATGTATTTTTTATGGACATGTTTATTATTTCACCCCTTATGGGGTGCAGGTTTAAAAACATGGGATGTAAAATGCAATGCCTAGATGTTTGTGGAGAAGTTTGATCGTATCCCTGGACTCCTTCATAAAAATTTCTACTTGGACCATATCTGAACGTGCACGGTTATTGAAAATAATAAAAATGACGAAAATAACCTTAAATAAAAAAAATTAAATAAAAATTACTTTTAAAACTTTTTATCTCAAAATATTCCGAATTTAGATTTTCATAATATATTTTTTAATTTTGAAAATTTTTATCCATAATTTATTCTTAATTTTGTGTTCCGGATTTTTTTTTTGGAATTTTTTTTTTTAATTATACTTTCTATTTCGAAATTTTAAATTTTGAAAATTTAGAAGAATTATAGGGTGCATGTTAGAATTGATGTGGTGCAGATCCCAACGTCAGATCTTGTGTGCTTTGCCATGGGCCTCAAATCAAGGGAGAGAGAGGCCTCTGTTCAGTTAGACAAAAAGCCTTTTTATTTTAACCCAAAATAAACCATCAATTTCATTTTGACACAGTCAACAATTTGCTCTTTAAGATTTTAGAAATCTTACATAAATTTTAAAACCCATAAATGTTAGATTTAATCATTAATTTTTGTTTGAAAGTTTCCAATCATGAATATTTATATCAGTACTATTTACATAAATTATTCCATAAGTATTTATACAAGAAAATACACGAAGGTAAAATGAACTGAAATCTTGCATAATATTAAACAACTTATGCATCAAATTCAAAGATTTTTTTTTTTTCATTTAATTACCCTTGTTCTTCTATTTCTTTAAAAAAAATTTAAAGAAAAAAAAACTTATATTTTTGCTTGATTTTTCATGTATTTTTATTAGTACACTTTATCATATATATATATATATATATATATATAAATATAGACAGAGAGAGCGAGAGATGCAATAAAATATAGAAAAGGTTGAGTAGCCGACCAATTGAGCAAGTCAGATAAGTAAGAAGTGTCTGATTTTATCTTCAACCCAAAAGTGAGAAATTCTTAATCACTTTTACTCTACTTTTTCATCTTCATCCCTTATGTTGTCTTCTTCAATTAGCATATCAAGGTTTCTGTCTCTTTGAGCCCTCTGCATTAGAAACTTATAAAATTTGTTATTACTCATTTCAACACTTTAGCATTATTTGAGTCTCATGGGAATAAACAATAAAAATGATAGTAAGTGACACTTTCCTTTTTAAACTATATATGCAATGGAGATGCTGTATTGATTGAATAATTAAGTATAATATATACTAATAGTATCTTATTATTTTTTTCAAGATCATGTGGTGAAGCAATTTTAATGTTGATCTCTGAAATTAATCCTATCTAGTTCTTACAAAAAGGGAAGGACATTAATTAAGAAGATTGACTAGATATACGAGATTGTAATTAATTTAGGAATATAACTCAAAACATAACCAGATATAAGGTGAAGAAGGGAGAACACTACTCTATATAAGAGAAATAAGATGGTCTAATCAAAAGGGAGAACAAAAAGAAGAACAACTCACAAGGAGTAATTTCAACTCATATTTTACACTATACTCACTATATATACTAAATTCTAAATTTTATGTTCTTATAAACTTGAACGTCGGAGTATCTTCTCTATGTAGAGTCTCCTTACTTCCTTGAAGTCAATTTATGAAGCTTGCAAACATTCGATCTAGTGACCATCTCGAAGTTTAACGGCAACAACTCGGTTGGGAATAACTGTTTCTGGCTAAACTAAATAATCTAGAGAGACATCTCTCTTAGCTATAACATTTTTAAATGGTATTTTTTCCAAAGTAATTATTTTCTTTAATAATCATTTTCATCAATAATGTTGGTAAAGACTATTATAGATTGTTCAAAATTAACTCAAGGAGTATATCTCGATGAGGACAGGGTGTTCCTAAGAGAATGAACTTTCAATTGATTTTTGATGAGAGGGGAAGGTCCACCGGAAAAAGACTATCTAAAACTTAAGTCAGTAAGAACACAAAGATAATAAATTTTCAAGAGTATGAGAGATAAGATATATTTTGCTTCTTAAAGAATAGAAATTTATAAATATATTAGATGGTGACCCTTTGGATTTGCAGTATGATTATCATTAATTGTTTTATAAATAGTCGTTCATCAATAAATACTCATTCAGTAAGGCAATTTTAATAATAATAAAAGTTCGATTAGGGATGTACACATTTATCCAAACTCTTTGACATTTCCTACCTTAAATAGATAGATACACACATGAAAAATAATTTAAAAAAAGGAAATAATTAGTAATCATTAATGCAGTTACATACGTAGAGTATAAAATGGATTTTGTTATATGTGGGTAAAACTGGCAGTTGAGTGTCCAAGTAGGAGGTGCAATGATTTTTGTTTGTCTGTTTGTTTGGGTCTCAGTTTGTGTGAGTTGGGTTTGAGAATAATTATGTGAAAAGGAAACATGCAGAGAACTAAACTGAACCCCTTATTCTCGCAGACAAACACTGTCGGTGCTTTCCTATCAGCTTGGTATATACAAGATAATTAAATAAGTAAAACATTAAATCTAACTTTTTTTTATTAACTCAAAGTTTATGCTTCCTTATCATCTGGTACAGATTCGTATGAGAAAATAAAATAAACCCTTAATGGCTAAACCACAATGTCACTACTCTTTAATTCATCATGAATAATTTTAATCAATTTTTTAATAATACACACACATTTTTTATATTTAATTAATTAATTAATTTGTTTTAATTATATCTTAGAGATATGCTTAGATCTAAAATTCAATTAAATCAAAATAAAATATATGAAAAATTAGAAAGACGACAAAATCCATTAGTTTTTTATATTATAAAGAAATTAAATCACAATTAAGTTATGTTTGTTCAGGATATTGCTGTTAAAAAATATTCCAACCTTTTCCATATAACTACAGAATAAATATCTAGAAAAAAGCTACAAAGATTGTGCCTATCAATTATCAACTCTTACCTATCTCCTCATCCTTAGGGCGAAAAGGGTATCAGTAGCTAAGAGAAAAGTTTGAGTCAGCATATAAAAGAAGCAAAGGTAAGACAGGCATCAACAAACCTGAAGAAGCTGGTGCTGGTGTTGGAGAAAGTGGAGATGGAGCGTTTTTTGGAGGTATCAAGCAAGGATTATTTTGATAACTGTAAAATGGAACATGGGATTAACAAAATTTTCAGCTTGTCCCTCAACAATAACCATAGAAAATAACTAATTATCTGTACCAACCTGATAGGGGTAAATGATGAAAACGAACCATTCACTGGGATTTCCCCCTGTAGATGGTTGTTCGAGAGATCACTGTATTCCAAAATTACAATTCATTCAGGTCACATATAATATATGACACACAGTATAAATGGGAATATACTTTGGCAGTTACTCAAGGAAAATGTAAATATAGAAGTGACACTCACAGAACTTCCAAAGAAAAAACATTTGTCAAAGACATGGGTATGCTTCCCGTCAAGGTATTATTGTTGAGACGCCTATTTCAGAGAGCAAAATGAATCAGTTTGCAGTAATAAGCTAATGATAGAGTAGCGTAACGAGACATGACAGGAAACAATTGTCAAATATTCAAATAGTTAAATAATTTTGCACTTCAAAGACATGAGAATAAGGATAGTATGTCATACAGGAAACGTAGTTTTGCAAGGTTTCCCAGCGTAGTCGGTATGGGACCATTTAAATTGTTCAAGTACAGATCCAAGCTCACCAAGTTTGTCAAGTTCCCAAGCTCCTCTGGAATTTTTCCACTTAAATTATTACTATAAAGTTCCCTGTTAATGAAAATAAAAAATCAGATTTGGCAGGCAAATCATCCAACAAATAATTAAAAGGTGACAGAAAATATTCACATTTAAGAGTGGAACCAGACAAACAGATATTGATGGTTATGTACAATACAAATTTTCTTATATTGGCTTTAGCAACTTATACAACTATCTATAAAACCCAACCGATATTAAGTTAGCCATAGAAAAATGCCAGAAGTTTCTCTCTTCAACAATAGTAAACAGGTGGTTAAGGCCTTTCGAATTTTCATACAGAAGATGAGAAGGCAAACAAAAGCACACTGCAGTTGTGAAAGTTTTGTCTCTAAACCATATATAAACCACATGAGTGCCTCCCTGATTTATCAGTTGCTTTCTCTTATTAACTTGATTTACAAATTAAGCACATGTCCCTATGATACTGTTGGTTAGATGCCTGGCCACCCAATGTAGTGTTAGTGCTTACAAGATCCTTTAAAGAAAGCAAGAAGAAAGGAAAGAATTAAGTTACTCAACAATATCATATCTGATTCATAACTTACAAGTACTGTAAATTTGTGAGCTGACCAAGTTGTGAAACCAGTTGACCAGAAAGGTCTGCATTACCAAGATCACTGACCAAACACAAATAAATAATTAACCATGTAGTCAAACAGTTGTAAAACAACAGGGAAAAATCAAATATTAACTTACACACGGGTCACACTGTTATCACTATTGCAAGTAACATGTAACCAAGTGCAGGGATTGACAAGAGTAGCATCCCAGCTTTGAAGAACGTTGTTAGGATCAAGCAAGTTGCTCTTCAATGCATTCAGGGCATCGCCTGTTATGGGAAGAAGCAATATTCAGGTACAATAATTCCCAGGATTAAATTGTATGGAGAAGGAGATCAAGTATGTGTTGCTATATCAAGGGTGCAATGTGAAATTGTAAGATTCAGGAATCAGAAACATGAAGCCAACTTCGATTAGTTAGCCTTAGGTATACATACTCCCCCTAACTGTTTGCCAACTACTGAAAATGGAAAGCAAATGGAAAGAAATATCTTTTTGCAAGAGTAAAACCACTTTGACAAGCCACTCTGAGATAATGAAGTCAATAAACTGTCTCGTCCAGGCCATTCATCACAAACTATTCCAATAGAAATTATGGTGAATTCCCTAAGCTTAACAATTCCTACTTCCCAACTAAGAAACAACGCTATGAACATAATTCGAACCTTTCAATTATATGATTACATTCTGCTTACTAAGATTACATCTAGAGAAACACTGAAACTGAAATAAAACAAAAAAACTACTCCAAGTCTAACATTAGCCTCTCCAGTTCAACTTGTCAAGTAAACAACACATGTACCAGTAATAATCAAGCTGAAGGCCAGCATATACCAGATCAAAAGGGGGCAAAAATAATAATAAGACAATTGAGTGTATTTTCCTAATCCTAGTCATTTATAAAGCAGCTGTTTAATGAGAAGAGACATTTATGGAACCATTAAAACCTCAAAGAATTAGGTAAGCACCCACCTTCCTGATTGCCAGAAGCCTTAAGTACCAAATCAAGCACCAAAATTGCCCAAACAAAAAAGGAACTCATAAAAGATGAAGTCAGTCTCTCCATGCCTCTTCAACTTCATAAACAATTGAACTTTATGAGAACAACCAAGCCTTCATAAACAATTGCTTCCCTAATCCACACGTCCCTCTTGATCTACATGACAACCATCAAGCTCAGAAACATCTTCACCTTTTTGGCCAACCCAAAATCGGTTTGCTCCCAAAATCGTACTGTGGGCAGCTTCAAGTTCTCTTCTTTCTCCACTTTCTGCTCTTGCCTTGGAATCTGAAGCTAAAATCCCAATTGGGTGCGTGCAGGTTTAGCAGAAAATGTAGAGAACGGTCTCGAGAGAGAAGGGTCGAGGAAAAGAGAAAGCTCAAGTCAACGAATGTTGCATCCTTTGTTGAGAAATTGCTGCTTCTATTCTAATTATTCTTTTCTTCTTTTTTAACTTTAAAAATTATACTTTTTCTGGTTTTTCTTTATTTTATTTACATGAATATGATTTATGGAGTATGAACTGTGATTAGAAAGTAAAATTCAGATGAAAAAATGCTAAGAGGAGAGAGAGAGAGTTTGGTATTGAACGGTAATAAATAAGAAAGTTGGGTCAAGCATGCACCCATGCACGCCGGTGACTGTTCCCACACAGTGCCCCAAGAAGATTTCAATGTTCAAACTTCAATTCAAACATAGAACAAACAAAAACACATTTTTGTCAAAAATTATAAATTATTTTACTATAATTACTATAGTTTATAAAAGTTACTGAATAAATAAGAAACACAATTATTGGACAATTTATTGCGTAAAAATTTACATGGAAGTTCCAAAGTTGGGGTTAATCACTTTTTAGTTGAGCACTTCAGTCAAATAATTGTGGCTGTTTTTCCTTGTTCTGTTTTCTTTTTTACTTGTTTTCACGTTCCGGCGAGTTCGATTACATACATAGCTAGCTTAGCTGTTTCAAGTTTTGAATAATACGTGACCATGCGACAAGCATGTTGTTGTTCAGTTTTTCTTTTTATCTCTTTCTCTTCTCAGATTTGTTTTCTGTCTATAAATTTCACGCGTGAAGGTTTCTTTTATTAGTAACTCTGCTGTACATTTCTATTTGATTGTATGAATTTATGAAAAGCCTAGTATACCAACATTATTCATCTAACTATAATATTATGCATTTGCAGATTTAATGTCAAAACCCTTCTACTATTAATTACTATGGAACGATATATTTTAGGACAAAATCATATCAATTGCAAAATCATATATGGATGTTATAGTGTATATATGAAGATGATAATTATCCACGAAACATGTTACGTCCGTGTGTGTGCAAGTATATACAAAAATCTTCTTTTTTTTTTTTTTATTTTATCCATATAATATATATATATATATATATATAATTGATTAATGATAAATATTTATTAATTTATACTTTTTTAATTTAATATTTTTGGAATATTTTAGTCTAGGTCTAGTAATTTATATACACAATATACAAGTGAATGTTCTCACCTAATTCTTTTAATCACTTTTATATTTATATATTTTAGTTTCTATTGTTTTGAGTGTGAATCTTTCTTATAATAATTCGAAAATTAATCTTTAGAGATATAAAATTAATTTATTAAGAATATCACTTTTTTAACATTAAGAGTTGTGTTTATTTTTAATAAGAATATTTGGTATCTATTGTGAAATCTAAGTAAAACTATTATCACATCATAACTCTCATGGTATTTATCAAAAATAAAGTTGAAACATTGTAAAAAAAGAGTGTACTTGTCTTTATTAATTTATAAAATAGTATATAATTTAATTAATATAACAATTAATTTTACTAATTATTTTTTTCTAAAATTATTTATTGTTTAGTGATTTTCTTATAGTGAAATTTGTTTGAAAATAAATGACCATCACATTAATCTTAATTCGTTTCAAAGTAAACTAGCATCACACCAAATTAAAGTAGTAGAAAATTGTTTTAAAATAATTGACTATCAAATTGAATCAAAGTAATATGAAGTAGTTTGAAAATAAACAACTATCATAATAATCTAAAATCGTTTGGAAATAAACAATCATCACATTGAATCAAACAAATAGAAAATTATTTAAAAATAAATAATCATTACACTAATATCAAGTCGTTTTAAAATAAATGACCACCACAGTTATTTGAAATTGTTTGAAAATAATTAATCATTATCGTATAATATAATCCGACAAATTATTTGAAAATAAATTACTTCATCTCAAAATAATTAAACTCACAATAAATAAAATATCATCAAATCAAAATAATTACAAACACTAGGAAGAATTTTGTTTATCCCAAAAATTAAGTGGTAATTTTTAAAATATAATATTCAACACTTGATTACTTAATTGTGGAAAAAATTTTAAATAGATAATCAATTTGAAGAATCATATCATATATAAATATATATATATATATATATATATATATTTGGAATGTATTAAGAAAACTAATATTTAATTTTTTTAATGACACGTGACATTTTTGTTAGCCCTCTCATTTAATTTTAAAATTTAACCTTTTCAAGTATTACTACGTATATTTTATAATCTTAAATACTTCTTTGTTCATGTTTTAAAATTTGATCGATTTGTGTTTGGTGGACTATTTGTTACATTGAAAGTGGAGAATAAATAAATAAAAAATAGTGAGAATAAGAAGAGTAATAAAAGGATTAAAATTGATGGGGAATTGAATCACATTCCACTCCAAAATAAAGCAACGGGTTAGAGAAGGCACTAATTTGAAGTTATTTTGATGGTTAATTATAGTGACCAAGTCCTCTTATTGACCAAACACCACCCAACTACTCCATCCATCCATTTATAATCATTATACTTTCAAATACAAATTCATTCTTCTTTTCTGTTTAATCAACTCATCATTCTATATTTTTCTCATTCAAAATTAATACACACTAATAGCTTCGTAATTACTAACCACATCAACTTACATTTATACAAGCTACTTATCAAAAAACTTCATTTTAAAATTAAATTCATTTTTAGTCTTTAAAATCATGTTAATGTTTGATTAGTGCTAAAAAACTTAATCAAAGACCTCCAGTTATGTCCACATCTCAAACAGAGTGGTTAATACAATAAAGGCTTGTTCTTTCCGGCACCAATCAATCAAATTTTTTCTTATTTCAGAAAAGATTGTTTTACCCTTTTCTTTAAAATAAATTTCGAATTATTTTTTCCAGAAATTTTTTCCGAACATACTTTTTAGAATTCTGAAATATACTATGGAAAAAGTTTTGTAGAACAAAATTTTTGAAAAACATTTTTTTGAACAAAATTTTTACAAAATATTTTCCAAAAGATTTTCAAAATAAACTCTCTGAACGTGTATAATACATTCCAAAATGTAATTTCTATCTAGAATTTTTTTTTAAAAATGTTTCAAAAATAACTTTCCAAAATAAAGAAAAATCAAATTGAACATTTTATCATTTTACTTCATTGATGGGTGTATGAAGAAACACCCCCACAATAAATTACCTAAAATAGAGAGTATGGGTTTCAGAATTTGGTCTTTATTTTTGGACCATTGTATTCTACACCCCATTATATTGATGTTGCGTCCCCTAAAAATTATTTTTTCAAATTTACTCTTCATAAATAAATATGTATTTTAATTGTGTATTGAAAATATATTTTTGGAATGCACAATTTAAAATATTACATTATAGAATGTATATTTTGAATCTAAAAATACGTTTTGAGATGTATCAATACATTCTGAGATGTATTAATACATTTTAAATTGCATATTATTATATGATGTATTTTTAATTTAAAAATATATTTTAAAATGCTTCCTTTAATATGCATTATATTAATACATTTTAAATTGTAAAATACATTTTTAAATTTAAAAATATATTCTAAATAATAGATTGTGTAATCTGAAATGTATTAATATATTTTAGATTATACATTTCAAATATTTTCTAGTTCTAAAAATACATATTAGAATGTGAAATCAATGTATATTTTGAATGGACATGTTTATTATTTCACCCCTTATGGGGGTGTAGGTTTAAAAAACATGGGATGTAGAATGCAATGCGTAGATGTTTGTGTTTGTGGAGAAGTTGGATTGTATCTTTTGACTCCTTCATAAGACGGTTTATTCATGTGCTTTCATGTGTTTTTCTTTCATCTTCATAAATTTTCATATTTCTAAAAATGTTCCTTTGTAATATTTTGGATTACGTAATTTAGAAGTTTTTTTTCAAATTCATAATTAACTACTGGATTACATAATCCATAAGTCCTTTTTTAGATGCATGATTAATTTTCGGATTACATAATCAGGAAGTTTTTTTTAGTTTCTGGATTATATAATTCAAAAGTCTTTTCTCAAATGCGTGTCTGGATTACATAATACGGAAGTTATTCTATGAGAATGACACAAAAAGGATACAAATATATTTTTACATTTTGTGTGGGGTGACAAAAGAACCTATGGAGGTGCAGGAAGAAACAGTCCCTTCATAAACATCAGATCTTGCGTGCACTGCCCATGTTACCATGTCCATGGGCCTCAAATCAAGAGAGAGAGGCCTCTGTTCTGTTAGACAAAAAGCCTTTATTTTTTAACCATCAATTTCATTTTGACACGGTCAACAATTTGCTCTTTAAGAATTTATAAATCTTACATAAATTTTAAAACCCGGAAATGTTAGTTTTAATCATTATTTTTTGTTTGAAACTTTTCCAATCATGAATATTTATATTAGTCCTATTTACATAAATTATTCCATAAGTATTTATACAAGAAAATACACGAAGGTAAAATGAACTGAAATCTTGCATAATATTAAACAACTTATACATAAAATTCAAACTCTTTTTTTTTTCATTTAATTACCCTTGTTCTTCTATTTCTTTCAAATTTTTCTTAAAGAAAATAAACTTATATTTTTACTTGATTTTTCATGTATTTTTATTAGTATACTTTTCAGCTACTTTTATCAATATATACAGAGAGAGAAATATAGATAGATGCAGTAAAATATAGAAAAGATTGAGTAGCCGAAAAATTGAGCAAGCCAGAAAAGCAAGAAATGTCTGATCCTATCTTCAACACAAAAGTGAGAAATTCTTAATCACTCTTACTCTACTTTTTCATCTTCATCCCTTATGTTGTCTTCTTCAATTAGCATATCAAGGTTTCTGTCTGTTTGAGCCCTCTGCATTAGAAACTTATAAAATTTGTTATTACTCGTTTCAATACTTTAGCATTATTTGAGTCTCGTGGGAATAAACAATAAAAATGATAGTAAGTGATACTTTCCTTTCTAAACTATATCTGCAATGGTGATGCCATTAAAATGAGAGAAAGTTGTATTGATTGAATAATTAAGTATAATATCTACTAATAATAGTATTTTTTTTTCACGATCAAGCTCAATCATGTGGTGAAACGGTTTTAATGTCAATCTTTGGAGTTAATCCTATCTAGTTCTCACAAAAAGGAGAGAGTATTAATTACGGAGATTGACTAGATATGTGATATTGTAATTAATTTGGGAATATAACTCAAAAAAAAAAATCAGATATAAGGTGAAGAAGGGAAAACACTACTTTATATAAGAGAATTAAGATGGTCTAATTAAAAGGGGGAACAAAGAGAATAACAACTCACAAGGAGTAATTTCAACTCATATTTTACACTATACTCACTATATATGCTAAATTCTAAATTTTATGCTCTTACAAACTTGAGTGTCGGAGTATCTTTTGCATGTGGAGCCTCCTCATTTCTTTCGAGCCAATTCATGAAGCTTGCAACGATACGATCCAGTGACCATCTCAGAGTTTAATGACAACAACTCGGTTGGGAACCAATGTTTCTGGTTAAACTAAATAATCTAGTCGAGAGACATCCCTCTTGACTATAACATTTTTAAATATTATTTTTTCAGAGTAGTTATTTTCTTTAATAAATCATTTTCATCAATAATTTTGGTAAAGACATATTATAGATTGTTCAAAATTAACTTGGAGAGTATATCTTGACGAAGACAGGATGTTCCTAAGGGAACGAACTTTCAATTAATCTTCAATGAGAGGAGAAGGTCCATCGAAGAAAGATTATACAATACTTAAGTCAATAAGAGTACAAAGATGATAAACTCTCGAGAATATAAGGTATGAGTATGAGATAAGATATATTCTGTTTTTTAAAAAATAGATATTTATAGATATATTAGATGGTAACCCTTTGGATTCGTAATATGATTGTCATTAATTGTTTTATAAATAGTCGTTCATCAATAAATATTCATTTAGTAGACAATTTTAATAATAATAAATATTCGATTAGGGAATGTACACATTTATCCAAACTCTTTAACATTTTTGACCTTAAAACCGATAGATATACAGATGAAAAATAATTTTAAAAAAGGAAATAATTAGTAATTATTAATGGAGTTACATACGTAGAGTATAAAATGGATTTTGTTATACGTGGGTAAAACTGGCAGTTGAGTGTCCAAGTAGGAGGTGCAATGATTTTTGTTTGTCTGTTTGTTTGGGTCTCTGTTTGTGTGAGTTGGGTTTGAGAATAATTATGTGAAAAGGAAACATGCAGAGAACTAAACTGAACCCCTTATTCTCGCAAACAAACACTGTCGGTGCTTTCCTATCAACTTGGTATATTTAGATAATTAAATAAGTAAAACATTAAATCTAACTTTTTTTTATTAACTCAAAGTTTATGCTTCCTTATCATCTGGTACAGATTCGTATGAGAAATAAAATAAAATAAACCCTTAATGGCTAAACCACAATGTCACCACTCTTTAATTCATCATGAATAATTTTAATCAATTTCTTAATAATACACACACATTTTTTTATATTTAATTAATTAATTTGTTTTAATTATATCCTAGAGATATGTTTTAGATCTAAAATTGAATTCAATTAAATCAAAATAAAATAATAAAATAAATGAAAAATTAGAAATACGACCAAATTCATTAGTTTTTTATATTATAAAGAAATTAAATCACTTGAAAATATAAAATATCAAAATTATAATTTAACCTTTTTTAACACATAAATGTATGTTATCCAGATCCATCTGATTAATAAATTCAAAGAAAGTGTTTCATCAAATATATTATTAATGCATCTTTACTGCATATTTTTGGCATGTGAATTTGATGAATTTTCTTTTATAAATTTAATAGTACTTTCTAAGATTCTGTTATTGAGATATTTTTTAATATTATTATATCAGAAAGAAATGAAACATATATAATAATATATACCTAAACAGTAAAATCATGATTTCATTTCATTTTTATTTTACTTGATTTATTTCGTTTTATTCCATTTCACGGTTACTATAAATTAAATTTTAAGAATTTATATTGGTACTTAATTAAATGTTAATATTTCATGTACTCGATGAATTTAAAAACATACATTGATAGTAAATTTCTAAGGAAAAAAAATATATCAAAAACACACTTTTTTTTCTATAGGTCTTAAATCTCATTTAGCAAAAATGTTCATAAATTTTGTTAATAATGTATAGAGTATTAGGATGAATGTATTAAAAGTGTATTGACAGGTATGTTCATGTTTGGTAAATAAAGAAGGTATTGTGAAAACTTAAGTTTCAGTTTTCTACCAAACCATTCAGTCTCAGAAGTCAGTGTATTAGTAAAAGTGAAACATTTCCAATTTTGCACAATTTTATAGTACTTTATACCTTGTATGACAAAAATGATTGATGTCTTGCATAGAAAAGAAAAAAAAAATCTTATTCCTTGTCCCATTTGACCACACAAATAAGGAACCATTAATTATTAATTACTCCTCATCCTAAAAATGCATTAAAAGTTATGAAAATAAAATGTAATTGGTGGCCTAAAAGTAGCTAAGTTTTAAAGAATATTGATTGTAGCATTCAAAAGCACCACAACCACTGGATATATATGAAACTTTAGCGTCCACGCTCAAATGGCAATTAAAGTGAGTTAGATGCCTTTTTAGTGGTGATGGTGATGGTGATGGTGATGGAACAAATGCATTTTAATTAGTATCAGTGATTGGAAAAATCACATAAAATAGTTCCTTAACTTGTTGCTTAAAATCATGTTTGATTCCCGTTCACGTTATGCTATTGTGGGACATGGCCATGCAAATCCCCTTATACATCAAAATAAGATTAGTCCAAATTTTGAGACGAATGAGAAGCTAGAAAATAGGATATGGTGGTTCTGCCAAACGTTTATTAAACAAGTAGTTATCATCTCATTATTGGAAACTAAGAACCAAACACACCCATTCCATCTGCCAAACAGATGATAGGATGAAATTGAAGGTTAGCATGTGATTCCATTTCTACATTAATCAATTAAAGGCAAACAAGTATTTAATGTTTTTTAAACAATGATAGTGGAAAACACTATAGAGATATAGATGCTTTTCTGGCATGTCCATTGTAGCTTCCCATAAGGTCAAGGGTCATACTCATGGCTGTTAAAAGGGAACTTGTTTAACAATAATTTTTTTCAACAATAATGTAATAAAACAATGACTTTACTTTTTTTTTTCTGCTTTTTCTTTGCTTGGGTGTGTCTTTTTTCATTTAATCTTTTGTTTTTCTATTTTAAATTTATCCTATTTTAAATTTAAATTCAAACACTGGAATCATTTTACCTCATATACACTTAGAATAAAGACAAATAAAAGGAAAGTGCGTGGAAGGATGTAGTTACAAATCAAGGAATACTCTTTCAATATATTGCCTTTTATAAAAGCATATGATGTGAAAAAAAGATAATTATTACATCTGATCTTATTCCCAATTTATCTATTAATCATTCAAAATTATAGACAAAATGTTAGACCAAATACCACTTAAACTGGTTTGTTTTGAAACGAAATTGATGACAAAAGATACAATGTCCTTCACCAATAATTAACATAATTGTTTGAGGTGTGGTACGTATTTTTTTTACTATTACAGCATCTTAAGTTGGTATCATTGGCTGCATATTATTTAACATTTATGATATTATTATGTTATATAGAAATGTGTCATAACATAACCTAATGCAGTGGAATCTTAGATTGAAAACAATTATATGTGCCTTGGGGATTTAACTCTCTTCATGTACTTATATAATATAATATAATACATTTGTTTTGCTGAAGAAAAAAAACTTTGCATTCCCTTTATGTCTTTTCCCCCCTTTTCTGTATTAATTTTAATTTGTGCTTATGCGAATGAATATTCATAATTTATATTTTATTGTACAAATATTATAATGTAATATGTAAACAAAATGGGGTGGGTGAAAGAGAAATGCAGATTTAAAATGGCAGAAATTACAAGGCACAAGCTATGTGAGAAACGTATTGATTCACTTTAAAATATATTCCATCCATTTCATTTTATTTATCTTGAGAATTTCTATCACATGTTAAGAAAATCAATAAATTAGTTAATGAATAATTTTTTTTACACTTTCTCTAATTTTTATAATTATTGTGTATTTGAACATATAACTATTTATATTTTTCTTAAAACATTTCTAATTGTATATACTTTTACAAATATTAGAGATATTAAATATTTTCCTTTTTTTATTTACAGTTTGTATTACATACATAATTGTTGCATGCTGTTGTTTTATATATAATTTATCTGTGACTAAGCGGATTTATATTAATATGAATGTTTATTGACGATAAAAGTTAAACAAAATAATAATTAAATTATTGAAAAAAAATTATGAAAGATTATTAAAAAACTTAAAAGACATGTAAAATGAAAGAGAGCGAGAGAGGAATTGATTTTCTTTTTACATATTTTTTTTCTTGGAATGGCAATTTAGCACATTCGCTACACAGTCGATGAAAGAGACAATAACTTCAGAGTCAAGTTACATTGCAAGGGAGTTTTAGGAAAAGAAAAGTATAATATACACAACATTTTCACTTTCTTCACCTCATTTTCTCTCTTTACATCACACCAATTCAAACGTTTGTTTTCTTTTGTCTTTCTACTTTTCTTTTTCTTTCCACCTAAATCCCACAAATGGGGGTGTGCAGTAATGATTTTCCCAATAATATAAAGAAAAAAAACATGAAAGGATGACATCTGTGAATTTGAGTTAGATCTTGAAAATTGGTGTCTGAGAAGTCACACAATATAAACAAGTATTACGGTAATAAATCTATATCTCTGTCTTCCCTCTCTTGGGTTTATTATGTTCCTTGTTAGTACCTTATATTTTATTTTATTTTTAAATTTTAGAATGATAAGTCGATATATATATATATATATATTTGATGAATAATAAAAAGAAATAAAAGAAATAAAAGATGATAAAACACAGTAAATTAATAAAAAGAATAACAAAGTCTATGATTTTTTAAGTCAAAAAATACTATTATATTTTTGACTATTGCTTTTGTGTGAGCAGCTAACACATTAGTATTTAATTTTCTCATTCAAATTTTCTTGTTTTTTTTTTTTTTCATTTAGTTGTTAGTGCTTTACTTTTTATTAAAAAATATCTACAAAATATTATTCAACGTTTTTTATGATAATAACATACCTTATTTTAACTGTAATACTCATTTATAGTATTTAATAAATCGATTCACTTTTAAACTTTGATTGAGACGTACATGACAAATAATCTTCACATTATTATTTTTCATAATTTAACTAGTATTAATACACACTTTAATAAATACATTTAATCCGGTACCCAATATCGATATGTTTGAAAACCGCTTTAGTCCTTGACAGTAAAACTATGCAGACAATAAATGGAGAATTAATTGAATTTAAAGTCCTTACAATTTCTACTATGGTATTTTGTTTGAAAGGAAATAGAATTGTAATGTGCAGCTTTTGAGATGAAAGTAGTGATTAGAAGCATGTTAACAAGATTATAAAAGGAAAGAAAAAAGAGAGATAGAAGTGAGTTAGATGTGGTGATTATGATGGCTAGATTGGGGATATTAACAGGAAATAGAAGAGTTTTGAGTTGAAGTAGGTGATAGAAGTTTGAATTGATTGGGAAATGGCTTGGGTAGGTTTGTGTAAGTTGGAGAAGAGGCCTGGCCTATAGAAAAATATAATATATGCCTGCTTTGACTAATTTAGGTGAATGTTCCCTCTCTCTGTAAACCAATTACCCTGCAACACAATCTGTGTACAGGTTAAAGAGATTTCATCTAAACATAATAAATACTCCCAAAACCATAACCTTGGTTCTTGGTGTTGTTAACTAGGCAGAACAATAGCTTTGGGAATCACCAAAAATGCATATTAGTCTTTGATTCGCTTTAGCTCATTTGACTTCTCTACCATCTATCTACCATTCATGGAAAAATCATCACATCACACGAGGAGAGAGAACATAAACCCACCCAACACAGCTGTATAAAACCAATCAATTCACAATAAAATGGGATGCACGAGAGGTGTCACAACTACACATACAATTTCAGAACTTGTAATCATATTTTTAACACCAAAACTTTTAATAATTAAAAAGGTGAGACACATCACCATTCATCATCCTTGGGAGTGTTGTGCAAGTAACTTGATTTTGTCTAGCAAAGTAAATAATTAATAATAATATTGTGAAGAAATTGAGGCCTAAAAAACCATGAACATTGGAGTATTGTTAGTGAATATTCTGAACGTAGAACTCACTCTTCTCCAACTACTTTGCACTTTGCAAAACACCTCACAGTTGTTAATAACCCTGCAAATGTATGAGCTTAATAGTTGTGTTGTGAAGTTGAGATTGGGTGGTTTACAGTGAGGATCTCAACCTCAGCAATGCCACTGGCTAATCACTCAAACTGGGCCCCACACACTCTCCTCCGTCGATATTGTTCTGCATTGCATGATAGTGGGTCCCACTCATCCCAACTTTAACGTCACGCTTTTATGAGTAGACACTCAGAGTGGTTCACCTGTGCTCGGGTCCACCCTACAACACACTAATCCCACAATCTTAACCCCAGATCGCCATTTTTTTATTTTTCACCACTCCTACTTTACTTCACCAATTTCTTTCTCAAATAATACTTTTTCTTTAAATTTTTCTTATCTAACTAACAATAAAGTCTTTTAATGTTTATGGTCAGCGTTCGATAATGGGGAACCAAATTCTCACTCTCATTTTCACACTCCATTGGTCTGAATTCAATTTCGACCTATTTTTTCATTTTTTTTGCAAAAAAATAAAGATATTAATTTAATGAATAATAATAAATTTTATTTTTATTTTTTATTGGGTTCATTAAAAATAATTTTAATAATTAAATAAAATTATTTAATATATGAAACTAATTAATAGAAATTAGAATAAAAATATTACATTAAAATAGTATTTTTAAAATAATGTAAAATAAAATTATTAAATATTGAAATACATTATAAGAGTAGTTTAAAAAATTTAAAATATGTTAATGAAAATAATAATATATTCTAATTGAAGAAATAAGTACAATATAAATGATTTTATATGGTAAAAATAAATAAAAATGTTTGAGAATGAATGAATAAATATTTCTGATAAATATTTATGCTAATTAAATTGAATTTTGTTATATACAGTAAAAAATGTCTATTTTAATAAATAATATATATCTAATTGGGTAAATCTATAAAAATAATGTTATCTAAGAAAAAAAATTCTTAGTTCACGGACTTTGGTAAACAAAATATGCAAGTATTTCACATGTTTCTCATCTTATATTTCACTTCCAAGATAGATAGGAAAGAGTCAGAAAAACCAACAAATTTGGAAACCTGAGGAAAGTATACTTGGTCTTTTCTTTTTCCCTCTAATAGCAACTCAATTAATTAAATTGTAATACATAAATTATTGTAATTCTTTTGGCATATTTCAATTCTACATATACAAAAATAAAGCTACAATTCAGATATGTTTTTTCGATTTGAACTTATGCATAAATATTGTAAATTTTAATTTTTATTACAATCCTTTTATGAGAACCCAAGAAGCTTGGTGAATGGATTGGAGTATTAAAATATTAGAAAGAAAAATAAAGTGCAAATATCAGAAACAAACCTTCTCTTTTATCCGCATGTTCATTTGATGTAGTTTTTGCCGACATCCTAAACTAACACCATACACCCCATTTCCTCATTCAATTTATCCCACTAGGCCACTACCAAAACAATAAAGTACAACGTTAATTAGATCTGTCAAACCAATTATTTATTTTCCTCCCACACCTTTTCTCTCTTTTTTCATAATTTATATCCCAACCATTTCAGGTTAATAACAGAAGTAAACACCCAATTTGGTTTCTACAAAAAATATTTCATTCAATATTATTTTTAAAAAACCATTTATTAATTCCTTCATATTACATAAATGGCTAAAATATTCTACATTTATAATTAAAATTTCAAATGATTGTTTCGTGACTTTGTTTCTATTCATATTTGAATTGGGTCGAGTGACTTTTTTAGAAATGAAATTAGGTATTTATTAAAAATAGTTTGATCCTGAGATGCATTGGAATTTGAAGCACTGTCATGATGCATGAACAAAAACACAAAGCATCTCTATGACCAATCACAGAACACAAAAGAACACAAAACGATTTACCCGTTTTCTCATACTCTGTATAATTATTTGCTTCACTTATCATACATCAATGGCAGTTGGCTTTGCCCATGAAAATGACAGCACAGATGCTACTTCCATGTCCATGTCCATGTCCAGTTGGAGGGACAACGAACCATATTCCCACATCTCATCAATTAAAAATCTTTCATCCACTAAAAATATGATGAAATTATAATATAGAATAGATGCAAAGCTTGTTGATTCACTTCTAATCTTTGCAATTAGTTTGCATAGAACTATTTGAACGAGGTTTTAAGATGTAAGCGTGAAATGCCATTGCTTTCATGAAGCCCAAGCAACCCCACAATACAAAGCCAAATGCCAAAGGCATCTAGCCGCCAAAGTCCATTCACCCCTTCACGTGATTTACCGTAGCAGGCAATCCTGCTGCTGATGACATTATTTAATTTATGTAAAAAAAAAAAGAATTTGTATGTACCCATTATATATATACCCACCCCAACTTGTGCTTCAAAGCAAATCTCAATAACTGATAGAGTTATTGAGCATTTTGTATATACATTTTTTCTTTCACTTCTTTCCTTCCCTATCCGCTAAAACCAACAAAAACTACTGCGTGCAGAGGGAGGGCTTCCATCATCACCTCCCTCTCTACTCACCCTTCACGGGTTGCTAAAAAACAATGTGTCCTCATTATTCACCCTCAAAAGTCATGCATCACCATACACAATATATACCTTCTTTTTACTCCTAAACAACAAGCTCACACACGCACCCTCTTTAGCGTGCTCATCCATCATCCTTTTTTTTTGTTTCGAGTTTCCGAGGTCGCAACATGGCCTGCACCGAAAACAGACAACCGAAGGTTTCTGTTTTCCTCTGTTTCTCATTTGTGTGTGTTGTCGCTGTTTTGTTTAGTTGTGAACGGGTTTCGGGGCAAACGTCCGCTGTTTTTGCCTGCGATGTTGCCAAGAACCCGGCTTTGGCGGGTTACGGATTCTGTGACAAGTCACTCTCGGTGGAGGACAGGGTCGCCGACTTGGTGAAGAGGTTGACATTGCAAGAGAAAATCGGAAATTTGGTGAATTCTGCTGTTAACGTGAGTAGGCTTGGGATTCCCAAGTATGAGTGGTGGTCTGAGGCACTTCATGGAGTGTCCAACATTGGACCTGGGACTCACTTTTCCAGTGTCGTGCCCGGTGCCACCAGTTTTCCCATGCCCATTCTCACGGCAGCTTCTTTCAACTCTTCTCTGTTTGAAGCCATCGGAAGAGTGAGTTTTGAACTATTTCTCTCTCTCTCATGCTTTGAAGTCAGTTTTTGCCCTTTTTCTTTCTTGGGGGGGGGATCACAATTCACAACGGTTCCTCAAAAAATGGGAAAGGGTGGTTTCTTTCCCTTTTTACTGAATGAGGACATCAAAAGTCGTTAACTTTAATCACCCAAGTTGGTTGTTTATCACAAAATTTGAGGGAATTTGATGAGGTTTTGAATGTGTAATGAAATGTCATTTTATGGGTTCCGAGTCTTTAAAATTGTGGCATTATGGGGACTTCTCTGTTGCTTTCATAATGCTGTACATTACTGATTTAACGAGTCGGAGGAAGAGGAAATTAAAACGCAATAAAAGAATCTATATTAGCTGTTCTTAAATTTTTAGTTTTTTTAATATGCAGTTATTTACAGGTGTTTGTAGCAGTAAGGTTGAAGCTATCCTTAATTGATCAGGAGAAGTAGATGGGTGGGTAGGAGTTGTTACATTGTTTTTTTATCACTCACGACTTTTAGGTACTATCGTCTGAATAACCAATACAATAATAAATGAAACATAAATTTAGGGGTAGTCTCATTTGTGAACCTGTAGAATTTGGATGTAGATATTTATGTTTTTTACCTCCCTTTTTCTAGCCTGCTGTTGGAACTAAGGTGAATGACAGAGAGGGTTTGATGTTGATTGTTTGCCAATGATATAGTTTAAACATTGATCACTCTCTCTATTGTCAGTTTTTATGGCACACTTAAATGGGAAATGACTAAATTGCTTTAAATAATAATAAAAAAAAAAAATGTATTATAAGCGATATTTGGATGCAGGGTCATCTGTTTTTGTGACTTATCATGTGATGTTTAAGACTAGTTGTGGTTATTTCAGGTAGTTTCTACGGAAGCCAGAGCAATGTACAATGTGGGGCTAGCCGGTTTGACTTATTGGTCGCCAAACATAAACATATTCAGAGATCCCAGATGGGGAAGAGGACAGGAGACACCGGGGGAAGACCCTTTGCTAAGTAGTAAATATGCATCAGGATACGTGAAAGGTCTTCAACAAACCGATGATGGAGACTCCAACAAGCTCAAGGTTGCTGCTTGTTGCAAACACTACACAGCCTATGATTTGGATAACTGGAAAGGTGTTCAGCGTTACACCTTCAATGCTGTGGTAATCTGCTACATACATTGATTGAAAACTCAAAAAGTTAATGTGATTTAAATGCACAAGAATCATTTTATCACCTCTTCTTATATGTTGAATTTGTTAGGTGACTCAACAAGATTTGGATGACACATTCCAACCACCGTTTAAGAGCTGTGTGATTGATGGGAATGTTGCCAGTGTCATGTGTTCCTACAATCAGGTTAATGGAAAACCAACCTGCGCAGACCCGGACCTTCTTAAGGGGATTATCCGAGGCAAATGGAAATTAAATGGGTATCTTTAATTCCTAAATCTTATAATTTAGGTGTGGTAAATTGATTATGTTTGTTAATGTAGTTTTTACTGTGATATGAATGTGTGGTCTATGCAGATATATCGTTTCGGACTGTGACTCGGTACAAGTTCTTTTCAAAGATCAGCACTACACCAAAACTCCTGAGGAAGCTGCAGCTCAAACCATTCTATCAGGTCAGAAAATATGAAAAGACTATACACTTCCATATTCTCTGCTAATTTCCGGAGTATCAATAAATCGTGATAGCCATCTGCACAAATTATGCAAGATACCTGTTTACTTATGTAATTTTGATTTCACAGGGTTGGATTTGGACTGTGGAGACTATCTTGGCAAATATACAGAAGGTGCAGTGAAGCAAGGGCTTGTGGATGAAGCAGCCATTAACAATGCTGCCTCCAACAACTTCGCCACATTGATGCGTCTTGGTTTCTTTGATGGTGATCCAAGCAAGCAACCTTACGGAAACCTTGGTCCCAAGGATGTATGCACTTCAGAGAACCGGGAGCTTGCCCGTGAAGCTGCAAGGCAAGGGATTGTGTTGCTTAAAAACAGTGCAGGATCTTTGCCTCTGAATGCCAAAACCATTAAATCATTGGGAGTTATAGGGCCCAATGCTAATGCTACTAGGGTCATGATTGGAAACTATGAAGGTATCAAAATTTCCTACTCCTATAATAACCTCATGGATATAAAGTTGGGAACTGTGCCAAATTTGGTAAACCTATTATTAACTGTAGGCAAAATTTATGATGGTTTGTTACAGTTGTTGAACACTTTTTCATCTCTACCTTGTGCTTAACATCGCATTTGATCACTGAAATTTTGCAGGCATTCCTTGTAACTATATATCACCCTTGCAAGCCCTAACAGCCTTAGTTCCAACGAGCTTTGCTCCTGGCTGTCCCAACGTGCAATGTGCGAATGCGGAGTTAGATGATGCCACACAAATAGCAGCATCTGCAGATGCAACGGTGATTATAGTGGGTGCAAGTCTTGCTATAGAGGCAGAGAGTCTTGACAGAATTAACATTCTTCTTCCAGGACAGCAAGAACTTCTAGTGACTCAAGTTGCAAATGCATCCAAGGGACCTGTGATTCTTGTTATCATGTCTGGTGGGGGCATGGATGTGTCCTTTGCTAAATCTAATGATAAAATCACAAGCATTCTATGGGTTGGCTACCCTGGCGAAGCTGGTGGAGCTGCCATAGCAGACGTGATTTTTGGGTTTTATAATCCAAGTAAGTCATTCACGTTCTCTCTTGAATGAAAGAAATCAATCCTATAATGTTGCAACTTTGACACTGGAGGATGATTTCCTGATGCAGGTGGAAGGCTTCCCATGACATGGTATCCACAATCATACGTAAACAAGGTACCAATGACAAACATGAACATGAGGGCAGATCCTGCAACAGGCTACCCTGGTAGAACATATAGATTTTACAAAGGGGAAACTGTTTTCTCCTTTGGAGATGGAATAAGTTTCTCAAGTATTGATCACAAAATAGTTAAGGCACCACAGTTGGTGTCTGTTCCTCTAGCAGAGGATCATGAATGTCGTTCCTCAGAATGCACGTCACTTGACGTTGCTGATGAGCATTGCCAAAACTTGTCCTTTGATGTCCACCTCGGGGTCAAGAACATGGGGCAAATGAGCAGTAGCCATGTAGTTTTATTGTTCTTTACTCCTCCTGATGTGCATAATGCTCCTCAGAAACACTTGTTGGCTTTTGAGAAAGTGCACTTACCAGGAAAATCAGAAACACAGGTTAGGTTCAAGGTGGATGTTTGCAAGGATTTGAGTGTCGTTGATGAGCTTGGCAACAGGAAAGTTCCACTGGGACAACATCTGCTTCATGTGGGAAACTTCAAGTATCCAATTAGTGTGAGGGTTTAAAACAAGTCTTCAAATCCTCTGCACTGTTTTTTTTCCCTTTTCCTCGTTGGTTTCCTTAAAAAGATCAAGTCAGAGGTA
Source organism: Phaseolus lunatus (assembly GCA_013389735.1). Taxonomy (NCBI): domain Eukaryota; kingdom Viridiplantae; phylum Streptophyta; class Magnoliopsida; order Fabales; family Fabaceae; genus Phaseolus; species Phaseolus lunatus. Next base: position 35,632,775 of record CM023862.1, read on the forward strand.
ACTGTAACAAATTTCTCCGATTTGTATTGTCATATTGAAATTATAAATTGAAAAAGAAAAATCAAGTTTTCATTAGAGCTCTCATTATATGATTTGACCACGCAAAACTGAGTTTTGTCCTATAATTAGTCAGCACTATGTAGTATATTTATTACGAAGTTCTATTTAGTAAAAATAGAGAATTACGCCTATGTTTGTTTCTGGCTGGAAGAGCTTCAAAGTAGGACCAATTTTACAAAATATGATTTTTTATAGGGAATAGAGGGAAAGAATACAACCATATCTAAATTTATCAAGTCTAGACATTGTGATCCAAATATCTAACAGGCTTAATTTTTTGTTAACTCTGTCAATGAATATCAAAGAACTGCTTTGCAATTAAAATATTTATACATTTTTTATTCTGTGCAATGAGATATTTGTCAATAGCTTTAAATATCTTATTTCTTTGGTAACAAACATATATTAAACTCATCCCAATAACAAACATATATTCAACTTGAATTGAGAAATGTGGTCTAAAGAAAGAGCCTCAAGGGGTCTAAAGAAAGAGCTTCAAGAAACCGTTAAAACGTGTTATTAAAAAGACAGCTGACACGGTAATTGAGATTTCTTACATCACATCTGTTCAGACCTCAAAAAGAGACAGCTGACAAAGTACCGGAGTTCTCCTAGATCTGTTCAAACTTCAAGACAAAGAAAGGTGTTATTAAAGGATTTTTAATTTCACACTGTACTTGAATTCTCCTAAATCTGTTTTCTGTCTTACCTATTTCTGATAGGGTTCTTCTTCTTCTTAAGCTGTGGTTGATTCAATCCTTGATTCACATGTACTTGAGTCTAGAGGGTGGTTTGTACATAGCAACACTTGGTGTCCCCTGTAATAGTGATTATCAATTGCGATCAGTTGTAAAAAAATTCAAACACCATTATACATATTCTTTAAAATTTGATTGATTAAAGAAACTACTGTCTCTTTTTTATTCTGTTTTTGTTGCTGAGTGTTCTACTTTTTTTCCTTTTGTTTCACCTATAGTCTCACATTCATTAGATTATATATTCTCAAATATTTATGTACTAAGATAGTAGGAGATACCAAGATAGTATTAGGAAAGGAGGTGGTGTCACCCGAGTAAAGTTATGGCCTTCATTTGTTTGTTTATTAAAGAATCATTAAATCTTGTAGTGTGTATCCATGATGCACCCCTCATTATGCAAAATGCGGTTCTTCCTTAAATTAACTTTAATTTAGTTATCATTCCTATCAACATTTTAAAATTACATAATTCTTTTGTGAGTCACTTGACTATTATTATTATTATTATTATTACTAATTTCACATTTAGATACAGGTGAAAATCAATACAGAAATAAATAAACCTGACACTCTAACAAAAATCGCTGCTACTAACTACTTCCGAAAAAAGCTTTGTTCAATGGCATTCCTTTATTGGAAAATTACAAGACAAAAGGCACATCACAGAAGAGAAAATTAAGAAAATGGAAGGCACAAACTCTGCTTAACAGGTGGAAGAAATCCTATACTTGTAAAGTGCAGCAACGAGATCATGAATGTATTGATTGTGAAGTTCTTCCGAACTGAAAAGCTTCCCCATCTCCTTTGCATTCTTTCTTAAACTACTTCCCTCCTCATCCACAATTGCAAACCTCAATGTCCTGGCCACAGAGTCCCTCGTAAAGGACCCATCTTTCTCGCTCCTTGGCACCTCAATCGCCACTTTCTTTTCCTCTAGCACCCTTGAAAACAGGGCTTGGTCAAGCAAATAAGGGAGGGTCACAAGCACATGCCCAAAATGAAGTTTCTCAATCACAGAACCAGAACCACAGTGACTCATGCATCCCCCAATTGCCCCATGAGCTAAGATCTTAATCTGGGGTGCCCAACTCTTCCAAACGATCCCACGATCCTTCGTTCTCTCCTCAAACCCCTCTGGCAACTCAAGTACCCCCTCTTTCAGGTTCTGTAGAGCCCAAAAGAAAGGCAACTCTGAAAGCTCAATGCCATTAGCCAACTCAGTGAGGTCCTCCTGACTCAGCTTCAACTCGCTCCCAAATCCAATGTACACAACTGAAGACGACTCTTTTGTGTCCAACCACTCCTTAATTGTGACCCAGTCAGGGTTTTCATCTTCCTCTTCAGCATCTCTTATCTGCATGGATGGTGGAAGCAACCCCACTGGAACTACAGGGACTTTGTAGTTGCCAGCAAGATAATCTAACCACTCTCCCTCAAGCTCTCTGGAGGTTCTGAGAAGAAACAAGTCACAGCTGGAATATGCTTTGTTGAGATCAAAATCGGCCTTTTCTCCTGTCTCCTCGTCTTTACTACGCTGCAATGCTCTTAAGAACTCATAAGGCCTGAGACGAAGCGTTGTGGGGAAAGGAAGCCAAGTGGGAGGGCCACATATGCTTTCGATGGAGTAATCCTTCATTTTGTCCTTGGGTGGATCAAAGAAGACTTTGTTGTAAGCTGGGGTTATATTGTAATGTGCACACGGAATGTTGAGGCTCTTAGCTATTGGAGTGACCCAAGCGGCTGCAAAGTCGTAGAAAACCCAATCAGGCTTCGAAGTTTTGAGCAACTCAGCAACAGCGTCTTGGAGGCCATCATAAGCCTTCTTGAGGAAACAGTTCTTTGTGGGGGGAATGTCCATCGTGCTCTCTGCGCCTTCTGGAAGATGCTGTACGTGTGGCAAGGGTAGCCTCACCAATGTAATGAATGGTCGTAAGGTTTTGGGAGCTTTGGGAATGCGATCAATGTTTTTGGGGCTGTTTATGAAGGTGACATGATGACCCTTCTGAGCAAGAATCTTGGCCACCTCAAAGTATGGATATATGTGACCCATGGCCAGCCACGGGAGCATGGCAATGTGAAGAGGTTTGTCAATTTTGGCATTGCCATTTGCATGAGACGAAACTGGACCAACACAATCCATCAGCACGTAGTGTGATTTCCTTTCACTTGGCTTCGATTCCAGTTTTTTCAGTGTTAACTACTTCGTAGACAACGATGATATATACTCGGCAGCTATGGGAGAGGATGAAGATCTTTGTTAACAAAGATTTACTTTCTAGACAGAAAGATTGTGTTATATAAGTTTTTCATCTTCTATTTTGTTTTCCTCTGCTATGATAGAAAATCAAAGAATAAACAAGTCTAACGTGTACCACGCCTCCAATATAATATTATTACATCTCCTTCTCGTGGTCACTACAAAGTTATGGACTAACATCCTGTGAAGTTTTGAGAATATTGAAGTTGTATACAGTGTTATGGGTTTAGAAATAATTGTTATGGATTTTGAAATAAATATATATAATAAAGGTGGAATTTATAATTAAATGATATGAAGATGTATTAAAATAATAATGTTGGAATTGTAACGTGTTTTAAGCTGCATAAATTCTTAACCCATAAAATACCAAATTTTATTTATAAAAAACGAGGAATAATTTTGATACAATCAGTGAAAGCCGTTGGATCAAAATGTACAGGGTTGTGGTTTAGTTTTAAAACTGCAGACCATCCATGTGCGTAAATTATTTGTATAAAATATTATCACCAAAGAAAAACGTGTGATATGAGGTCCTTGCCGGCTGTTATTTTATTTCTATATATTCCATTTTAGAACAGAGGAATAAAAATAGAGACAAAAAAACAAATTAAAAAATAATTAGAAATAAAATTAAATGTTGGAGTGTTTCACCTAATGTTATTAAAAATCGATATATTAAGATTAGTTATTACTTAAATCTATACTTTTATTCATTCATTTCCACTCAATGATTTTTCTCAAAACTAGTGTAATTTTGATTGAAAATTATATAAATGAATATTTTTTTTTTAAAATTGTGTAATTAGATAATTTGTGCTTAAAAAAATGACTTTAAAAAGGAAGAACTCTTGCTTGAAAACACTATTTCGATTAAATTACATTCTTTTTCTGGCTAAACTCGTCCTACTAAATATGTTTTTTTTTAAAATAGTACTTATAGGTAGCACGACTTCTATTTTTTTTCTTTTTTTTCCGTTATTCTATTTTTTATGTCTTTATTTTTTTATAAATTAATATAATATAATAACTTATTTATTTCTATAGTAATTGAATGTATTTTGGATAATTTAAAATATTAATTTAATAAAATATATTTAAATTTTTAAATATTTAGTTAATTTAATTAATTAAAAATTATTTATGTGAATTGAACGCAATTTTAGAAAATATTAGTGACATTGTTTACATATTTTCAAAGTTACATTTAATTAACATAATTAATTTTATTAGTTAATTAAATTAACTAATATTTAACAATTTAGAAAAAACAATTTAAATATATTTCATTACATTGATATTTTAAACTATTCTAAATACATTCCATTACATTATAATTACATTATAATCCGAATCAAACACAACTTCACTTTAAAGTTGTTGCTTTTACAATTACAACTATTATGTAATTTAAAAGTCATGATATTAAACACAAATTTTTCATTTTAAAGTTGCTTTTACTATTACCATTATTATGTAATTTTTTAAAATTATATTGAATTTTATAATTTTCGATCAAAATTACACCAGTTATGTAAAAGTACCTCACTTAATCCACATATTTTCAAACAATTTCATTACAAGTTCATAATAACTCAGTTATATATTAAGAAAGTATATCAAATTAATATATTTGAATATTTTTATGAAAATTATGATTAAACCGATCTTGATAAATATATATATATATATATATATATATATACTATTTATTTATTTTTTATCAAATTCATTAAGTTGTAGAAAATATTCTTTCTATTTTTTGTCTTGTGAAACGCATTAAAATTTTATTTTATTTTCTGTATACTTTTTAACTTATATTTCTCTCTATTTTTATATCTATGTAACCTGCAAAAAATATTAATAATAGAAAATAAAAAAAAAGCCTCAAGGCCTACTACAGGCACACCTATCTTTTGTCATGGCATTTAAGTAATATGGTATATTAGAGTTTAGGAATGCAAGAATCATGCTAATGAAGCAACTCTGGGAACAGTTTTGCAGAGAAAAATCAGAATGAAGAAAGAGAAAGCGTGCAAAGGAGAGAGAAACAGTTCTGAAAAAGTAAAGGCAATTTCTTCCTGGACCCAATCATTTGTTTCCTGCACCCAATACAGATATTTTGAAAATATACATTTTGTCCTTAGTGATTTTAAATTTTTACCATTCAGATATTTATATCTGTAAGTCAAATTACAAAGTTTTTGATATATAAATCCAAAACTAATATTTCACTTCTAGATTTCACCATCCGGAAGCTTATTTGAACAGTATAAATGACCTTTTGGATATCAAAATCCGTAAGCAAATATAAATGAGTTCTGGATCTCAATCTTTAGTACCATTTACAGCATACCATTCCGAATATAAAAATCCGGAACTCATAGCTTACTTCCAGATATGACCATCCAGAAGTTTAAATGAAATATGAAAATGAGCTTCTGGATTTCAAAATCCGGAATGTATAAAAATGACTTCCGGATATTGAAATCCGTAAGCAAATATGTGAAAAAGGATAGAATGAGATTTTAAAATTTTCATTAGGTGCAGGAAGCAATTGCCAAAAGTAAATAGAAAAAGGAAAGCGGGCCAGGCCCAGTGGTGGCCCAATCCAACTAACAGAATTTGCCTTTAACACGTACATATAATTTATGGATGTTAGCGGTTTAAAACTATGTTATTACTAATTTCCATCTTCTCATATTTTAACTAATTCACTTACTATGTATTATATGTCAACATAGGAGGGGTTAAACCAAAGGTTTCAGATGGCCATAAGAGAGAGATCCGTTTATATAATAAATCTTAAATTTTCTTTTCAGATTCAATATAAAAAATTATGTTAATTAACATGAACAATTTATTTTATCAGTTTCTAAATGCATTAGACTATATGATATTATAATAATTTCTAATTTTTTTTTTAACTTTACTTTTTACTCATGAATTTATGTACACTTGACTTTTGCAATATTTTTTTATATATTTTGTTTTATTTAATGTGATATTGTTAATTATGACTATCAGTGTAATAAATGTCATATACAGGTGACATCCACTTGTGTGGTAAAACTTTGATTATATCCATATGAATGTTAGAGATGTACTTATATAGAAATTTGAACAAGAGAAATTAAGATAATGAAAATAGACAAATAAAATTAAATATATAAGTAAAAAAAAATTGAAGTTTAGTTATTTAATAAAGTACAATTGGAAAAAAATATTTTTAAAACTAAGTAATTTAATAATAATAAAAGTATAGCAAGTGTCTTTATTTTTTATATTTTCTTTTAGCTAAGCATAAGGAAAGTATGGTAATGGCACCTGAGTTTAAAATTACCAGATGGATTGTACTAACATTGTCTTATAAGACCATATGTGTTGATGATGAAATTAATCATCATCACATCAATTCTTTCTATGCTCTAAAAATTTAACACGTTCAGGTCAATGGCTGAACTAACGAACTAGTTTATTTCAAAAAAATAAAATAAAATGGTGAAATAGTAAGGAAAAAGAGGTATCGAATACATATCCATTTAATTACTATTTTGAAGGGAAAGAATGAAATCTTCAATGTATTGGTCATGGAGGTGTTTGTTGCTAAATTTCTTGCCCAACTCTTTAGCATTTTTCCTGTAAGCACTTCCCTCCTCGTTCACCATTGCCAATCTCAATGCCTTGGCCACGGAGGTCCTTGTGAACGATCCATCTTGTGGGTTCCTGGGAATCTCGATTCCCACTTTCTTCTCTTCCATCACCCTTGAATATAATGCTTGGTCTAGTAAGAAGGGCAACATCACAAGGACGTGTCCAAAGTAGAGATTTTCGATCATTGAACCAGAACCACAGTGAGTCAAGCAACCTCCAATGGAGGCATGAGCCAAAATCTTAGCCTGGGGTGCCCATGTTTTCCACACAACCCCAACATCTTTGATCCGATCCTCAAACCCATCTGGCAACAACTCAACTGACCCCTTCCTCAGAACCCAGAAGACAGGCAAACCAGAAAGCTCAATGCCAAGAGCCAATTCATTGAGGTTTTCTTGGCTCAGTTTCACCTCACTCCCAAATGCAATGTAAACCACTGATGATGCTTTCTGTGTCTCTAACCACGCCTTGATTTGAAGCCAATCAGGGTTATTGTCTTCCTCTTCAGAATCTATTACTTGCATTGGTGGAAGCAACCCCACAGGAACCACAGGCTTGTGGTAAAACTCACCAAGATAATCCAGCCACTCCTGCTCAAGATCTCTACAGCTTCTGATGACAAACATGTCACAACCAGAATTTGCTTCATTCAAATCAAAAACAGGTGAGGCACCAGTCTCGTTAACTTTGACATGTTCTAACAACTTCCTCACCTCATATGGTCTTAGGCCAATATTTGTAGGGAAAGGAACCCACTTGGGAGGGCCATAGTAATCTTCAGGGTTTGTTCTGCTGGCAGCAGCATCACCAAGTTGTTGTTTTGGTGTGTCAAAGAAGCATATGCTCCAGGCAGGGCAGGGACTGAAATAGGCACAGGGAATGTGGAGGCTTTTGGCCAGTTGTGGTATCCAGCTGGCTGCAAAATCATAGAAAACCCAATCAGGATTTGAAGTTTTGAGTATTTGAGCCATAGGTTGTTGGAGAGCATCATAGGCTAATTTGAGGTAATAGAGTTTGTTGGAGGGAATGTCCATTGTAGAGTCAGCATCTTGTGGGAGATTGTTTTGGTCGATGTAGGGAGATAAGGGCAATTTGGTTAGCTTGAGAAATGGTGATAAGGTTTGAGGGAGTTTAGGTAAGCGATCTATTATCTTGGGCGTGGATACGAGAGTGGCATAGTGACCCTTTTGTGCAAGGATCTTGGAAACCTCGAAGCAGGGGAATACGTGACCCATGGCTAGCCATGGGAACATCACAACATGAAGAGGCTTATCAGTTTTAGCATTGGATGAATCTGAAACTGAGTGATCCATCTCTACCTTTTTTTCTGTATAAGGAAGAGATGGTATCTGCGTTCTGTTTTATATAAGCAAAAATGAATCTAAGAGGAACCACCAGAGAAATGAATACAGTAGTGGCATGAGAAGCACGCAGCTTTTATTTTATTCCCCTTACTTTTATAATAAAATCCACAGATTCATTCTACCCACAAAAAATGCACAGTCTTATAATATCGCGCATTTTATTTTCAGATCCAAATGACTTGTTCTTTATGAGTTATAAAACATGCACACACAACAAAAAACTAACAAATGAAGACAAAATGTTATTTTTTAGGCTATCAAAACTGCAAAACTCCCTTTTCAAAACTGTGAATGTGGGAAAAAAATATTTGTAATGATGAAGTGCTCGTGGTTGGAGAATGGTTAATGGTGATCTGAGGAAACCTGTATTTTTTTTTCCTCTTTGCTAAATTTGAACCTAATATTTCTTATATTTCTTGGGAAGAAGTTATATGTTTTTTCGATGGGACAAGGTGGAGAAGAAAAATCCTCTACTGAGAAAGAGATTCTATCATGCGTTTGTGAGAGTCAGGTGAAACCACTGTGAATGTTTCACTGTTGGACAACCATTTTGAAAAGGAGCACTGATAATTTGACACCCCTTCTCCAAATTACACCTCTTCAAGTGACAAAAATATCCTTTTACATTTTATAACCTTTATCATGTGAAAGTTGTAATTTGGAGCAATGCAAAAAGTGGGTGCAAAAAGTATTTTTGAAAAAGATCAATTCAAAATTCGATTTTTCTTACAACCTCTTTCAATCCACCTGAAAGAATTGCATATCAACTTCGATAACAACATAAACATATTAGAAAAAAACTACAGGATTTTTAAAAGTGCATACAAAATGGGTGAGTAATTTAATTTATATAATAAAATAAAAAAATATGGTTATTAATTAATTTAAATAATTATTAAATCGTATTTATATTAGAAATTAAATATCAATGATATTTAAATATATTCTACTTCTCTTACCTTAAAAAGTTTGCCTTAGATAAATCGAGTAGATGCTTAAAAAATAATTTTAGAGTTTTTTAATATTTAGAGAAGTCCTTTAAAGTTTTATCATAAAATAAGTACAAATAAAAATAATACTTCTAAAAAACAGATTAAAATGATTTGTTTTTGCCAAATACCTAGAAATTAAAAAAAAATTAATTTTTTTTAATAACTGGATATAATTTTGTCCATATCAGAGGAGCCGATAATTCTTGTCTAATGTGTCATTTATTAAATTATGAAATTAAATTTCAATATATACTAATATTAAACATTATGAATTAGTTAAATAAAAACTACAAATTAATTGATGATTAATTATAAAATTAACACTTAAAAAAACATTTTTTTTGTATTTTCCATTGTCATAATAAGCATGTGTTTTTCTTGGGTCCAGAAAAACATAATTAAACATAAAATCCAGCAAAGCAAGGAACCCCTCGTATTCCCATGCACATAAAATCACTTTTAAATAATAATATTTCTAAAAAAGCACACCAAGATCCGTGAAGGATGGTGTGAGTTTATATTTAACAAGTACTTGAAATCATCTCTCTCGCAACTTAATTTCATTATGGATCACACCAACGTTCTTTTATACTTCTATTTAGGATATTATTAATTTATTTCAAAATTTTGTTTTTATTTACTTTTATGAGCTAAATATAATATTTTATTATTAAAAGAATAAAGAAAAAAAATCGAATATTAAAGGATAATTTTTCTTTCCTTATGTGTCAGTACACATACGACTCAGAAGTAAATAATTAAAATATTAGTGAAAGGAAATATAATAGTAGCGCGAGGTGCTCGTGGATGGGTTATTTTTTGTTTTACCCCTAATTAAGTTTATAGTAAATAACTTAACAGATGTCACCATAAGCATAAGCATATAGGTTCGTCACCATCGGCTACAGAGTGAGTTTGGGTAAATACAATGAAATGCTTTTTATAAATTAAAAGGAATTTGAAAAGCTGCAACAAACACCAGAGTGTAATATTATAATATTCACATTTTTACAAATGTATATTTAATCCGTGAAACAAGCACACTTTAAAAGTTAAGTAATGATATTTAACTTATTTTAGCATCAGAGTGAGTGAGTTAGTATTTTTAAATTTTGGCAAAAGTAATTAAATAACATTGAACATTAATTGATTTTAACTATGCTCACTTATAGATACTCTTCTCAGTGTGAGAGTTCATGAGTGTGTGTGTATATTATATATGTAGATAGATTTGTTTGAAGTTGAGAAGAGAAAGAGTGATAGTGATAGTGATAGTGATGGATTGTGTCCCTGTAGTTTCCTCTAATGGCAAGAATAAGGTTGAGAAGCCTCTGCACATTGCAATGCTCCCATGGCTGGCAGCAGGTCACGTAAACCCTTATTCGGAGCTGGCAAAGATTTTGGCGCAAAAGGGTCACTTTGTTACCTTCATAAGCACTCCCAAAAACATCGATCGCATGCCCAAAATCCCCCGACCCTTACAACCATTCGTTAAACTGGTGAGATTACCCTTACCACACACAGAGCATCTCCCAGAAGGTGCAGAAAGTACAATGGACATTCCCAAGTCAAAGATCTGTCACCTCAAGTTAGCGTATGAAGGTCTCCAAGATCCTGTGTTCGAGTTGCTCAAAACTTCAAGACCGGATTGGGTTTTCTACGATTTTGCAACTGAGTGGTTACCAGAAATAGCCAAGAGCCTCAGCATTCCGTGTGCACATTACAACTTAACTGCAGCCTGGAACAAAGTCTTCTACGATCCACCCAAGGAAGTACGCAACTCAAATTTCAATATTCAAGACATGTGTAACCCTAAGTGGCTTCCTTTCCAAACAACCCTTCATCTCAGGCCTTACGAAATCATAAGAGCCATGCGCTCTCGCAAAGATGACGACACAGGTCGCACCGCCTCTTTCGATCTTGCAAAGGTCTATTCCAGCTGTGACATCTTTCTTCTCAGGACAAGCAGAGAACTCGAAGGAGAATGGTTGGATTATCTCTCTCAGAGGTACAACATGCCCGTCATTCCGGTGGGTTTGGTTCCACCGTCCATACATATAAAGCATGTTGGAGAGGAAGACGAAAACCCCGACTGGCTCAGAATCAAGGAGTGGTTGGACTCCCAAGAGTCCTCCTCAGTGGTGTACATTGCTTTCGGGAGCGAGTTGAAGCTGAGTCAGGAAGACGTTACCGAGTTGGCTCATGGCATTGAGATTTCGAAGCTGCCTTTCTTTTGGGCTTTGAGGAACATGAAAGAGGATTCATTGGAGTTGCCAGAGGGGTTTGAGGAGAGAACAAAGGATCGTGGGTTTGTTTGGAAGAGTTGGGCACCCCAGACTAAGATCTTAGGCCATGCAGCTATTGGGGGTTGCATCTCTCACTGTGGCACCAACTCTCTTGTTGAAATGCTTAATTTTGGGCATGTTCTTGTGACTCTTCCGTATTTGCTAGACCAGGCTCTATTTTCAAGGGTGTTGGAAGAAAAGAAGGTGGCAATTGAGGTGGCAAGGAGCGAGGAAGATGGGTCCTTTACGAGGGAATCTGTGGCTAAGACATTGAGGTTGGCAGTTGTAGACGAGGAAGGGAGTAGTTACAGGAAAAACGCTAAAGAAATGGGAAAGCTTTTCAGTTCCACAGATCTTCACAATCAGTACATCGATGACTGCATTCTTGCTCTGCAGAACTACAATGCTCCTTCCAACACTTAATCCACTCACTTTCTTCGTTTTCTCTCTACAGTGCTTTTCTCTTTTATTTCCGCAAATGCTTTTATTTCAATTCTCTGCAAACCAGAAGAAGGAGAAATCACATGCTTCTATGTTACAACTTTCTCTTGTGTTTGCATGCTGTAGTCAATCTTTTCAAGTTTAAATAAAAATTGAAATTTAGTAGACAATTAATATAGTTTATAAGATAGAAGGTTCATCGGTTGTGTTTATGCATTGGTGTAGATCATGTTAATAAAATCCTTTTTTTCATTCTAAATAAAACAGAATATATAATATTTTTAAGTTATAAATGATAAATAAAAATTGGCAGAGATTGAAGTGTGAAGTGAGATAAATCCTAATGGAAAATTTTAAATTTTTGAGACTTGGAGAGGTCTGTGTTGGTTGATTCAGTCAAAACCTGAGAAACTTTAATTTATTGACTATTTTAGGCAAAGAACGAGGTTATAGACACTGGTTGCAAGTTATCAACCTTATTCTTGCCATTAGAGGAAACTACAGGGACACAATCCATCACTGTCACTATCACTGTTTCTCTTCTCAACTTTAAACAAATTTGTCTACACATATATATATACACACACACAGAAAACTTAAGTGAGCATAATTAAAATCAATTAATGTTCGGTAGTTATTAATCAATGTTATTTAATTACTTTTGCCAAAAATTAAAAATACTAACTCCCACGCTCTAATGCTAAACTAAGTTAAATATCATTACTTAACTTTTAAAATGTGCTTGTTTCACGGATTAAAAATACATTTGTGAAATGTGAATATTATAATATTACACTCTCATGTTTGTTGCAGCTTTTCAAATTATTTTAAATATAATTAAATTTTTGAAATATATAAATAAGTTCATTTTAATTTATTAAAAATTATTTCATTTTATTTACCAAAACTCACTCATAATATATGCAATTCTGTAGCCGATAGTGATGAACCTATATGCTTACGCTTATGGTTACATCTGTTAAGTTACTTACTAGCTATAAACATAATTAGGGGTTAAACACATGCACGAGCACCACGCGCTACTATTATAGTTCCTTTCACTAATATTTTAATTATTTACTTCTGAGTCGTATGTGCACTGACACATAAGGAGAGAAAAATTATTCTTTGATATTCGATTTTTTTTTTCTTTACTCTTTCAATAATAAAATACTATACTTAACTAATAAAAAATGAATGAAAACAAAATTTTGAAATAAAATAATAATATCCTAAATAGAAGTATAAAAGAACGTTGGTGTGATCCATAATGAAATTAAGTTGCGAGAGAGATGACTAATAGCTTTTTGTGATGACTTTTATAAATGGACTTTGTCTTTCATTTTGAAATGCTTAATTTTTTTTTTATAAAATAAAATAAAATCAGGCTGGCTAAACATTTGACTAGTGTATTTATATTTATGAAAATAGTAATTTTTTATTATCAACAAAAGAAATGTTTTTAAGTGATAATCTTAGAATTACTCATCAATTAATATATAGTTTTTACTTAGACTAATTCATAATATCTAATATTAATATTAGTATATGTTGAAATTTAATTTCATAATTTATTAAAGTACACATATAAGACAAGAATTGCCGGCTCCTCTGATATGGACAAAATTTATTTAAAAAATTAAAACAATTTATTTAATTTTAGTTATTTTACAAAACAAATCATTTTAAGCTGTTTTTTAGAAGTATTATTTTTATTTGTACTTATTTTGTGATAAAATGTTAATGTTTTGTTTGGATGAGGTGGGAGTGGAAAGGGAAGGAAAGGAGGGGAAGAAGAGTGAAAAATTATGTTTTTTTAATGTAGAAAAATTGAGTAGATTTGAGTGAAAATTTTATAAATGATATAATTGATGTGATTGAGATGTAAAAGAAATTTAATAGCATAATTAATTAATTAATTGAAATATCATTGTCTGGAAATTGTGAAGAATTTTAATTAAAATAAAAATAAAAATGAATGTTTATATATTAAGATTTATATTATATATATATATATATATATATATATATATTTGTGTGTGAAATTTGTAAAAAGAAAATCATAATTATTTTGTAGAACCAGTATTATGATGTAAAGGATATAATTATATTATAAACTGATTTACGGAAATACTCTGACTTCAAATTTTGCAAGATTTGATTTAAAATAAAGAAAAATATTTATAATTAAAACTTTATATATTTGTGTTTGAAATTTATAAATAAAGAAAAAAAATCACATTTAAATATTTTGAAGCAATATTATTAGGTAAAGGGATCTTAGGTAAACGGAATAATATTTGTAAGCATAATTCATATGGTGTTGATGGACAAAATAAAATCAGTAATAGATATGCTTGAAAGATCTTAATTCAAATGTAAATGAAATAAGTCTTTCTTATAATAATAAAAATAAATAAGTCTAAGAAGAAACATGGAAATAAAATAGCACCACAAATATACCTACAAATATTTTAACACTTTTTATTTTTTATTTTGAATTTATTCAAAAATTAAAACAAATATTTGTACCAAATGTAAAAGAGAATGAATTAAATTCATGCATATAACATTCATAACACCAATCCCAACCCATTACAAATTTTTCACCTTATTTAATATAAGTAAGGGATTATAACTGGTTATGTATGAGGAAATAATCGTGTAAGTCTTATCCTATTTGATTAAGAAGCCTAAGTTAATTGATTACACAAACAATTTTAATGAATTATAGATGAAAATATAATCAATTATGAGTCATGCATAATGGATTATAGCACATTCTATTTATACACATTCATTTCCAATTCTTCAAATCCATGTACACATCTATCTACATTCATAATTTTTCACCTTCCAAACCACCACCATATCATGCAATCTCACACTCTAGACAAGATTTACTTAAAAAAACTCAAATGAATGTACCCAACCAAACATCCAACAATGCTCATGGTGCTCAACCCATACCTTTGTCATTTTTAATAAATAATTTTCCAAACCATAATCAATTGCAACATTTGTAATCAGTTAACAAACTTTTAATGGTAGATTATGACCCACAACTCACCCCTTCACCATGCATTTTTCAGGTTCATCAACTTTCAACTCCAACCATATGCAAATACATGAAACATTACCAACGCATGGTCATAAATGTAAATCAACCTCATTATCCAAACTTTCCTCACAAATCTTCATAGTTGAAAGGGGATGCTCCCTACCTTCATTTCCATGCAAATCATCACAAATCATGGCTACCAAAGACAAACACAATAACTGCCCTTCCCTCCAAATTTACTTGAATAGTACAACTATATATCCAAACAAAGGCTAAAGGACTTCTCTAAATATTAAAAAACTCAATTATTTTTTTAAACAGTTACTCAACTTATCTTAATGCTCACTTTTTAAGTTAAGAGAAGTAAAATATATTTAAATATTCATTGATATTTAATTTTTAATATAGAAACACTTTAATAATTATTTTAATTAATTAATAATCATATTTTTATTTTATTATATAAATTAAATTACTCACAATTTTTTTATTCATTTTTATAAAGTGTAAATATTTTTATTCTTAGAGCTACAATTCTTTGGAATGAATTGGAAGGGACTTTGAAAAAAAATCGAGTTTTGAGTTGAATTCTTTTTAGGATAGTTGTAGAAGTTTGCTGATGAAACATCGATTGAAGTTTCATCGGTGACGAATATTTCATGAAAAATAAAACTATATTTTATAAGCTTTTAGACTTGTACATATCCAAATATAACTCATTACTCTCTTTCGTCTCTTTATAATAAAATCAGTTTTTTCAGTTAATTCAAATTATTTGGATTGGAGGTGATTTCATCCGACTCTAACAATAATATAAGAAAATAATGTAGCTTCTTAAATTTTGGTATTAAGTGATAAAGTTTTCAAACTTAGAAACCCTTGCATGTAAACATGTATATCTTAACTTGTCATATGAACTGTAATTTGACATTTGGCCATGCATTCTTTTCATATAACTATTTCAAATTATTCAGTGATACCCTAGTCAAATATTCTCTCAACAATTTACTTTGATTTATAGAGAATTCCTGTCAATCAAATCAATCTCTTCACTTCATTTTCTGAACTCAATAATGTATCTTTTGATGTTTCGACTCATGAAATGTTTCTTTTGTTGATCACACTAGTTAATCTCATTCAGATTCAGCGAATTGTTGGTTACGTCTAGATAAATCATTCTCAAATATTATCACTTCAACTTATTCTGAGACTTTCAAATGTATTCTTTAACTCTTTCAATTCCTTATTTATCATCTCTATGATAACTGATAATTGTTGATTTCAAATTGATTATCTTTGATTTGATTCGCCAGTACTTTTCTTAGTTTCACAATATTTTAGCAACCACTACTTTTCTTTGATATTCTATTAGTTCCACTTTGTTAAATCATCATCCTTGATCTTTGGACTTTGTCCAACGACGACGAAGTACTCCATGACCAATTTCTCAAATGTATCAGGCTAGTTAGGCTAGTTGCTACTGGCTACAATGAGTAATTGCTTTATAATTCATTTGCTTCTATCCTCTGATGTCGACCAAGGCCAACAAAAAGAAATGGATAATGAATAAAATCGTCAGAAAGCAAAATTTGCCTAACTTAGACCCACCACTGAGTTATCGTAATATCATCCTCTTATAAGATAAAAGGATACAAGAGATGAAGAGATGACATATTGGGATTATTTAGATGCTTAAATTATCTCAAAAGTCACCAAATAATTACTTCAGGATATAGCAGGTACGTGGAAATGTACCAAAACTGTACAACATGGGTCTGACTTAAACCAGTGAGTGCTCCAACAATGAGTGATTAAAAATAAGCATCTCATAGTTTTCACTTGATGCACTCTTGTGGGTGTGTGATTGCTGGTAGGACATAACTGTGTGACAATTGGGGCTGAGCGTGACCAAGGAGGAGCATCTTAGAATTTTTCAATGAATCTAACAAGTTGCAACTAATCTGTAGTTTTCTTTGCCAAGGGCAGCACGCAGGAAAGGCAGAAGAATAGTATGTGTTTTCTTTCCCTTGTTCTTGTTTCATAGTACAAGTCTTTTTCTCACAATAACCCCACCACAGAAAATGCAGTCTATATATTGATAATTTTCTCGAGATATTTCCTCTCAATAAAAGATAAAAACCTCACAACTTTGTGTCAATGGCTTTGTTAGATAGTACAAATTTAGAATTGTGACATACTGTAACCTCACTTGTTTCACTAGTGTTTCTTTCCTCTGTCCCCATTGAAGGAAAAGTTCAAAGAACATTTAAGGGTGGGTATGAGAAATTTCTTTGTGGAAGAAGCACTGACAACCAATAAGATGGCAAGGGTGAATACCAAGGTAATGAGCATGAGGAAAGAACTAGCTCATAATTTTAGGAATGTTGCTCACTGGGCCTTATATGGATGGAATTCACCTTTTACATGGAAAGATGTTACTCAACTCTTGGTCCACTAGAGCCAATAAATGGGGATGGATGGCTTGCAGAAAAGATAGAGTACGATATCGATGGTGCTTCCACTTCCACACAGTGTAATATGTTCTTCCCAACACACTAGGATCTTTTTTTTTTTTTTTGGTGACATAAACCTTATCCAAAAATATGTACAAGTATTGTTTGAGTCTAATACCAACATCTTTTGAATCAGATTAATGTTATCATGATATGGTAGGAGAATTTGAAGCCAGAAATGGTAAAGGAATTGGAATGCAGAGCTAATTGTTTCGGTTGTTGATAACTAGTTTGGTTAAGAACTGTTGGTACCAACCTTATATAGGGCATATGTCTACTTCAGTGCCAGCTCAATTGATGCCAGTGCAGGAAGAAAGGTACTTAGGTACCCTTTCACGGCCTTCATCACCATCTCTTCCTATTTTATGAAGCACAATTGTGCAGTTAAGGCATAACGACTTATAATAAAGACACCGTACAAACTTGTACTGTAAAATGTAAAAATCTTTCAGATTTAACTCTCAATATGGTACTATGAAAGCTAGAAAGGATTAGTCCTGAAACAAAATAATGATGTCCACTTTAAGGTAATGAATAAATATTAGTGCCGAACTTCTAAATCAGAAAAGATATCAATAAACTGGAAAAATATAATTAATTAATGTTAGGATGAGTTATAAGCAAGGTAGTTCATGGATAGTGTAGTTTACGTACTTTTTTCTTTCCTTAATAATTGGTTAATCATATAAATAATGTTGTGTTGGAGTTTCCGTGGCTCCACCAAGAGGAAGTAAAATAGTTAGAGCTTTATATTGATACAGATCTATATGTTTTTTTTTCTTCTTTGTGGTAGAAATAGAATTTGAGTTACTTAAACTCCACCTTGGAAAGAAATAATTGATTGGTTTGGTTGACGTGGGATGTATGTGCAGTTCCCACTGTGCTACTCCTACTAATTCATTCATTACATAGCTAGGCAGAAGCATATGGGTTGAGAGTGAAACAAAAAGTCCCTCCCATATTTTAATCTAAAAACATTCTATAATTGCTGATAATTATGAAGCATATAAAGATACACTCCAAGAGGTGGGTCACCCTAGTTCAATTGGCCTAAGACCAAACCCATCTTAATGTATGCCACACATACAACCGCAGGTGGATGATGTCAGCATGAAGTGTGATCATCACCATACCATCAAAATCTTTCACTTATTATAATAATATAATTATTTTCTTAAATACAGTTATTTAAATATTTTAGCTTATGTTGTAATCTTGTGCCACGCAACACTCTGTCCCTCCGGCACACTCATGTAAATCCCGTTTGTTGAGCAAATATATATATATATTCCTCACGTTCACTTATCTGCCACATTGCTGCTGGGACTTGAGTGGTACCTTGCCAAAAAGAATTATGAATTATTTGATGAAATGTATCTGTGTTTGTACGTGATAAACGCCATCTTCAATTTCACGTCAGACCCTGCTATATATAATCTATCCCTTCATTAATTCCTAGCTACCTTCTCTCTTTGCACTTTAAATTCATCCTCCCCTGCATCTTCTTGCTTCAATGGGAGACACCAATGTCAACCTTCCACCAGGCTTTCGATTCTATCCCACAGATGAAGAGCTTGTAGTCCATTTCCTTCACAGAAAAGCCTCACTTTTGCCTTGCCACCCTGATGTCATCCCTGATCTTGAGGTCTACCAATATGATCCATGGGAACTTGATGGTACTATTACTTCCTTTGCTTCCAAACTTTCAACACACCTCTTTCTTTCCATGCCATCTTCCACTGTTTTTCACACAAAATATATTGTATACTCTGGAGTCATGTTGCATGTCAGAGTTAATACAACTTGATTCTTTGTTATATAAAGACTAGGTTGAACTTGGATCATTTTATCTTACATCATACAATAATAATTTCCTGTGATTCAAAGTAGATGCCAAACTATGCATATATAGTTAGATACGATGTTGGACTTTGGTTAATTAGGTATAAATATACTCTATATGTATGCATATTAATTAATTTTGGGTGGTGGATGCACGTGTTCAGGTAGAGCTTTGGCAGAGGGAAACCAATGGTACTACTACAGCAGAAGGACACCAAATAGGGTCACTGGCAATGGGTATTGGAAACCAACGGGAATGGAAGAGCCAGTGGTTTCAAGCTCAAACAGCAAGAGAGTTGGCATGAAGAAATATTTTGTGTTTCATGTAGGAGAAGCCGCTACGGGTATCAAAACCAATTGGATAATGCAAGAATATCGTCTATCAGATTCTGCTTCCTCTACCAGATCATCCAAAAGAAAACCTCAACCAAAAGCAGTCAGTACACTTTCATATACACTTATCACATGTATATATACGTATACATATATGCACACAAACATACCAAAACAAATAACCTGATTACAGCATATTTAAATAGTTAAAATTTAAAAAAAAATGTAACTTGTTTAAGTAATCATGATGAATTTTCACTTATGACAGTCTTGCATATGTATACAACATGGAAAACTATTGTGCAAAAGTTTGATTTGATTGGTGATTTTATTTTTCCCTTTGTGTTTGATTAATTCAGGATTACAATAAATGGGTGATATGTCGTGTTTATGAGCGTAATGGAGAGGATGACAATGGAACAGAGCTCTCATGTTTGGATGAAGTATTCTTGTCATTGGATGATGATCTTGATGAAATAAGCTTACCAAATTAGCTGACAATGCAAGTGATCTAGCAAGCTAGCTAGCCGCAGTATCCAACTGGATAATAAATTAAAATAATGGTTGCTTGTAATGGTTGATGTTATTTACCAGCTCTAGTGTAGGTGGCATTGTAATCACTGAACTGGCTCTAGCCACATTTTCATAGCAGCTCTTCAAGTGGGGCACTATGTAAAATATTCGTCACATCTCATGCCCAAACAATATTACTATGTACTATGACGTTATGCTTTTAAAGATCCCACTCACTCATGGACCTTGCAATAGCCCCTTTCACTATTTTTTGCCCTTTCTTCTGTATAAGGACACATGGACAATTCTCAGCACACCGTCCACTCTCAGCTATTAAAATGCTTCACTAACCCTGCAAATCCGGAACCATGATAATAATCAAAAGCAAAGAAGGGGGAGGGATTTTGACAAGAGATCCAAAAAAGTTACTAACATAGTAATTTTATTGTTTGATCAAATCACATGCAAAGAAAAGTGTGTTTTCAAACTATTAAACCAAATTACCATAAACAACAGACGGTGGTGGGTAACCAGAGAAAAATATGAATATAATACATCATATAACTTTGAAGAATAGTGAATATTGGAGTGTCCAAAAAATATTTATGGAAAGATATGAGATGGCAACTAATTTCTCTGACTCACATGGAAGAATGGTTGAGAGAAGAAGAAATAAATACATTGATGAAACGTGAGAAGAGGAAGAGGAACGTGGAGCCCAAAGAGCACTCTAAGGTAAGTTTGGAACTGAGCATTGAGCAATAAACTTGGAAGTTGTGTAGCTTTTGGGAGGTTTGTTTGATGGTATTTGGTAGCTAGTTGTCTTGGTTCACAGTGCTAAAGAAGGATTTCCCTTTTGTGTTGTCGTTGTTGTTTTACTTTACTTGCATTATATGGGTGCCTGCTTAGGGAAGCCCCAAGTCATGTGTGATGCAAGCACTACCACTACCACTCTTTCATGCCCCAGCACCACCACTATATTACATATATATATATATATATTATCCGTTATCTTCCCCAAAATATCAAGATATATAGTTAAACCAATGTCATCAAATCAAATATCAAGATTATCAATAATAAAGATTAATAAAAACTATAAAAATTTATGAATGTTTAATAAAAGTTATTAAAAATTACGAATATTTGGGATTGTACTGTATAAATAATATAATTATATTTTATGATAAGAGGTGAAACTTATAAATATTCAGACAATGTTTCCAACTATTTTATTAAAATTATTTGCACATTCGACTACTTATTTTCTAATTTTCTGTGTTTTATTTGTTTTATTTGTTTTAACAATTTATTTTAGATATTTTATCTTTTTTACTTTTATGTTTTAAGTACTATTTTTTAAAAATATTTTGTAAATATTTAATTTATAAAAAAATCAAAACATAAACTTGGGATAAGAAAAATTTCAAGAAAATGAAATATCTTTAAAAAATATATATTTATCCATTCTTCAAATAATTATGAAATTATTTTTTTATGAAAATTTACATAAGAAAACATCTCTTCTAGCCTATATCCAGTGCAAAAGATGAGATGATTATGAGGGTGGGCATTGAAATTTAATTACAAAGCTGAGTGTAGATTAGGTGAAGAAGGGATAAAAAACGGATCAATCCAAAGAAATGGGGTGCTTATCTTTATCATCAACATCCAATCTATTATCTATTCTCAAATATAATACATTAATTCTAAT
Organism: Phaseolus lunatus; assembly: GCA_013389735.1. Taxonomy (NCBI): domain Eukaryota; kingdom Viridiplantae; phylum Streptophyta; class Magnoliopsida; order Fabales; family Fabaceae; genus Phaseolus; species Phaseolus lunatus. Next base: position 35,654,561 of record CM023862.1, read on the forward strand.
ATTACCATCACATGATATGATATGACACCATTATTGAAACTAGTGAAAAATTTGGGCCACAGAATTAAATCAAATCCTATATATATATATATATATATATATATATATTGTTTTATAAAATTTCTACTTTCATTTCTTTTTCGAAGCATTATTCAATTTCTTACTTCGAAAAATAATTAAATGCTGATATTTAAATATGTAATTAAGTCAACTTTTATAAAATTGAATTATGTTCAAACCTTTTTTTTTTTTTTTATGAGCCTGCTTCTAAACTTAAGTTAATTAAAAGAAAATTTTAATGTTAATCAGATTCTTTCAGCAAATTTTAAATTTAACTGTAACCTTAACTATTACTTATGTAATTCAAAAAAAAAAGAACACAAGTGGTATTGTCCCATCTAACGAGCATGCTGCGGTTTGACCTTTGTGCGGTTTCCACGAGTAGTTGTCTATAACAATTTATCAAACAAGTCTCTGCCACTCTTGTGTCTTTGAAGTTACACTAATAACAAATATTACAACTATTTCATTGCTTAATCATCTCACCCGTGCTTGCGACTTTAGGAGAGAAAAACACAAGTGTATGTGTGGTTTTGGCTACTTCAAATTCGAACACCCAAAAACCAGTACTCAAAACACATAATTAGACGTACCCCATTCAGTTCTTAACCCCAACTAGACGTGGAAAGTTGAAAATGCCAAATCAAAATTGGACGTTATAATGATTGCTCAAGTCATCAAACCTTCGCAATGGGCCTGATTTTCAACTTGTGCATAAAGCTTTGATTGATTGCAACAAAACTTGTGTATATATATAGACACAAAGGCGAAGGCAGGTGTTTGACATGTACCCGAGTATCACAATCTTGACATTTTAGCTTGCTTGTTTTCTTGGTATGATCATCATCATGATTTTTTTAAAACATTGGCATGAGAGAGAGCAACTAGTGAGAATGATTGTAAGGCCAATACCTATGTAGCTTTCGAATGAAGTTAATCACACTAATGGATCCATGCAACCACCAAAAGTCCACAAAAAAGGGTTCAAAATAAGTCAACCCCTCACAAAATTAATCGAAAGGGGAAAAAGGCAAAAAAAATTGAAAACTGCTGTCAGTTTGGGTGTGGCAGAAGATGAGAGCTTGTCGCCTAAGTGATCATGAATAACTCAGCACAGAGGAAAGAATGTGTGGGAAAAACTGTCTTGTGCTCTGTGCCGTGAGAGCGTTCGAACTTCCAAAAATATTGCTTGTCTCATTCCATAAACCACAAAATATTTGGTTCGTTAAAAATTACTTTGAGGGGGGCAAAAGGTCAATCTATCATTACCTTTGGTTGACGTAATAATGACCACACAACTCACAAAATCCAATTGCTTTTACACTATAAATAAATATAACATTTTTTATTCTATTTTTCTCACCTAAATTAAGGCCAATTTACACATTTTTATTTATTTATTCATTTAATGAATCGTATTAATTATGGACCAGTGTGACATTTATTAGAGAATTTATAAGATAAATTGCATGCGTATCTCTCTTTTAAGTATGCCATTCATTTCTTGTGTTGTTTTGAAATATATAATTTAATTTCTCTAACTAGACATTATTAAAGTAAAACAAATTCTTCTCTCTCCCAATAAATAAGAGTGTCACACTACTCTCCTTTAAAAAAATACTAAAATTTTATTTTAATATCAATTAACAATTCATATTTTATAAAAATTTTGGAAATTATTTTCTCGTTTATCATTAATACAAATGTTTTCAGATCTTTGGTAAAAAGGCCTTTTCCTACATATAATTTTGATTTGAGTAACCCAACATCGCATAAAATGCTTGTGTGTTGAGAAATGAAAAATACTCATCGATGACATCAAATGATGAACACACCAAATTTTATTTTATTTTTATCAGAAAAAAAAAACATGATCATGAGTATTTAGGAGAAATCTAAACTAAGTATTTAGAATTACTAGGTTATTTAGATTGCAGAACATTTCGAGTATAATATAGACCTAAAATTAAAACAAGATCCAGGTTCATAACAATAAAAATAATTTTTATTCTTTTATTAAAAATAAATAAATAAATTTGGACATTTATTGGATGTCCGAACCCGTTTAAAAAAAGATAAACATACCTTCATCGTAAGATCAAACCCAAAACCACCATATAAAAAAGCCCACTATATCAGTACATACTTATATTATGATCTGAAATGAAAATGCTCTTAGTTTTTTTTTTTTAAATAGTTATGTTAATTTGTTGCATTTTTTTATTAATTAAAAAAACAATCTTAAATTTATAATATAAATAGTTAAATCGTATAAATTTTCTTTAATTTATTCACATCTTATTTCTCAGTCCTCCTCAATTAATAACTCCTCCAATAATTTATCCCCTTCTCATCAAAACAACTTCCAAATCTTTCTTCTTCAATCTTCTATCTCCAAAACTGTAAATCTTTATCTCCATGGCTCCAAAAGGGATCATATATTTTTAAAGATTTTCACAATCTTTTCGCCATTTCAATTACCTCGAAATAAATAAAAATTTAAAATTTAAACTCAAAATTCTTTATTCATTATTTCACTAAAATTAACACCTGTTTGATTGAGTATATGTTTTGCGTTTAATGACATGTTTCTATTCAACTTTATCCGAGCTTTTTTCTCCATATATTTTGAGTGTTTTAACGTGAATTTTAAAAGTAAATACGTTGGAGATCTCATATCGACTAGAGACGAGAATGCTCCTATTAAACCAAATTCATTCTCTCATGTAAAACCAAAACTGAAAAAAAAAAATGTACGAAATCCATGCTATGAGATTCCAAATTAACCTTCCTAGCGTTTTCTTGTGAAAATCTTGTACAAAGCTGCTATATCTAACAAATACATAAGAAGTCTTTCGCTGATTCCACATTTTGAAGAATTAAAAAATAAAAAAAAAACTTTGATGATCTTACTAAGCAGGAATTGGCAACTCCTCACGACAAAGTGGACATGAAGTTTTTTGACTGAGCAACCAAGACTTAAGGCAGGAGGAATGAAACTCATGAAGACACACTCCAAATGGTTGAATGAAGTCTCCATTCTTAAATTCTTCCAAGCAAATAGAACAATCAGACTGAGATTCCTTGGTTTGGTCCTCACCAAAACATATAGCAGGAGGCAAGGCTTTGATGGCTAGCCTATAAGTATGCGTTGTTCGAGGGGTAAAAGAACTTAACTGTATGGTTTGCCAGGTCTCCCTATTAACCCTTATTCTTGGAAGAGGAATGGGAGCCCTTCTTCTACTTGGATGATGACTATGTATTCCATGATCAGCCTCAATGTCACCACTTTCCACGCCCTCATCACCTGAGTTACTTCTGCCGTAGTAATCTTGTCTCAACATTTCTCTGCAACGACGAAAGAACGATAACACTATGTAACACCAAATTAAGAATCCTGCTATGTAACTCAACGTTATGAAAGTTGGAGTTGCAGTTGCATCATACAACATGCAGACTATAACACAGAGGGAGATAAACGATGCCAACACTATAGGCACCAACAAGCGCAGACTACGACTCATGAAAACTATGAAAATATGAATGCTGAGAATAAAGAGAAAAATAATTCAAGAGAATATTATCAACTCACTCACTTTATATTCTGGCTTTCGGTTCATTTATATCAGTTCAAGGATCACATTAAGTTTTGGATAAACTTTTATTTTATCTTTCAAATCTTTTTATGCCTATGCTTATCTTTATCTATCAAGATTTCTTTATCTATTTATTAATTTCTTTCACCTTTCTGTTAATTAGATTTATGTAACTACACTACTCAATCCCTTTATGTAATGTAAATGATTTGAGAGCATTCAGTTTAAAAGAAGACAAATGATAAAGTAATTATCATTTTCTTAATGATTTAAAATAGATAAACTTTTTCAATTTCTTTATTTTTTTTATCCCTCCAAATATATATATATATATGGATTACAAAATATAAATTAGAATGATTATATTAAACTAGACTGCTTGTAACAACTACCTTTAGGAGTTTTTTTTAATAGAGGAATTGTTATACATTTAGTTATCTTAACAACTTATCTCTTTCAATTTATCATTTTTTCTTTATATTTTAAATTTAAATTTAATTTAAAAAATTGACGAAATAGTCAGATATAATTTTTATCATTATAAAAATTGTTTATATGGAATCTATAATATCATTAATATTTTAAAAATATTTTTTATTATAAATTACAATTATTCTTCACTTGAATATATATATATATATATATATATATATATATATATATATATATATATATATATCCAATACTTTTTCCTTTTCTCTCATTTATAATTATTACCAACTTTTAAAATAATAATAATAAAGAAGATATTTCATCTCAATATATGGATGAAATATGAATGTAAGGGAATAAGTAAATAAAAATAACACGCTAATGTTGTACAAACAAAATGGCATTTTCATTAACAGTTTTTATTTTTTAAATCAAATATTTTATTTTCACTCAGTTTTTAAAATTAAACAATCGATATTTGTAATTCAAGTTTTCATATATTTCTCTTTTTCTCTAATTTTTATTACTCTCTTTATTTTCGTTTCTCAGTTAAAGTCCAAGATTAAAGAGGATGGGAAAGAATTCTAAAAATTAAAATGATCATGAAGAATGAATACTTAAAATTATAATATTCACCAGTTCAAACCATAAATCCAAAATGAAAATTACCAGTTGAGATTAATAGTCATAAGTCAATCTGGTTGTTTGAAGGTTAATTTTTTTAATAGACCTGTTAAAGGTCAAACTTTAAGTTATTAAAGAGTTTTATAATCTTGATTAATTGATAATTCAAATAAAATATATTTATTAATATTGCCCACTTGACCATAGAAGAAAATGTACTATACAGACTGAATAAACAAAGGCTCAGAAACCGGATTCTCCAGCTCCATACACACTAAAAGAAGTTACCCTGTTCTTGATTATGGTGGAGAAATAAAGAGAAAAAGTTTCTTAAGAAGAAGATGCTTAAGACTGCAGTTTATATTTCTTTAATTATAAAGATTTATTAAAAAACTAAATATGTTAGTCTTTTCGTTTTTTTAATTTTTATTCTCAACTTTCTTTTATTGCTTTAGTTAATGTAATATAAATGAAAAAAGTATGAATTATTTATTTTTTAAAATATTCTCAACTAAATATTTTTAAAAAATATCCTTTAAAGCAACACATATGAATTTATAATAATATTATTATATCATACATTTAAATAATTCTTATACTATATTTATTTTATTATTTAATAAAAAAAATGTAATGATTTGGTTTTTATGTCACGATCTTTGGTTTAAGTGATAAAAGTATTATAACTATCATAAAAATAATGAATTGAAATATTAAAATATGTAAAAGGATTGAACTGGCTTTGCTTACGTGGAGCGCACTAGGGAAGAAAGCGACTTTAATTATTCAACCGTGCATAGAGGTGATGGTTGAATATGCATCACTGAATTGTCACCGTTACTGACCAACTCGTTACTCACCTCAACCTCACTCTGCGCCGGTGAGAGACCAAATCAACCTTTTCGTTATCCAATTCTTTGTTTGATTGAAAGATTTGCGAGCCGAGAGAGAGAGAGACAGAGAGAGGCATGGGTCATGAACACTCCAAATTGTCAGAACCAAATGGATCGCGTCGTGCTCGCTTCAAAGAGCGTTTGCGTCGTCACCTTCACCGCCGTCAAAGTGGCAACGGCTCTTCCGCTACAAGGACCCTCACCGCCGATAACTTCGCCGGAATCGCTCTCCTCGCCCTCCTTAGCGTACGCACATTGCTATTTTTTTTAATCTTCCATTTTCTATTTACTTAATTAACGCAACTGCTTCTTCTTCTGTGTTGCAGGCGGAGATGAAGTTCAAAGATAAATGGATTGCGTGCGTGTCTCTCGGAGAACAGACTTTTCGTACGAACACCTCTGACAGGTTAAGCTCTTCATCTCACCACTACTTTTCAATTTTGCTTCGTCTATTCTTTTGTTATTTCTAGTTTGTGGTTTGTGTATTGATTTTGTTTTATTGTTGTTGGTGCAGCACAGACAAACCAGTTTGGAACTCAGTGAGTACGCTAAACCGTTACTGTTTCAAATTAAGTGTGTTTGCTGAAAAGGTGTTTCAAACTACGTTTCTTCTATATGACTGATTTTTTCTTCTACAGGAAAAGAAACTTCTTTTGGAACAGAATGGAGCTCATGTTGCAAGAATCTCCGTCTTCGAGGTATGCTAAAAGAATTAGGACCTTTTAGTCTTTTCCTTCAATATGAATTACTCTAAAACATCTTTTGGGGGGATGATGTCACTTTTGTCAGATTAAAATGAATCTTGTGCGATATTCTTTCGCATTTCAAGAGCATTTTTTTGTCCGCGTCCCCTATTTTTTTAAATATATTATAGAGACTAAAATTTTTAAACTGTTTTCATTCTGCATCTCCTGTTGCCTAATTTGTTTGCAAATGTTATACTGGATGTAAGTTCAATATTTTTTTCTCATGTAGACGAACAAACTGTCCAGCAATACTCTTGTTGGATACTGTGAGGTTGATCTACTTGAATTTCTGACCAAGGTGAGGAAACAGAAAAATTAGAGATTTTGGAATTTTTAATTTATTGACTTATTCTTTGTTGTTTCAGCATTATTCATTTTACACACTTCTGTTGTGAATGATATGATCATCCAGGTTGCTGATTCTGAGGTCGAGGTATTCAACCTTTTAGATCCGTCAGTGCCTGGAAAAGTGGTTGGCAATATTTCCATTTCATGCTCTGTAGAGGTATATGGCTTATGATATAAATTCATGTTGTTTGAGTATCGTAGGGGTTTCTAACTATAATAAGCGCATACTAACAGGATCCAATTGAAACGGAGAAAGGCTTTGTTAGACGCATTCTATCTATAGTGGTAAGTTCGATCTCCCTTTGTTTTCTGATAACATATGCCTAATGTGGGGCTTAAATAACAAGACATATGACGGTAACGCAAGAAATGGTGATGTATAATTTCATTCCTTAACAAGGGGGATACTGATATCGTGATATTAAGCCACATTATGGTTGTGCCAATAATTGTTACCGAGTCCTTGTTCCAATTTTAGCTCACATTCGTAACATGTTGTACAAATTGCTATAACTGGTTGAATACATACTAGAATATTTGGAATCTACGAATCATGGAAAGCACATCATGTAATTTTTTATCGTCTATGTAATTTAAATATACTGCTCTCATGTTGCACCGTCTAACATTTAATATCAACCTGAGAAGTGATGTTTGATGCAGGACTACAATGAAGATGGGATGCTTTCACTTTCTGAATTTTCTGATCTAATTGATGCTTTTGGCAATCAAGTTGCAAACAGCAAGGTTCATACCTCAGTGGTTATTTTGCACTTAATGTTCTCACATTACCTTTTATTTATGAATTATTTTATTTCCAAACTATCTTTAATTTGCTTGTGGACCTGTTTTTGAACTTTGACTCCGATTTGCTGTCCTTCTATTTTCAGATTCTATACTTTATATAAACCAGTGACATCTTGATTGTTAGTACTTAGAACCTCGAATTTAGTTTGTTGAAGTCCAAATCTTCCCTGCAAGCTTGTGTGGAACTCGTGGTTGAAATGAGGAATCTCTACCCTGTGAATATTGAAATGGAGTTATAATATACGATAAATAGTTTATATATATACAACTTTTACTGTATCATCAATACATTATTTTTTTACAGAAAGAAGAGCTGTTCAAAGCAGCAGACAAGAATGGAGATGGTGTTGTGAGCATGGACGAGTTGACTTCACTTCTTACTTTTCAGCAAGAACAGTAAGGTCCTATCTAAATTATAAGTGATTGAAGTTTTAATTTTGTATGCCTGTTGTTGTCTTTTGGTAGAAGTGTGACTGTATTTAGTAATTTAACTGGCCTCTCTATATAATTTTTTATGATTTGATGATTTACAAATTATAATTTGTTTGTCTTACTTTTCATGTTTGTAGTTTATTTGATTTTTATTTTGCTTATATAGCTTCTGGTATTGCAGGGAACCATTATTGAATTGCTGTCCTGTGTGTGGTGAGGTTCTTCAGATTTCTGACCGGTTGAACAGCATGATCCACTTAACTCTTTGTTTTGATGAAGGGACTGGTAACCAGGTGATGGCTGGAGGATTCTTGACAGATAAGCAGGCTTCTTATGGGTAAATTTCTGCAAATTGCTGCTAATTTAGGCATTAATGAGACATGGTATGAGAGAGAGCATGATCTTTATTGACCTAATGGATTATACCCCAGTTTTGTTGACTATGGCAATGTATTTATGATTTGTATCATATGACAATAAAAAAAAATCACTTGTTTATTTTTCTGTTTATATAGGTGGTTCTTCAAACTAAGTGAATGGGCCCATTTCTCGTCTTATGATGTTGGAATTCGATCTGGATCAAGTGCATCCCATATCCTGGTATACGATATTTTCCACCAACTTCCTGTTTCTTTTTATTTAACAATTGAAGTACATTTATATGATATATATTAGACATGAGTTTATGTTTCAAGTCATATCAGGATGTACAGACCTCTTTGAAATTTCTTCTTTGCATTGCTAATTACCGGGTTTGCCCAATCAACTCAACCAGAATTAGAAGAAAAGCTTCCATGCTTACTTACTAACATATATCAACCTAGTACCCTTTTCAGCTATTACCAAATATCAACCCTTTTCAGCTATTACCAAATATCAATGTTTTTGTCTTGCATAACACTTTTTAAAGTATTGACAATTTGAATTGTGTTGGCTTAAGATCTCCATACATCTCCATCAAGGCATTGAAATAGATATATTCTTAGGATATCTTTGGATGATGGGATTGAAAAAATAGTTTAGCATTTTAATTTTTGTTCCAATTTTTTATTTAGAATTATAGATTGTTCATTAGTTATGCAAATAATTAGATGTAGAATTAGAATTCTAAATTCAATTCCAACTTCCTAATTCTACAGCAAATGGTGCGGAGGGGATGGGAAGTGGGGGTAATGGTGGTAGGATCGGTGGTTGGGATGTTGACAGTGGGTGCAGCAGTAGCAGAAAAGGGGAGAGTAATTTCTCAGTATGGAAGTTAGGAATTGACAAATTTAGGGTGTTGGTTAACTGGAAATTACTCAACTTATTTACTATGGAATTCCATGGATTTGTAATGCAATTGGGATTAGGATTCTCATTCTAAGGGAATTCCAACATGGAAATTAGGAAATATGATTAAAGTCTATTTTTATGGCTCAATTATGGTAATTTTAAACCTAGATGTGTGCCTCTTGACCCTCTCAACTTGTTATTTAATATTAACTTTTTTTTTACATCAGGTATATGATCGGAAGTCTCAAAGGCTTGTTGAAGAAATAATTGACAAAAAGATTGTTTTGTCAATGAGAGCCATTTATCAGTCCAAAATAGGTCTTGGCCTAATGGACATAGGTATGATTTTTTTATTACTATTAATGTTGAAAGAAGCGCTTGGCTACATTTATATGTAGCTTCACCAATCACTAGTCACCACCACCACCCCCTATCCTGAGCCATGTGGCAGTTGCTGAGGTGTTGTTGTTCGTAGGGTTAATGCTATAGAAATATGGCTGGTTAAAAATTGCTGTACAGAAATTAGATCTAGCTGCCATTTCTTTAAGATGATTTGGTGTATTGTAAGTAGATTATAAATGATGAAAAGTTCGATTATTTATTGAAAAGGTATTTATCATAATGAACCTATCTGGCATTCAGATCACTAGAAACCTGCGTTTTGTAGCCAATTTATAGATTCAAAATGGATTTGAATAATTTTTTACTTTTCCATAGAGTTACTTTATGTGTTTACATTAGTGAATCTATCATGCAGGGGTGAAGGAGCTCTTGCAAAGCATTTCTGAAAAGCAGGGAGCACGAATGGATTCACCTGAATCGTCTGCAGATATTCCAAAATTTATTGAATCTTTTAAGGTGTAATAATGCTTCTCTTAGTTCTTTGTGAATTGCATACTTTGATTGACATACGTAAGTTTGTAGTTGTGCAGTGACTCTTGACTCTAAGTTTTGACCAGGGTTTCATTCGTTACGGTGCCCCATATTTCAGCATAGCGGTTTCTTTTGGATGATACCTTATTCTCTAGTCTTTTCCTGTATTGTCTAGTAGTATGTGTTGAATGGGCGACCCATAATAAGGGAAATAAAGAAACACGGCCCATGTAGAAAAACAATAACAATAATAAAGAAAGGACTATTGAATTATCTAATCCAAAAATCCGTGCACATAGAATCCAAGGAACTAGGAAATCTCCAATCTTTTATAAAGAAAATGATAGGTAAGAGAAACTGAAGGTGCCCCGGTACTCATTTTGGTCTTGCAAGATTATTCTGTATTTTAAAGCAGAAGAATATTGCTTTCCTTCTACCACACTAAAATATTTAAGTTGACCTGGTAGCAGTGTCCAAACTGCAAGGCAATGTCCATGTCTAACATTTTTTAATTGCAACGGTAAGAGTCACTCTTGCCATAAACATGATATGAAATATTGAAAGACAAAGAACATGACATTATCCTAATCATGACATAGTGCATCCCAATTGACAATGCGATACAAAATGACATTATTCTTGTGTCTATACATACAAGCACCACCAAAACTAGATAATCTTGTATGATGCAAACGTTAGTTGTGTATTCAGGGTTAAATTCCAAATTATTGATGTAGAGTGTTCTACTTGTTCAAGTATTTTTGAACTTCTTTTTGCTGATTGTGTTCATTATTTTTATTATTTGGTTTAGTGAGGAGTCAAAATAATTATTCTATAAATGGATTAGGGTGCCTTTCTTTTTTCTGTTTTGTACTTTAGTTCTTTATCTGCTCTGGTGTTTCTATAGTTACTGCCCCTTCTTATAGTAAATGTAACTATTGTGTTGTCTGTAGGATCAAATTAATTTGGCTGAAGTGAAACATCCACTGGAACACTTTAAGGTGGGCAAAACTTTGTAATTAGTTTTAGTTGATGTTATTGATGCATAATTCATTCTGAAAACACTTTTTGACTCTGTTAGTTGTTTACTACGCTTTGCTATTCAGTTCAATTATGCTAAAACTAACGTTATTTCATCATAAACATACAATCTTATATCTTAATTTTATGAAGTTAAACATTATATGCTGCTAATTTTTTCAACAAACATTAACCTTGTCCTGTGTTTCCTTAAAGCTATTGCCGTGCTTTGCAGCATCATTCTCGTGTCTATTTTTAAAAATAATCTGATGATCTTCATTCCCATGAACACCCAAACATACTTGTTGTTTCCAGCTTTTATTCCCAATATAAGTATATCAACTCGTTGAATTTTACTTTTCCCAGACAGCCTTTGAAACCAACAATTTATGTCAATCTTGCCTCCACCCTGACCGTTCCAGTTAGATTGTTGTAGAATCCCCACTGCTTTCCAGTTGAATAGATCTTGTGTATGGAGGAATTGAAAGAATTTGTTTTCCATTGAGCTAGCAGTATACATTTTTGTTTGTACAAACAATTGGAGTAAAGATGAGTGGAAATTCGGAGTAAAGCGTGTAGGATTTTAAATAGTAGTGATTATTTTGTCACATAATATTAATACATATCTTAAATTTGCTCTGTGCAGACATTCAATGAATTTTTCATTAGAGAGTTAAAACCTGGTTCTAGACCAATTGCTTCTGCTGAATGTGATGACATTGCTGTAAGTGCTGCTGATTGCCGTCTTTCCGCATTTAAATCAGTTGATGATAGTAAAAGATTCTGGATCAAGGTATTTCACTTCCTTCCTACAACTCTTGAATATGGAAGACTTCTGATCTCGATGATGCAGTTTTTTTTAAATATATTTCAAAATCTCAAAATCGGTCAAGCTGGAAACTATTTCTGATTTTCAGCTCCTAATTAAGTAAAAATGATAGAATTGTGATTTTATTTATTGAACTAGGGCCTGTTTGACTCATCTTACTTTAGGATAGAGATGGGGGGAGGGGAGGGCGGGGGGAAATGGTTTTGCAAATATGAGATTACACTCTGAGGTTTGTTTTTGTCATGAACTGTTTTGCATGAAATCAAGCTTGATAGGTAACATACGAAACAATTTAGATGCTTAAGCAATTTTAATGATCAAATAGCCGTACTGTTTGTGGTAACTGGTAATTATTAATTACTATATTTACTGCTTTTTCTTTATCATATTTTTCCGTTTCATCACTTTTTATTTCCAGGAAGTTATAATATAGTATTAAGCTAACCCCACTGATGAAATTGTTGCCAGCAAGAGGCAAAGAAAATTATATTCCCTAAAATGTTAGGATATCTCTCATTTTCTTGTCCTTTAATCTTTTCACTTCATTTATTTATGCCAAATGAAGTGCTTTTGCCATTATTTGCTGTTTCTTTTTAGGGTCGAAAGTTTTCAGTTCAAGGTCTTTTGGGGAAAGATATGTGTTCCAGTGCTTTTGTTGATGGAACAATGGTGATTTTCCGTTTGGCACCACAGGTATTTGTTGCTTTCTTTCAAAGTTATTGTAATTTTTTTTATATAATTTGATTTCAAATTTTAATTCTAACATATATTTTTTACAGGATTATCACCGTTTCCATTTTCCAGTATCAGGAATTGTTGAGCAATTTGTAGATATCCCTGGATGCTTGTATACTGTATGTGTAATAATAACTTGAGGAAAATGATATTATATAATATATATGTATATATATATATATATATATATATATATATAAATGAGAAAACAGGTTATATGCACAGATAGTGTAAAGTAATTTTACATTTTCTTCCAATCACAAATTATCATCATATATGGTCAGTTTTTTATTTTTACTGTAATTACCTCACAATTCATACTAATGGTGATTTTTTATTTGTCGACAATATAAATTTCTTTTACACTGTAAGTGTATAGCCATTAAATTCTCTCTTTACACACACACACACACATATATATATATATATATATTGTTTACTTTTTTTCTGTTAGTTCACATTGTATTACTACTCAGGTCAATCCCATCGCTGTAAATAGCAAGTACTGTAATGTCTTCACGGAGAACACGAGAGTTGTTTCAATAATTTCAACAGAAGCTTTTGGAAAGGTTGGTCATTGCAATTAATTTGTGTCTGAATTTTTTATTTAATGACTATATCCTTCTGAATTTGTTCCTTAGATGTTTTCTGAGTTACATATAGTTTACTTGTCTCTGCCATTTTATAATTGCAAACCTCTATTGACCAGCATCTTATAATTTGGATTCAGGTGGCATTTGTTGCAATTGGAGCCACAATGGTTGGTAGCATTACTTTTACAAAGAAAAAGGGCGAGTATGTTAAGAAGGGAGATGAGGTATGTCAAATTACAGGTCTTACCGTTTTTTGTTTCTTATATGTTGTCTTTGTTTACTCGTGGCATTTGTGTGCTTAATTTACAGTTTGGATATTTCTCATTCGGTGGGAGCACTGTCATTTGCGTTTTTGAAAAGGTTGGTATTTTTATTGTAAGAATCTTTGAAATTTATTTCGTTGGACATGGTCTTGGTTCCTGATACTGCTGACCTTGATTTATATGTTTGGTATATCATACAAATGATTCGTGGTCATCATGTCATTCTTATTTGAAGAAAAACTAGAAGACAAAATTTATCCAATAAAAGTTAAATGTTTCACTTGAATCTAAGTAAAAATATATTATTAAGTCCAGCATGCATCTTCTTGGCATTTTTCTATCTTATATAAAGGCCATTTCTTTTGTTATAGTTGATGCTGCAAATATACAATTGATGTTAAAGAATAATATATTCTTTTGGAGTAAAGTAGTTCTATTTATTACCATTTTGGACACTTCATCTTTACATAGCTTTTAGATTAAGATTGAGATTAGAATATATGACGCAGTGACATTTTTTTTTGGCTTTGCAGGATTCAATTGCAATTGATGAAGATCTTCTGGCGAATAGCACCAGATCACTGGAGACCTTGGTTTCTCTAGGGATGAGATTGGGCGTCTCCACGAGAAAATTGTCTTGAGTTGGAAATGTTGAAACAGAATACTGATTTCTCTTAATAATAGCAACATACGCTAATCATGGAGTTCTTCTCCCAATTTGTAAAGTAAGTTTTTTACAACCTCGTTAGCTGGCCATGCTAGAATAGACCAGACTGATCTGTATAGAAAAATCTGGGATAAGTTCGGCCTTGTAGAGATCCATTCATCGTATAAAGACTAATAATGCATGGACAAATCCATCAAGCAGGGTGATGCATGAACATATTTACAAGTCATTGCCTAATCACTTGTTTAATAGTTCATAATTTTAAATTTATATCATGCGCATGGGGTAACATTGAAAACAGTTTGCATATTGACATTTGAGCAGTTCTTGGTGAATACTGTGCGGGTTACACCATTTTTTTCTTCCCGGAGGAGTTGAGATCTCGATATACGGCTTGTATTTGTGAATTATACAAGTCCGGTGATCGCTTCAACTTAGTCAAATGATACCATGCGCTCATCATGGTATTGTATTGTAAATTTAACATTTTAAAAATTTGGTATGCCTGATTTCCTAGTTTACCTTTTTTCTATATTTTTTTTACATCAAACCATTTTTATTGGACCAAAATTTAGAGGGCAATTGCACCCAATCAATTTTGACCAACATCCAACGAAAGTTTTAAAATCCCATTCTGTCCTTTTCACACATCTTTGCTTACGGATGCCAATATTTGAAAGTGATTTTTATACATTCTGGATTTTGAAATCCAGAAAGTCATTTTCATATTTCATTTAAGCTTTCGGATAGTCATATCCGGAAGTGAGTTATGAGTTCTGGATTTTCATATTCAGAATTGTGTGCTGTAAATGGTGCTCAGAATTGATATCCAGAACTCATTTATGTTTGTTTATGGATCTTGACATTCGGAAAGTTATCTATACTGTCCAGATAAGTTTTCAGATGGTGAAATCTATGGATTTATATATTCAGAACTTTGTAATTAAATTTACGGATATGAATGTCTCTTATGGATATATAATACCTGAAAGATAAAAAGTTTAAATCATTAACCCCATGTTTGTTTCAGAGAGTGGAAAAGCAGCTATTTACTGTGTATAGGAAAAGTTGGAAAATCAAAGCAATAAAACACGAAATTCTAGACATTTCCTTCGTTCAAAACTTTCTTCGCAAATGTGCGAAGAAAGTTGTATATATGTATATATATTTAATTAATTAATATTAATTTACTTTTTTACCCATTTATTTTAAACTCAAATTATTATTGTTTTTATTTAAAACAGAATTATAATTTAAACTAAAAAATATAATTAAAATTATAAAAAAAAATAATTTATTATAAAATAACATAATTAATCATATTATATATATAATAAATTATAAACATAAATAATAATAAAAATAATATTTTTTATTAATAAAGAAATATATTTACATAATAATTATATTTATTATTGTGAATGAGTTTTGAGAGTGTTAATTAAAATTTATTTTAAATATAGAATAAAGTAATGTAATTATTATATATATATATATACAAGGATAAATTTATACTTTTACAATTTATACTATTAAAAATAATTTTAAATATTCTTACAATCATCACATCCCTCACTAATTTCAATAAACTTTCTTTACATATTCACTCTAACATACTTCAATCCAAACAACATCAACTTTCTTCATACTTTCACTCTCCCACAACCTCAACTTTCCACTCTCTCACACTCTCTAATCCAAACAAAGCCTAAAGACAAAATGGAGAAATTGGTGCAAATCTAAATTGATGTGCAAGGAGAATAAAGCCAATTTAGAGTCATCCGTGAGAAGAGTACTTTAGGTTCATTGTATACTTATGAAAAGTGGAAACATTCGTTTTTTATTCTTTTTAATACTAGACAGAAAGGAATGAGGTTTCTATTTGCAGTTAACGCTCTATTTTATCCCAATCGTTAATTTTAATATAGATCTATTGTTTTTAAGTTTTACTTTTTTTTAACTCAATTTATCTGTACTCGTGATTTACTTGTTTATTTTATCTCATTCAAATTCTAAAAATAATTATAAACGAAACATGAAGAATGTTAATCTATATTATTAATGAAATGAAGTTAAATATAGAACTGATAAAATCATTTAAAATAATAGATAAGGACTATTTTTAGACCTGCATTTACTTGGTTGCTGAATGTTTTATACATTTGCAAAAGCTCATTTAGATTTGTGAAAAATAAATTAAACTACTTTTAATTTATTTCAGTGTATTTTATGAATAAATGTCAAAATAAGCTATTAACTTTCTAAATAAATTCTTATTTGGCAAGAGCTTATTCAATACTTAAATGCTGAAACAAATTATTGTATGAAAAAGCAAATCTGAAATAGATTATTGTATTTCAGAAATAAAATTTCAGAATAGAATTCAAAATAAAAATCTCATTAAAAAAACAATTCGACGATAAAAAAAAAATATGCTCTTGAAAATAAAATCAAATATATTTTAGAAAACACAAAAATAGGTGAAGTTATGACACAAACACAATTGGATCATAAAGTGTTACTCAATACAATTTTAGTTGGTAAATAAACAATGAATTTGGTTTAGTGTTTATTGTTGGTGAATTCACATGAACTTCAAGCAATATATTGAGTGTCTATGAGTGTTCTTTTATCACATCAAACTAACACGGATCATGTCAAAGCTAAAATGAATAGTTTTTGCGTCTTTTTCAACGACTCGACATGAAAATTTAAAAATATATGCATGTTTTCAAATTGAAATAAGACCTTCATTCTATTACCTCTTTATTATCTTAATTTTAGACTTGAAAAAGTGATTTAGGATATGTTTCAAACTTCAAAGCAAATGTCAAATTTTTTTCCTATTACTTAATATGCTATCAATGATTATTATTATATTTTATCCTCTATAGAGCACATTCTCTTCACATGAAAGAAATCCATAAAAAAAATTAATATATCTATTAATTGTTAATCTTATTATTTTTAGGATTAGGATTTCAATTTTTAAAAAAGTAACAGTAAATAAGAAAGGATACATATTCTAGAAAGAGTGGATTAGGAGCGAGTGGGTGTTGGATCAAATTGGGCCTTATTAATATTTTTGCAAGAACATAAAGTCCGGTCCAGTCCAGCCCCCGTGTAACCCTAGTTCCCAAAGCCATTAAAACGCAGGGCATTATCGTTCGTGGCCTTATTTTCGCGGCGCACAACAGAACCCTACATCTTCAGATTTTGATCGCACGCGCCGTGACAATGGTAACCTTCTCCGTCATCTTTGTTAACTTCAATTGTTATTCATCATCATTAGTTAACTCTGCTATCACCATCTCATCTGCCTTAGACATTTTTAATCTTTCGAAACTAATTAAATTTTGCTAAAGCCCTAGCTAAGCGAATTAGATTTGAAATTGAGGAATATGCCTCTGTTGTGTTGAATTGGGCGTTAGGTCGTGTTTGGTAAAATGCTTCAGTACTCGTCTTATAGTCGTCTTGAACAGGTGAACGTTCCAAAGACGAAGAAGACATACTGCAAGAGTAAGGAGTGCAGGAAGCACACCCTGCACAAGGTTACCCAATACAAGAAGGGTAAGGATAGCATTGCTGCCCAGGGAAAACGCCGTTACGATCGCAAACAATCCGGTTATGGTGGACAAACTAAGCCTGTTTTCCACAAGAAGGTAACTCCTTTTGTTCTTTTCATGTTCCTGCATCCTATTTATTAGTCCATGGAATTAGAAACTTTTGTTTTTGTTTGCTCACAGAGAAATTTTTTGTTTATTTTTTATTTAATAGGCTAAGACCACCAAGAAGATTGTCTTGAGGTTGCAATGTCAGGGTTGCAAGCATGTCTCCCAACATCCAATTAAGGTCAGTGTGTGGACAACGTTATATTTTTTTGGGTTTGGTGTTTCTTGGCTGAGGATGTATGTGGCTAATTGTTGGTTTTTGTATATGTTGTGCAGAGGTGCAAGCACTTTGAGATTGGTGGTGACAAGAAGGGCAAGGGAACATCTCTTTTCTAAGTTGAGAATTAGGATTTGCAGCTTTTTGTGTTTCTGCAATGTTGGAATGTATTGTTTCTCTGTGGATTTATTTGCTAGTTATATTTTTATTATTTCGCAATACCTTATCATGCGATTGAGAAATGAAAACTATTGCTAATATCAGTGAGTTTGTTTCCCTCTCTTGAATTTCACTTATTGCACCATTCATCTATTCTTATGCCTTGCTACTATTCTTTGCTTCTGGGTTACCTTTGTATTTTTTGAGATCATATATGCGAAGTGCTGTCAGGAAATTTCCTTACACTTACACTTGGGCGTTAAAACGGTCTACTCTTGATTACGATAATGAATGGTTATAATTTGTGAAGTTTGTAGCTGCATCCCCGTACTTTAAATCGTCTCTAACCGTTCTAATAGCCATGATTTTGTCAGTTTTAGTGACTTTGTATATAAGAACTTTCAGCTATTTTCGTTGCTCTTCAATTCGGTGGAATAAAATCTTCTGGAATGTGAGGAGTTTATGATAAACCGCCGCAGCAACTTAGTTGTGTGTGAAATTATCTGAAATGTAAATTGCCAATAATTATTTCTAGTTAGTTTATCTTAAGTTCCTTTCTGAGAGTAGAATATTTATAATGGATAATGAAATTATACTACAGTTTTTTAATGGCTTTTTAAGGTAGAGGTGCTAATCGTCTGTTTTAGTTTTAAATTAAGAGCAAACATAAAATGCTAATTCAATGTATTTATGATATGATATTAAATCGAGATCTACAAAATTATGTTAGGTAAATGTTCTCTTTGTAATTCAGTCTAGTTTGTATAAATAACTGGTACGAGTAGCATATACCGGATTGGGTTTTTAGACAATAAGAATGGGTGACCTAATAATACATTAAAGGGGGCTTGGCGACAAATCCGTGTTTATTGCAGTTTCCATTATCTTTCTCTACTAAACCTTCTGACAATGTTCCTCTCCTACCTTTAGATATGGCTAAAGATGTGGCTAAAGATTAAAATGAAAGGTAAAATAACTACATGCTTGCATTCTCTCTACCTTAAGATGAAAGGAGTAATAAGAACTAATATAAATGTAAACTGAGGTAAATAAGGAATCTTGAAATTTATGACATTATTTGTTGTTTTTAAAATTTGGCGATGTTTGTAATGAAAAAGAACTAAACTTTGTTGAACTTTTAGTTTATTTTTATTAAAAAAATCATGGACCTAAATTATATTTTGATGCTAATTTGATGTAATTTATATCATTAAATTAAGAGCAAACATTCAAGATTAAAATCAATTGAATTTAGATTATCAGTAACATTGAGAATAACACCAAAACTGAAGGAATTATGTCATTATTAATTGGATACACGAATGCGTTTTAGTATCATGTTATATTTTTAAATTTAACTAATCTAATTAAAATTCAGTTCATTTGAATTGGATTGTGTATCCTTTTAGGAAAAAAAGGCCATTAATAATATTTTACTTTTAGTAACAGGGAAAGTAAAGATGGTGAGTTCTTTTAACGTGTCTATGCTAGAACAATGCAAAATGATTAGGTATTGCTTTCTGAAGTGGGCAACGAAAGAAAACATTTAATGGCATTAGATTTTTGTAACGAACTTGGCATTGTTAATCTTTAATGTCTTTTTTCTTTCGTATTCTAATAAAAGATTGATAATGTGTTTCTAATGAGTAAAATTTTGTGTCACTCAGAATAGGGAAAAAGACTGAAAGGGAGTAAGGGATAGGTTCCAACGAAGGAAAAACCAGTCCTATGTCCTAGTTACGTTAAAAGTTGCTGTAATTTTGCTGATACCCTCCATTGTAAGAATTATTATTGTTGTTATTGTTAGAGTGCAGTTTTGCGAATGCTGCTTGTCCTTGCATGCCATCCTTTCCATATTGCTGCCACATCATCTGTTCTTCAACCAAAAACCTCTGCTTCTTCTCCATCTCTGACATTTGAACGTAAGACGGAGGTGCCACAGCCAATGAAGCTGCAAATGGATCTGAATTGGAATCTCCTGGTCCTGATGTTGGGGGTGCTGGCAATGCTAGCATTGAAGGCCTTCCAGCTGAACCAAGTGCCATACTACTAGAACTTCCACTCCCCCCATACCCTACTCCTTCCATGGCTTTATTCATCTCTGCATGTTTATACATGCCATCCAACAACAATGCATCAAAGCCACCACCATATGTAGGCTTTTGGTTGGACAAGTTGGTTGTTGATTGCACAAGTGCTGTTTCCCAATCTGCCTCTTCATCAAATGCATGCCATGGAAGTGCTTGTGTGGAACCTGCTGCTGCTGCTGCAGCTTCTCCATCAAACAAGGCCAAGGTTAGTTTATCCCCTTGTGCTTCACTTGTCATCGTGTCATCTCCTAAATTCAACAAATCACCCTCTGTCTGCACAACTTTTTCTTCCTTTGGCTCTTCCTTCACCTCTTCAACAGGTTCCTCCTTGATTTCCTCAGGTGGTGGTAGTGCCTTAGTTGCATTAGGATCCTCTTCCGGTTCTGGTTCCGGTTCCGGTTCCTCTTCTTCTTCTTCCTCCTCTTCTTCTTCATTCATATCCTGTAGTAGTTCAGGTCTGTTGCACTGTGCTAAGGCGGACTTGTCCTTGATAAACTCTTCCATGACCTCTAACTTCTTTAAAGTGATCCTTTCTATCTCGGGGTACTCCGAAGAGCGTGCAATTCCAATGTTCCTGGACCATCCGTAGAAGAGGTCTAGCTCATCAAATTGCTTCCCGACGCGGCAAAAAATGTCATACACCTTCACACACTCCTGTACCTCCATGTCAGGGAACCGATCAATCAAGACACTCAGTATTTCTGATATATCATAGTATATCTGAAAACTCTCTTTCACAATCGGGTAGAGAGCCACTATCACAATTCGATGGTTCTTTGCCGCCCCTGATGCATTGAAATAACCAATAAGATTGTTTTATGCATGTGTAATGTGCAAACAGTAAAATTGGAAGAGATTCTGATTATTCATCACAGTAATGCATCTTTAAACAAACTGATTGATTTACATACACAAAAATAAGGTTACGTTACGTTTAAAGATGAAAAGTTTTTTGATCCAATAATCACAATTGCAAACCTGTAGGGCGGCAAGCTAAAAAGCGCTCAAGAAGCAAGTGCAAATGCTGCATTTTGGAAAAGATTTGCTCTAACTTCATGTTACGTACTGGTGTGGATCTTGCAGCCATTTCTCTTTCTTTTTCTGTTTCTTTCTCTATTTCTCTTTCTCTCTCTCTTTGTCTTTCTCTTTCTCTCTCCTCATCTTCATCAAAACTATACATGCTACGCTTCCCGCGCCGGCTTTGCATCTTGTACTCAAGCCTTTCATCTAGATACAATGCACACGTGCGCACAAACGAAGAGAAGTCCCATGAACCAGACTTGGAGTTGTCACGAAAATCAGACATGTTGAGAAGGCGAGTCCCGCGTCGAGTTGAGAAGAAAATTTCCTGCTCGTACGCAGGATCACCGTCTAATAGCAACCTTTCAATCAAAATTAGTGTTTTGAGAGCCACAGTCCAGCTTTTAGTCTTGTTGAGACGCCTTGCAAGGGTGTTTACACATGAACTGATGAATGCTCGAGAGTAACATGTGAGGCTCAGAATCTCCCTTATGTACTTCTCTTCAGCAGGGTATTCATCGTGCCTCGTCGCCTTCACAATCGCCACATCAAGGTCTGCAAGTGAGGCGCTGCTTCCCACCTTTGCTAGTCCTATGCTTGTTTGATCCTTCACTGCCCCAAGGGCTCTTCTCAGTTTTGAGCTTGGTGGCATGCTTTGCTTTGCTTTATTTACCTCCTAGATATTCTAATTTCCTCAACTTTCTTCAAATATGTTCAAAATCACCACACCCTGCAAATTTATTTACTGTCAACTGTCATGATTTCAACATTCTACTTCAAATGTGATAACTTTTCATTCATACATAAACCTGTTACGTGAATCCAACCTGCTTGGATTGCACCAGAGGGAAGTAATTAAGATTTGTGAACCAAAAATTTGTGTGGCGTAATCAGAAATGCTTAGGGATATCTCTGGCATGTTTAAAATACTGTCTTTGTTGGAATCTTCATGCCAGATGTTGTTAGAGGAAAATGGAAAAAAAAAAAAAGATGAGGAAGGAAAAGGAAGATAGTTGTTTCCTCTACCCTTCTTCTGTTAGTCTCTGGGGCAAGCCTTACAAACCCTAAGCTCAAATTGGTTAAGCATTCTCCGTTTTCTTAGCATAAAAAGATGGGAAACAAAGGAAATGCAATGATATTATTGTATGCATTAGAAAGCAGGTTGACTCTACTCGTTACAACTCGTCTTTGCCATATTTGGTAGGATAAATGTTTAGCTTGTATTTTCTCATCACCCTTTGACCTTTTCAACGCCAACGTTTCCTATCTTTTCATTCATTTTCACTATCCAATCCAATTATTCATCATATAAGTTCTCTGATCACCAATCAGATTAAGTAAACAAACAAATAAGGCTTTTTCTAGAGGGACGCAAATGTGGTCAAACCTTCAAGTTCTCTTCCTAATTCATCCCTCAAAATGCTGAACAGTGGTCAAAGTGGTCAAAATTCGCAGTCAATAGCATGGTTGGGCTTTGTAAAACTGTAACCAAGTAGTAAAGGGTAACACGAGCCAACACTCCAACCTTTTTTCACCAAAATGGTCTAATTTCATTGCTTTATTGTCAGAATGTACACAATTTTTTTATATAATTCAGATAAGTTTTATCTTATTATCATGACTTTGTTTGAAAGAAATTATGTTGGTGGAAGACGACTTTATGTGAGACAACAAAGTCTAGTATATTAATAAAGCTATTTTGGTTATAAAAAATTGGACAATTGAAATTATGCCTGATATACACAAATTTAATTAAAATATAGATTAAGGTTTAATTAAATCGTGCTTTAAGTGATACAATTTTAATATCAAATAAAAATAACTAAAATATTAATATAAATTTATAATTAAAATTTTGGTTTAAAATAAAAAAAAAATCAAACCAAATATATATCTCATTTAATGTATTAGGTTAATTTTGAACACAAATTTAAAATAAATTATTATTTCCTTTAATTATTATAATATATATAATTATTAAATTAACACAAATATGTAAGAGTGCATATGAATCATGACTGGAAAATATAAGTAACCCGTTTCTTCCAAACAAAATCATGTCAAATAAGACATGAGTTACTAAAAAATATTCTATCTATTCTAAAAATAAACCAATAAAATTGCATCATTTTGTTACAGAAACAAACATTGCATACTATAAAAATAATAAGTAAAACTCCTTTATTGAGGATAGTTATTATTTTTTTTTTCATTTATTTTAATTTCTTACTCGAATTCCTTTCTTGTTCACAGAGGAGGTGAATTAGGTTGAATAATGGATAAATTCTCTATACTCTATCTATCTATGTATATATTTTGTCACATAAATTTAAGTTATATTACTTATCAAATATTCAAATTTAATAATAATAATAATAATAATTTAGATATTTTAAGATATTATTTATAATCTTAAAATTTTATGCATTTTTTATAATATTATGAGTAACTATAAATATAATATAACTTGGTATTGAATTTAACTAAAAAATATGTTTAATAGTTTTTTTGTCTTTTTTTTGTTTTTTTTTTCAATTTAATTCCACTACATGTTGAAAGGTGTTAATTTTGTCCTAATTTATTTAAACGTAATTAATTTATTATTTTGTTTTTTAGGTTGGTGTTTATTCATTATCATCGTTTAATTGTCATCAAAAGTCATATCTACCCAATATTTTAATCACAATGCTTTACACTGAAATTAACACTGCAAAATTATTCATATAATGGCAAAATGACATTACCAATATGGAGTAAATGTAGAATATAACGAACTCAATTAACCCACAGCAAATCATAATATTAATTTTACAAATTTTATATAATTTATTTATAATTAAAAAATGAAATATAAAAAATAAATTTGTTGATATTAATTTTCATTATACTATATACCAAGATTTATATTGAACCTACTATCTTGTATGTATTTATATTTGTAATTATTGTGACACATTAATTGAAATAATAATATTTTTAAAATATTAAAATTAATTATTATTTTTAAAATATTAATTACAATTTTCAAATATTAACAATAATTTTAAAATAATATCAAATGTTATAAAAATAAATATAATTTTTAATAAATTATATTATTTTGTAAGTTTGATCATTTAAAATATATATATAAATTATTTAAACAGTTTTTAAAAATTTATACATAAGTAAATGTAAAGTTATCGCTTAAAATAATTTATATTATGTCTATTATTTATTATTTTGTACACACTAAATATTAAAATAATAATTTATCTCGCTCTTATTCTATTATATCCTAAAGTTATCTCACATTTACACAATATCTTTAAGAGTTTTACTTTTATAAACCATTATTCTTAATAACTGCTACATCAAGTACTCCAATAGCAAAAAGAAAATCCCCTAAAAATTATTCTTAATAAATGTAAGATTTTGGTAAAAGCAAGTCCCATATGATACGTAACAGACTCAACCGAACAAGATGAAAGTTGAAGAAATATTTGCCCAAACCAAACTAAGCTAGTGGTGTGGGACTTTACACAAATGAAGTGTCCATTGAGAAGTTGAAAACACACAAAATTATAACATATAGCAGAGGAAGCCTTCCACCTCAACAATAACAAAACCAGAAGCCAGAAATCAATTCATCATTGATTATTTACTTCAATTGAACTCTGAACAAACTCTCCTAATTTCTCCAAGGAAACCTGTCTTCACACCAATTTGGCCCATCCTCACGAATGAATCAACAAAATCAGCTTCAAAAGAAGGCTCAAACAATGGACCAAAGGGAGAAAAGTAAGAGTCAAGGACACTCTTGGTGGCTATGTCATCATTGAGTCTGGCATCAGATTCTAGCACAGCAAAACCTTCCCTTATGTTCTTCAGAATGTGTATGTCAAAATTTTGCTCACTACCTTCGTCAAGGGCTAGACGAACATTAACATCCCCATTCTGAGGGCACTTTGTCTGAAGCTGTGGGAGAAAATTTGGACTAATTGATGGGTCTGATCCCCCACCACTTGGAAAAAAGTTGTACAATCTGTTAGTCATAAAGAAGCATGCTGTGGTTCCAATTGTATGTGCACCTGAAATTATTTTTAAAAATCACTATTACATGAAAAAGAAAACATTAGCTTTTACAATCTTTAACCAAGTTTTTTTTTTTACTTGCTTATTATGTTGGTTTACATATATTTGTCACTTTCATGATGACAGACACCCATCTAATTTACCATAAATTCAGTACATATTGGTTTCAGGTAATCCGAATATATATATAAAAAAAATATGTGAAAGAAAGGGACAAACAAACATATCTCTATCTATATCAATGCCAATTAATGTGGATTGCAACTGTAACTTTGCATGTGCTACATTTGTAATATAA
The DNA here is from genome assembly GCA_013389735.1 of Phaseolus lunatus. Classification (NCBI taxonomy): domain Eukaryota; kingdom Viridiplantae; phylum Streptophyta; class Magnoliopsida; order Fabales; family Fabaceae; genus Phaseolus; species Phaseolus lunatus. Next base: position 35,680,280 of record CM023862.1, read on the forward strand.
ATACTGTCATCTGCCACTATTTGCATTGGGTTTGATACGAAATTTAAGCGGTCAATGAATTAGGTGAAACTAAACCAATGAAGCAAAAGCTGACTAAAAAGAAAAGTGAAATGAAAGCTGGCACACAGAGTAATACCATTCAAATGACACCCTATTCTTACAGTTACAATTTTAGTCTGTGTAAAATTAAATATCACCTCATATTTTAGCTATCTTATTTTTCATTATTAATAAACAGTATCTGATTGATACAAAGACATGAACTAAACTTCTGACATGTATGATTTGTCTACACATAAAAAAAGGTGATAGATCATTTCAGCAAAAATTATCCTAAACAGTTATAAATGGAATACATTATGCAACACTTTAGAATCCTAGATACTAAAACTCATGTTGCTTTATTAGTTTATTAAGAAATTAAATTGGTAGATGTTATGTCAAGGTTTCTTGAATGGTGAAAAATTGTAGTAGATGCTATGTCAAGGTTTCTTGAATGGTGAAAATTTGTCAAAATAGGAAGAGAATACTTAAAATATGATGATATGATATCATATATTTAAACAAAAGATATCACATTCCTAAAACAATATCTTTCTCATTACACTTCCTCTTTCTTCGTTCCTTACTTTTTCTTAAAAAAAGGCTATTATAATTTATGGTACAATTAGAATTTGTCTTCTAACAATTCCTACGACTTCAACATCAATTTTCCAAGTTCCAAATTCGTACTGAATTTCTTCAATTGCTGTCATTGTATTCTAAAGTGGGGAGTAATATTAGCCAAAATAGTATTATGTAATTTGGCCATTGCATGCCTTTTAATTTGGTTTCTTTTGGCGAAGGTTCATATTATTTTTCCTCTCCAACAACCATGATCTCACCTATTCAGCATGACAAAGATAGTATAGTGTGTGAGAGAGTACCACTGAGAAGAACAAGGTCTTTCACTGTGAGACCCTTGTTCAGAAACTTGGTCTTGAGTAGCTCAATTGAATCACTAACATCTGGCATGTCATCTGCAAGTGAAATATTTGAAACCAACCCATCTCTCCGCCCTGTTGGAACTTGATATGTTGGTCCATTTGCCTACATTAGAATAAAATATATATTATCTAATATAAATAGCAGATTACAAGAACAAACTCTTCAATCAACGATACTCATTGAAGTACTCTTAAGATAGAAAATATCAGCAACAAGAGAAAAAGCATGAATTAACTAATAATAATAAGGAAGTTAGTTAGGACCATGACAATAGCCTCTCTAGCTGCCAATGCCACTATGTCTGCACAAGAAACCACACCAGGGCAAGACCCTTCCAACTGTGCCTTGGCTTTTTCTATCACATCAAACCCTCTAACCCCTTGATGTCCAAATGCCTGTCTCTCTGATTGTGGACCATTGTCAATCAGAATTGAACCATCACAACCCTGAAAACCAAAAGAAATAGCAGATATATATACATATAAACACAAACTATGTTATTATATATTATTATCATTACTATTATCCATAATATTATTATATTATACAGAGAGACCTCAACAAAGCAGTCATGGAAATGAAGTCTGAGCAAGACAGCAGCCATGCTGGTATCAGAGAGAGCAGCTTCTCTAACAACGTCACGGACAATGGAATCTACCTGAGGACAAGTGTTGGAGTAGAAACCTACTTGAAGCTGACCCTCAGAACAACCCATTAAGAATGAGAAGAATAAGAGAGACAAAACACCAAGCACCATCATCACTCTGCAAGTGCAACTGTGTATGAAATATAACAAGTTATATAAGCCAGCACACTAACATATGTGTGTGTGTGTGTATATATATATATATATATATAATATAGTAGTGGTTATGTGTATGTGGTAATTTTAAATTGTGAGGAAGAAAAGGTTTTGATGGGGCTGAAATAAATAGACATAGAAACTCATATTGTAGACGGCAACTTGTCAATAAGTTGGCCACGTTTCAACAAGTGCATGAGTCTTGTGATGACCACTTTTCCTTTACTTCTCTTACCAAAGTCAATTCTGCATCCTTTTCATTTCTCTTCTTTCTTAAAAAAAATGCATGATTCAGCTGCACGCACTTCAACCTCTGATTACCAATTACTACAAGTTTGTTCATTATTTATTTGGGAAAATTAGGTGAATAGAAGTTTTTCTTGATCAATCCCCGTGATAAAAGTCAAAGTTAAAGTTCAATACTTACTGTAGAATATTACTGTATTTTATCTTGGTAATGCATGTAAGCAGAGTTATTGTAATATTTAAATGTTCTTAGCTGGTCTATTATAATTACTGGATATAGAGAAGAGTGCGTGATAGAACCATCCTTATCCCTTGAAGGCTTTAACCACACCAATATATGAAGCATCAATATTTGTCTTACAGAGTTGATTGATGGTAGTGTGAGACAGCACTTGGCGAGGTGTGAGTCACTGTTTTGGGTGTCCTACCTTATTCCTTCCATTTGTTTTATACCATCATTTAAGAGTTTTCTATTCAAAGTATTATTCTGCAAATCCTACATTATAGGCATATATACAGCTCAGCATAAAGTTGTTATTTTCACACAATGGAAAAGAGCTTCATAAATCATAAAAAAATCATTAAATAAAAAATAATTAGTTATTATATTAATTAAATTGATATTATTCTAAAAATTTAAAAAAATTATTAATTTCTAAATTAGTTATAAATAATTTATAAATTAATATTAAATTAACAACAAAAATTTTAACTGTCAATGATTTAAATTTTAAAATTAATAATTAAAATTTTAGTAATTAATTAGATATTAATTTTAAAATTATTTATTAATAATAAAAATTAATCTATATATGAATAATTTTATAATCTTTAAAATAGTATATAATTTAATTAATATAATAATTAATTATTTTTTAAATTAATTTTTATTTAATAATTTTTCTTTTATTTCGAAAGATATATAATAAAATTTCTCTTACATTCCATTTTTTATAATATATGACTATCTCTAAGGATAAAACTCATTATGATTACTTATACATTTTTCTTGTGAATTTATAGGTATTATGTATAGTTTAAGAACTTTTAGTGTTTCTTTTCAGTATTAAAATTGTACTTGAAATTGTAACTGATATTTAATGAATCTTATAATATATTATGTTTTAAATTTTGTTTCTTTCATTTTATTTTCTCAAACTCGCCTATTTTCTTACATAGAAGACAGTTTGATGTATCTGAATCTATGTTCAGAAGATAATTATTGCGTAGAATGTTATATAATTCTAAATGTTACCAGACGCTTAATATATTAAAACAATCTCAGAGAGATGAAAATATTCAGGAATTAAATTATATATTTTGCGACCGAATTAATACATTTGTACGAAATAGTTAAATTGGTTGCTAAATGACTAAACTTTTTTCTACTAATATAACTTAGTCCCTATTTCAGTTAATAATAAGAATATCCACTAATTTTATTTATTCAACTACTAAATATATTATTCACTAAATTTTAATAATTTGACATTTATTTTTCTTCAAATTTAGAGGTTTCTTCTAATCCAACCAAAATATTAAATATAACAAACTCAATTTTAGCTATCAAATATCATTCTATTTGAGTATTATATGTTTTTTTAGGGTTTCTAATGATAGTTAAGAATTTGTGTGTATTAACTTAAATAAAACAATAATTTATATATACCTATTTGCGCGTTTGTACATTGGTTGAGATACCTAAATTCTCTTATAATTTTATTATCATTTTGTTGATTAAAAAAATCATTCTATTTAAGTAAATAACACTTATACACTAACATCTCATATTTCTTTTTGTTATTTTTTCTTTATCTTAAAATAAATCTTTATATTTCAGAAAGCTTATTCCTACAAACTTACATGTTTACTTAAATATTATTCAGTTTTAATGGGGGTAAAGCATAGGAAATTTATTAGATTAATTTAAAGCATCTCTAATGTAAGGTTTTTCTAAATCTTTATCGAGAAAAATATTATTTTACTTTAAATATGTCTTATTCTCTTAAGACTTTTTTTTAAAGTTTTATTTTAATGTAAATATTTTATAAAACTCATATTTTTATAATTTTTTTATTTGTAATTCAGTTTTTACAACTTGAAAAGTTAATTCAATTATTATGTTAATATTAAATTTAAAGACTCAAACCTAGAATCTTATTTTAAAACACAACTCTTAAGTTTACGACTTTCTATATTACATCAATATATTTTATCAATATATTATAATGATGATTTCTGATAAATTATTAAGTCTTAAATATAAAGTTGTACTTATAACTCTAAAGAAATTATTAAATTTTACTTGGATCAAAACTATTGATTAACATAAACTTTAATAAATTTAAATATTTTAGAAATCACACACCAACTATATATTAAAATACTTAATATTATATAATTGAGTATACTCAGCTTTATAAACTAATTTTATAACATTAAATTAAACTTAAAATTTACTTTTTAATATTTTATTTTTTTACCTAAAAGTTCAGAAATTACTAGTGATATTATATTTTAGGGATACATACTAGATATTTTTAGATAAAAAAAAACAGTTTAATCACATGTATATGGGTTGATAGATCACATGTCTCAACCTTTTTTTTTTTCAACGTTATCTTTATCTTTATTATAAATATTTATACGCATACTTTTTTTTTTAATGAAATTAGGCGATTAAATTTCTGGGATTCCAGTGTTAGATGCAAGTGAAGGAAATATATGAGATTTTTTTACACATAAATTTTACTTTATGATAAATCATTAATAGATATTAGAAGGAAAAAACCATAGCAAGTTAAATAACATGGTTTATTTTCTAATTAGTGTATTCTATTATGGTAGTGAGTTTTATTTCAAATATTGTATTATATTATCTTTCATACTAAGATTCAATTTTTCTTTGTTTTATTTTATAACTCTTATTTATATTGATAGTCACTTAAAAAATATTATCTTAATTAATGTTTTTTTTATTTCTTATGATTATAAATATGATAAGGAATAAAAGAATATTAAGAAAATGTTATCTAAAAACAAAAAATATAATGAGTTTTCCCGGTTAGCTTGGAAACCAGTGACTGGTTCTATGATTTTCTGCAGGGGTAAATAAGAATCTCAAGTTCCAACACCATTTGTTGATGTATAACTTCGGATCATGGCATCCAATGGTTAACTCGAAATGTATGGTCTTTATAGTCTTGGCTTATGTATACGATATAATGTATTTTTTAAACAATGATTATAATATAATTTATTCCCTAACAATAAAGTGTACCAAAGACACACAGTAGAAAAACTGTTGTTTAAAAAACACCATTTTAAAAATAATATTAAGATATAAATAAAATTTAATATAATTAACCGATCTTCTTAATGTGTGGGAAATTAAAAAGGTGTGAAGTTAGTTTTTTCCCAACTATGAATTGGTTAAACTTTCCACCCTTAACTTTGCAGAAACGCACAGAAAAAAAAAGAAACTCTCATGGAACTCACTAATTTCTGTACCCTTCCACTCCCTTCATTTCCCTCTCACTCTCTTTCCATGTACCAAATTGAGGCTAAGAGAATGATAAACATTTCGTTCCTATCAGAATGAAAACTTCTGAAGTTAAAAAATTACTTATAACCTACAGAAGAACTACTGAAACACTCCCATCTATGGTAAAGCTGCCCGATCAAAATGATATAACTTTTAGAATATTGCACTCATCTTGAATACTTGTCCGTGTAAAATCCTATTTAATAAGGTCGCCCAGAATGTAATCACAGGTAATACAATCTGCAATATTTCCCAAAGCATTAGAACAAGTAAAAAGATGAGTAAAATATTTGATAGATAAGACGGACAAAATCAAGGGAAAAAAATAAGAAAGAAATCTGTGTTATGGAATAGTGTCCTTGAAATGACTGTAAAATAGTGAACAGGCGCGATATGAAATACTATTTCCAGGCTTCCAAGCACTAGAAAGCAATGTGTAGCTTATCATTTCAATATGTCATTAATGAAATTAGTAATACTTATCTTATCACTCTTGCTTTTTCCAGTCAACTTTAACGCTCTTAAACAAACTTTATTCATTTTTCATAGATCAAACAGAAAGCAGAAGAGCACATACAATGTCAAAAATGATAAACAGGCATAAAAGATAACAAAGAGCTTTTTAGTTTTTACCAAAACAAGATAAAAACTGTATGTCTCTTCCCCTGCTAGGATGGCTTCTAAAGTATCCACTTTCACAAGCAAACATTAAATGACTGACAAGGAACCCCAATATTGGAGTAAATCTTAACTCATTCTAACAGATTTTGGGCTCACTAATTACTATCTTTGATTTTAAACTACAATTTCTCCTACTATATTTCAAAAAATAGCGATCCGGTTGCCCATTGCATCGTTTTACTCTATGCAATGCAGAATCTGCTTGCTTACGATCAAGTTCCATGCAACTATCTTCACTGAGGTTTATTATCCTGTCAGAACAACTTCCCTCCCCTTCCTTCTGCAGCTCTTCCCCGATCCCTTCTCCATCCGATTCAGCTGTGCGCTCACCATCTTTTGAACCAGTTTCCATGCCACTTCTGCCCATACAGAGAAGATTCAGACCAGTTGAAGAACCACTATCCAAAGTTCCTACAGAAACCACAGGCTCACATAAAGATTTACAAGAGTCCGCCAATAGTTTATTGTCACAGGACACTTCATGCTTATCACGATAATCAGCATTCCTTGAGTTTGATGTCTTGCACGACGAATCAACACTGGAAGACAACCGCTTAGGAGTATCCAAGAAACTTGTATTCAATAAGCAGCAACTCTTTGAAATCCTAGGCAAAGTATTGAACTCTGGATGCAACTCAAAAGTCAATTCAGAGCCATCAAGAACTTTAAAAGCTTCCCTCTTGGGAGGCGGATTCAAACTACTCTCTTCCCCATTTGCTACAAGACTCAAAGCATTTTTTGCAATTTCAACAGCCCTTTTCGCCACCAAAGCTTTCTTCACTGCCCCCTCTCTAGCCCTAGCAGCTGCTTCAACCTTCTCCCCCACCTCACGTTTTGCATCCTCAACCAAATCCTCCATTGACAGCGCCAGATTTCCACCCGGCAAAACCCCAGAACTACCCTTCTCTAGCACAATCCTACCATTTTCATCACCCATAACTCTTCTTTTTCTTCTTCTAGAAATTTCTAAGTGTTTAGGAATCCAGCAATCCACACAGACAGAAAATTCAGAGCCCATAGAAGCATAGGACCACGGAGGAGCATTTTTGTATTTCAAAAAACAGGTTTTGTGAACAGAATGCTGACACTGATTGCAGCGATATGATTCAAGAGACATTCCAGAAAAACAATAGGAACAAATTTGGGAAGATTCAACGGAAACAAAACACTTCTTACATAGAAGAACTACACGCCATTCGCTATAAAGGGTTCGGAGTCTGTTCTTACCGGAGCAGACGTCAACCTTGAAGCCACACGCATGGCATTCGGTCAAGTTGGGCAAATCTCTAGTTTTCTTGTTTGGTGGAACGGAGTCTGAGGGATTTTCAGATGACTCTGGCTGCTCCACTGTTCGTTTCTTTGATTCGAGGAGCTTCATCGCCGGTGAAACTCCCTTTATTCAGATCGAAGCTTCTGATATGGGAGATAAAATGTCTAGGGTTTTCACATTCTGGAGATTTGGGGGTCCTCGCAATGGGCGTCAAAAACAGCGTCCACGCGCTATCATTGCGAGTAGCAATTCGTGTTTTGCCTTTTCCTTTTAAAAAAAAGAATCATATTCCTTCTTTGATGTAAAATAAGAAAATTAACTGGTAAAACACCAGTTAATCAATTGCTTAAATTTGATAAATACAATTAATTCACTTTCTTGATGAAATTAAACGAAAAAAAAATGGTTTTTTAAATATAAAAATATCTTTGCACTTTCTTAGGATTTTCTATGTTAAATTTAACTTCTTTTTATTAGCAAATAACAAATTAATTAAGAAAGTATAAGAGGAACCTACCAAAATATATGATAAAACATAGGAAAATGTAACTTTCATATACTATCTTTCCTTTTAATTTCTATGTTATAATATATGCTTATATGCAATATAAGTTTAAGTCAAAAAATATAAATATAAACAAGAAAAAAGTTTAACAATGATGAAATAAAAACAAAAATATGTTGAAAAATTAAAAAGAAAGAAGAATGATTAATAATCAATAAATATGAATTAGAAATATTTGTATATAAGCAGTTTGAGTCATAATTGATACATATAAAATTGTATGAAAAATAACATTTCTAAACTGGAGTTATAAGACCTTCCATTTAAAATAAATTCATAACATAAAATTTAATATCATGAGTTTTATTAAAATTTAAAACATGATGTAATATTTCAAATTTCAAATCTCAAATAATAAAATCACAAGTTATAGAAACAAAATATATTTTAAGTAAAAGTTTCACAAGAAGATATTTGAAGTGATATAAGACATTAAACCCACAAAGATCTAATTAAAAGACAATGTGTAACACTCCGAAAATACATCTAACTATTATAATACACGAGTTTTACATATTTCTATACAAACTTATAATTTTTCAAAATATTTATATTACAAGATTATGACTTATAGAAATACAAATATTAACAATATAAGATTCAAAACTACATCCTAAAACTCTCCAGACCCTCAGACACCTGTATGATCATCTGCTCGTGTACGTCATCGCAATTCAAACACAATAAGAAAAACAAGGGTAAGCTAGTGAAAATAAAGTTTTATAATACATAAAATTAAATAAAAATGAGAAAACCAAATTACATAGATCAATTTCTCAATTATTCAATATTCTTCAAATCTCAACATAAAACAATCACGTAGATGTCACATGGATCTACATATCCCACCAGAGACTAACACCTGATCCAAAGATTACCAGCGAATCTAACAGAAAGGGTCAGGGTAAGTTCAATACAACCCAAGCTGTGCATCTCATATGTCACGGTGTACATGAACTCCTCCATCAACTTCTCACCACCTAATATCTTAGTCTGTGTGACTTAGATCATCAGTGAAGCTCGGAGATCTCTGTTACCACATAGGCATCAATACTTAATACACAACAAACATCAGTCCATACATTATCCCAAATGTATGAATTCAAATACATATCATTTTCATCATACAGTATCATTCCAAAACACAATCCACAATATTTAAAATCTTATTTAATATAAAAACAACACTTAAATACTAAACCATCAAAATATAATATTTTTACAAGTTTAAATAATATATAAACAAACAACACAAAATATAAACACACAACATTCCTGCAAGAGAGATTGAATATTGGGACCACGTCCCTTCCACATCCAGAATCTTCTAGTCTATGGTGCTATTAAAAAATTAAATTTAGCTTCCCTTACCTTAATTATTTGTTTTCCAAACAACTTCTATAATTTTATTCCCCACGGTCTGGATAAGCTTCAAGACTTACGGGCCTAATGCAAGCTATCCAAATATTACTAAATTTTAGTATGAATTTAATCAAGTTGAGAGAAACATTTTTCTCAACTGGTCCCATTAAGATTGATGACTAAATCATAGAGAAAAAAAGATAATAAGGAAACTTTAGAGTAAAAATGAACTTACTCTATTTGAAAATCTGATCAGGTAGAAATGTAGCCTGAGTTCTCAGCTACAGTATGGCGTAATCAAATTTTGGAATAGATGAGGTATGGAAGAGAAAATGAAGAGAGAAGACACTGAAAGAAGTGGAGAGAGAAAGAATGGGTGAGATAAAAAAAAAAAAAATGAAAGGAGGAGGGGCTCTATAACTTTTTACAAAGTTTTTTTTTTTTCTTTTTTTTTCTCCTTTTCTTATGCTTTTTTATTTACGTTGTTACACCATGGGATGAGCTAGAGATGCCATAGTTAGTTAAAAATACTCTCTAATTTATAACTATTAATCCTTGAATGTTACTCAATAGGATTTAGTCGTGTAGAATAACACCATGAAATTACACTGTATTCATTATTTTGTAAAAAATAAATAAATAAACAAGCTGAATAATGTCATTAACTCAACTCTCTCTAAGTAGGGTGTATATTACGTATCAATGTTTCGAAATGTACCAAATTATAAATTCTGTATATTTTTTTACATATATTAATATATTATGAATTTTTTTTATCTATAATTGATTAAAAATTTTAATAATTTTTTTTCTATTAAATTATCTATGTTTAATAATTATACTTCTAACACATATTTATGTCAACATGGCATTTACTTATATTTAATATTTAAAACATGCTATAGGACATCAAAATAACATAGATAAATAAATAAAAGTACAATAGTTATTTTATACTTTAAATATTAAACTCTTAAAGATTTAATTTTTTTTTTATTTTTAAAAATCGTGAGAAAAAAAATATAGAATATTCAATATGTAATTATGCAGATAATAAAGTATATCCAAATAGAATAGTACTAATGGCTAATTGTGGTTAATTTTAAGATTGTATTAAAAAAGACATAATTCTAACTGTTTTACACTCTAATTATATTTTACTTATCGCACACTTATACTTAGATGACAAATTTATATTGTTATATTTTTATTAATAAAATTATGTAAATTATTTATTAATACAAGAGAAAATTAAAATTACAAATACACTAACCATGATATAAAATAATTCACAACAAGTAAAAAAAATATTCAAACTAAATCATATAATATTAATTTAGTTTAATCTATTTTATATTAAATTTAAACTAAACCCTATTCAATTTCTATATTTAATTCGAATAACCATTTAATAGAAAAAATGCGACCAAACCCAACTATAAATAACCTAACTGATATAACCAATACATTGAACTGATGTACAAAATATTGATCAATTTCTCTGGCTATTCATCATTATACAATCTCACTCTTTATTTTTATGTGTATTTAATTCATTAGTGTATCAATGAAAAACTTAAAAAGAATCTGTGTGATATTTATGAAAGCCATGTTTTTGAAGAAGAAAAACATGCCAAAGCATCAATTTTCAGTTTATAGAAGTAAAATTACAGTCCTAACACGCCTTTATTTTATTATAAAATTAAAAAAGAGAAAAAAAGAGAGTAGGAGATTCTGTCAGATTTTTATCATTACACATTAGGGTGACAAGGACGTCCTACAGTTAAAAAGCAGCTGCAGGGTGGTGCAGTTATGATCTAAGGACCATTATAATTTTCATCCCACATGTTTATTATATTTTTAATCATAAAATATTTATTGAAGGGTTCAGATTTCGTGCAGTGGAGCAAACAACTGTAGGGAATTCATTTGCATAGATTCTGAGATCTTTGTAGGGACGTTGGCGAAACATGGTCCAGCTCAGACTCATATGGGGTGGATAGAGTAATCAGTTGAAGCGCGTGACGGAATCTGACGCAGATATAAAATGAGGGAAGTAAAATTGTATTACTCCGTTTGCCCCATATTATTGCATCTCTCTCGTGCCAGAGGCCGAGTTTTTCGCCGGTTCTCTCTTTCCTTTGTCGATTCCAACGCTTATCTTTGCGGTTAGCTTTTCTTCTTCATATTCTATCAGATCTCGCATCTTACTTTCATTATCGTCTTTTAATTTAACCATGTACCATCTCCTAGAGTATTAACTATTGTGCCTATTCTATTATCCTTACCGTGCTCGTGGATTTTGCTATCTCTCATTGCTTGGATCGTTGTTCTCTCAGCTTGCATGTTCTGTACTCGTGGTTGACATGCTGTGATTCTGTAAAGCCGTAGGTCATACTAAAAACTCGTTGCTATTTTTCCAAAGTGTTTGAGGAATACTCGCTGCTCTGGTTTTGGCTTTTAGATATGTGGTTGAATAAGAATTATAAATCCTTTATCTTCTTCTAATTGAGCATTTGTAAGTTAATCTTTGTTTTGTTATTGGTGCCTGAGTTCACAATGATGGCTTAGAATAAATTCTTTTAAATATGTGTATTCAAAGGAAAATTAAATAGATCTGTGTATAAATTTTGTTTCCATTCAAGGTGTTGTTTCCTTTAGTGCGGTCTTGCTTGCAGAGAAGTCTTTGGTTGATAGAGTAAAGTAATTGTGCGGTTCCGTAGGTTGTGTTCCTTAAATTTATTCGGATTTGAGAGTGATGGCTTGGTTTCATATGTGAAAACTCGGTTTCTCACATCTGTCTTTGGGCTATTTGGTCTTTTGCTTTATCTTTATTTGGATTTTAGTTCTCGTTTTTCTAATTCGCTCTTGCAATCCATTTATGTCAGGTGTTTTTGTGTTGCTGTTAACAAAATGGTTGGGAGTGTTCAGAGTTTAAATGAGGATTTGAGAATCAACGGAGCAGTTGAACCGTTGCCTGAGGATTTTGACGCAACATCTTTAGTCATGGATCCTGTCCCTCTTGCAGTTGTAGACAACGGCAGTGTCAATGAAGAGGTCCAGGTCTATAAGGAAAAAGAGAAAAGACTAATAGTTCTGGGAAGAAATATTCATACCATGTCTCTAGAAGTCACAGAGCCTGAAGCAGATGACGACATTACCGGGGACCGGGAAGCTCATATGGCAAGTGTGTTGGCCAGATACAAAAGAGCTTTGACTGAAAGGACAAAACATCATTTAGGTTTGACAATATTTGCTCTTTTAATGATCTTCTTGCTTTCTTGACTACATTTATGTATGTTGTTTAGAAAATCAATCAAATTATACAGATCTTGAATTGATACTGCTTTTGTTTTTTCCCTTGGATTTTGTTTAATTTATGAGAGGTTTCTCCCTGTGATTTATGACTAGACAATTGATATACGGATGCGGCAAATCCAGTTCTTCTTGGTAGTGTCAACCTAACCCAGCACCAGCAATCACCAATTAGCACTGAATCTGTACTTCTTTCTTTAGCTCATCTAATCCCATGTCATACTCTGTTTGGCTCATGTTTCTCTTTTATCTGTAGTGGAAATCCCAGCATGTTTTTGTCATAACTTTGTGGAATTCATTTAACCTACCATGAAAATGATCACCTTAGAATTAGAATCGCCTCCGCAGTAGTCCTAGTGTGTTTTCCGAAATCTGGATTTACTTAATGGTTTCTAACTTTGAAAGTCCAAACCCCTAATGATTTCATGGTCTTGCATCCCTTCAAAATTGAAATGTAATAAAATCTTTAGAATAAATCGATGCTATGTAGGAGATTCCAATGCATGGAGAAAAATTCAAATTCTGAATTTTCAAATTGAGAGATCTTTTGATAAAATATTCTTGGTTTTTCAAGGGGTTCATGACTTATGCCAATTTTGTTGGATGATCATTCACTCACATTTTTATTTCCCTCATAATTTTATACTTGGGTAGATAATTTTTCATTTCCAAGTTTTAGGAAGCCCGCTTGATCGTGTCTATTGCAGTGTTTAATGCTTTGATAATTTGTGGCTTCCTTACTTAGTAGTAATCTAGCTTCTTCTGGAGCTAAATAGTACCTGATTTTGAAGTCTCCATCTTGACACCAAGAAAATCATTTGACGTTTGTAATTGTAATAGACTTTGCCCTTGTTTATATTTTCTTATCTTCTTCTTCAAATGAATTTATAACTTCATGTGTTATTTCTGAATTCTCTTGGTATTCCCTTGGTACACCATGCACACAAATACATCAATGAAATAATTTTATCAGGATTTTGCATAACTTTTGTTGCCCACTTCAATTAGCATCTGGAGTTGAGTATACCTCGTATTAAATTTATGAAAATTTTATTCTAGGGTACCCATATAATTTGGATTTCGATTATGGTGCACTCTCACAACTTCAGCATTTTTCTATAAATAACCTGGGAGATCCATTTATTGAAAGCAACTATGGTGTCCACTCCCGGCAGTTTGAAGTTGGTGTTTTGGATTGGTTTGCTCGACTGTGGGAACTGGAGAAAAATGAGTATTGGGGCTATATAACAAACTGTGGTACAGAAGGCAATCTCCATGGCATCCTAGTTGGGTTAGTTTCAGCTAGTCTTATTTTGTTCATCTTCAAAATTTGTTAAGGTTGTAAAGAATATCTAATATGGTTATATGACTTTTGTGCAGGAGAGAGGTTTTCCCACATGGGATTTTGTACGCCTCACGAGAGTCACATTATTCTGTTTTTAAAGCTGCTCGAATGTACAGAATGGAATGTGTGAAGATTGATACTCTTTGGTCTGGGGAGATTGATTGTGATGATTTCAAGGCCAAGCTTCTTCGTAATCAGGACAAGCCAGCAATTGTAAATGTGAACATAGGCAAGCGAGCAATTAGCCATTTGTTTCTCTATGTCCCATTCCATTCTCCCTTCCTCTAGCCTTGTTCATTCTAACCCTTACAAACAACTGAAACAATTGCAGGTACAACTGTTAAAGGAGCTGTGGATGATCTTGATATGGTTATAAAGAAACTTGAAGAAGCTGGATTTTCGCAGGACAGATTCTACATCCACTGTGACGGGGCCTTGTTTGGTCTCATGATGCCTTTCGTGAAACGAGTATGTGAAGATGTTACTATAAATTGTTTTAACTTGTATGAGATGTAATGATGAAATTTTCATCTGTTATCTTTATTAGTTCCAATAGGAAACACATGATGCGTTATTACACTTGGGTTCTGGTTTAATTTTCATCATTTTGGTTCTTTCTTGCATAACCTGTCTATTTTCTGATGGCTCATTTTGTCTTATATTTGTGCTCTTGCTATAAAGTCGTAATTTTAACGATAGCAGAATGTGTTTTAATGCTTATTACCCACTTTATATATAAAGTATAAATGTGGCTGTCACCATTATTTTACTGGCCATGAAACTGCATCATTCCTTTTCCAATTTCAGTCAGGGAATGTTCATTTTGTTATAAACTGGTTGTATTTAAAAATGGCAACATTAAAATTCCATGCTTCTTGGTCAACCCATCTTATGTGAACCTCACTCTATTCTGTATTACCTTGTATTTGCTTTTCAGGCTCCGAAAGTTACTTTTAAGAAGCCTATTGGCAGTGTCAGTGTTTCTGGCCACAAATTTGTAGGTTGTCCCATGCCTTGTGGTGTGCAGATAACAAGATTGGATTATGTTAATGCTCTTTCTAGGGATGTGGAATACCTTGCTTCTAGGGATGCCACGATCATGGGTAGTCGGAATGGCCATGCTCCCATATTCCTTTGGTATACCTTGAATCGGAAAGGATATAGAGGTTTCCAGAAAGAAGTACAGAAATGCTTGCGAAATGCACACTACTTCAAAGATCGCCTTGTTGAGGCTGGGATTGGTGCAATGCTGAATGAGCTGAGCAGCACAGTTGTGTTTGAGAGGCCACACGATGAGGAATTTATACGCAGGTGGCAGTTGGCATGCAAGGGGAATATTGCACATGTGGTGGTGATGCCAAACATCACTATTGAGAAGCTGGAGGATTTTCTGAACGAGCTTCTGGAGAAGCGTGCTACCTGGTTTCAAGATGGGAAGGATCAACCTTACTGTATATCGTCAGATGTAGGTGAAAAGAATTGCCTTTGTGCTTTGCACAAGTAATTGCAGCATCCAATATAGAGTTTGTTGCTGTAGTTGATATTTGAAGTGTTATGCAGTTTACGTGTCTATGTTCTGTCAGAATTTTGATGCCATTAATTACATTTAGAATTATCTTTGCTGTCCGTATTTATTTGCCGCTACTTAGTCTGTTAATTGACATATTGTTTGGTTACCCCCTATTGAAAGTAATTGTAACCAAAGTAAGCTAAAGCAAAAGGATAAAAAAAATTCGTCTCTATGTTTGCTTTATCATTAAGTCAAAGATAAGGCAGACATATAGATGATAAAAATCTTAATTTGAACTTATTATTATATATTTGTCTTTGGCACTTCATTCCTTAATGCTGAGAATTTGTTTAGTTTGACGAGAATTGTCTTATGCTCAATGTAATAGTCGGTCTTTTTCAGTAGTCTAATTTGTAAAGTATATTCAGTCTTATATTGTAACGTGTTAAGTTGCTTAGTCTTAGGGCTTCAAAAGGAAAAAGAGAAAAACTGTGGTTTGTAAAAGAGACATAAAAAAAAGGTGGGAGACAGAAGGAGAATCGAAATAGAGATTGAGTTAGGCTTTAACCTTTGGGAGAAATTTTCTTGAATATATAAGGGACAAAATCCAAAACTTCTCCATTATATGTTTGATTCTCTTTTATGGTGAAATTGTTTTTTCTCGTAGACATAAGGGCATATTTGCTTCTATGTAATTTTCATTTCTAATTTGGATATATGATTTTGTGAAAAGAGAAAAAATGATATGAGTGGGAATAATAAATCTCTTCTTCTCTTAAAAATGAAAAAAAAAAAGGAAGGAAAAATCAGTTCAACATTGAATTTTTTCTAAATTTATCATTTTTATTTTAGGATTTTATATATTTTTTTTTTATTTTTCATTAATAAGAAGTAAACTTCATTATAAATATTAATATCAAATAAATTTAACAAACACAAATATTTTAATAAAATAAAAAAATAACAATTAATAATAAAATAAAATTTAATATAAATATATAGTTATTTATAATAAATAAATTATATAATAATAATTATTATTATATTTAATACAAAACGATTTTCTAATTGAAATTTTTAAATTTATAAAATTTAAATTATCTATTTCTATATAACAATTTACAATTTTTATATATATTCAATTTTTTATAGGTAAATTATTTTTCGTCAAGTAACTCATATTTTTTTCTAAAATTAATTATTCAACTATATCGGATTATACTACTAATAATTTTAATTCATCTAAATTTGGACAAAAATAATTAATATTTTTAATTATTTTATTTTTTAAAAGACAAAAATAAATTTGTAATCTTACATTTTATATCTTTTAAAAAAAATATTTTTTACAACCATCATAACACTCAAAAACTTTAATAAATTTTCTCTACAAACATTCAGATACTACAATCCAAACACTTTTACTTTCTTTCATATTTTCCTCTCAAATTCTTAGACATCTTCTCCCTCAAATCCTAACACTCTCACTCCTCAATCTAGATAGAAACTAAACACAATCTCATAAATCACTTTATTCTCTTATACATTTTCTCTAAGTTCTATTGTTTTAATTTTCTGTATGAATAAATGTGCTCTACGTTTCTTGGTAACTGTATTTGTTTTGTTTTCTTGGCTTGTTCCGGTGAGGTATTTTCTTGGCATTTATTTATTTATTTTTCATTTTGTCCGAGGTAACATTTAATGTACAGTGGTATTACTGAGATATTGAAACACTTTTAGCACGGTTTTTCTAAATTCAAGCATGCTATTCTTACGAAGGCAACAGATCATGAGAGTGATTGTTTTTTCATAATTTCTTTCGCAATTTTTTTTAAAGTAAGGTGTTGTTTTTAAAAAGGTTCTGTGGGGCAGTGAAGAATCCCATTACAAATCATGAGGATTGCGCAGTATGTTAGTATAATTCTTTCGTAAAACCTTTTTATTTTAATTATTTTTCTTTTTTGTGATAAATAAGTATTCTAGCCACTTGTTAGCATTCTCTTTTTAAATTTTTTGAAGAGGAGTGAATAGAGATCTCACACGCACAAACATCAAAACTTCCAAGCAAATACAAGCAGTTTCAAAATTGCAAACAAAGTTCATCCACCATCAGCACAAAGTGACTGGCTTTGCAACGCCGCCGGTGTTGTGAAGCAGGTCTACTTCGTGAATGAAGCCGAGGGAAACTCGAGCAAAACCCCTTCAAACCTCTAGTTCGTTCAATTCATTCCATTTTTCAAAGATAGAGTATGAGAAAAATATTGTAAGTATTCAAATATGAATGAGTAATTAAGTTGATGAAACTTTGATCTCTTTTGTTTATTGTAAATGCAGTGAGAAATCAAGTCAAAGAAAAGATGTGATTAATGTACAAGCAAATTTGTTGAGCCAATCTCAACTAATAAGTATAAGGAAGAGAGACCTAGGAACTAAAATGAAGGAGGCAAAAAAAAAAAATTATCTTTAAAGAAGACAAAACAAAATAGAAAGTCGACATAAATGAGATTCTCCTGGAGCTGGATTTACAGTAAATCCAAGTTATCTCAACAAAAGTTGTAGGGACAGAATGTAGATATTCAGATTTTTTTGAAGATTCACTCAGTAAATTACAATTTGTTTAATTGATGTTATATAGTTGTCTCCTAACAGCGTATAAATACTTTCTCTTTGAATTTTGGACATCTATCACAGACAAAACTAAATAAGAAAAGAGAGAAATTGAAGAGCTCAACATAAATAAATTCATATATATTTTTTAGATACTCTTTTGGTGAAAGTTCTCCTTGATACAATGTCTATAAGAAGAACATTGTATGATTTTTTTCATTCATACGTGTTAATTATTCATTCATGATCTTAATGCTCGTTATATTTAAAAAACCAGAGTTAATTGAAAATTCGTATTTGATCTTGATTTAAAATGTATTACTCAATGAATCAAACTTGATTTAATTGTTGTACTATTTTGGTTAATATAGTTTTTCTTTGATGATCATTGAGAAATCAATCATTATAAAAATAACTTAATCTAATCATTAAAGAACTAATAATTAATGATTTTTAAGGTAATATTATTTGACGCATAAAATAAATAAATAAATGAAGCACCGAACCGAGCCATTAATTAATGCCACCTACAGTTTGATTCGAATAGACGTAAGTGGGGGACTAGTGTTGATACAGGGATATTTTTGTAGGAAACCATTAAACAGAAAAAACAAAAGAAAATCCATACTACAAAACTCAATAACGTTGGATCCCTTCCAAAATACATCCTTCCAAATTTCGGAATAATGTTATTATTAATCATAATCCAAGGTCTCCATAGACTCAAAACTTCACAATAAACACAATAATAACCATACTGGGCATTTAGTTTGGCTATTATAACATCGAAAGTTTAGACGAAATTATTTGGGAATGAAAGTAGAACAGAAAGCAATGATAATAAGCCATCAAATCCATCCTTGTCACTTCAGTTTGGTGAATAGCCTGGGCGCGACCTGCATTACAGGATGATGATCTTGTCACAGAATACACAAGCAAACCAAAATGACGGTGCTTATTTACTGACTAACTAATACTTACACATTTGTCAATACAAAACCAATAATCAAAATATTGTCCAGTGCAGTGTTTCTGCCCGGATTCATCGCCATGTATCCTCTTAATGCACGCCTGTTGCAAATGAAACGATAACTTTTCTCAGCAAAAAAAAAAAAACTGAACAAAAAATTGTCAATTTAACACTCGCTTAGGGTATCTCTGTTCATCTAACAAGTCAAAATCAAAGGTGCCCACAAATGATATATAAGCACTGGTTCTCTACTAAAAAGAGAGGAGTTGATGCAAGAGGAAGTCCACCGTGCAATTTTTTTCATTAAAACATTGACCCTAAAATACAACCACCCTACCCAAGTCCTTAAAACTGTAACTTCTAGGCCTTGCTTCTTATTAAGTTCCTTTTGTACTTGTGTAAACACTGCCAAAAATTATGTGACAAATACTTAGGGTACAGTTAGAAGAGCTTATTTACAGCTTATTTAGACTTACAAACACACGCAATTGAAAAAGTGTCTGTTTGGGAGCAGTGTTGTCAATTGCAGATTGCAAAAAATGGTAGAAAGCCAATTATCCACTATATCATAGTCACATGCATATCAATTATACTTAAATATGTATAACATAATTAAGTTTCATGCAAATAAAAAAAAATGCATTAGCATTGTCATATTGTTAGCTCAAAAGTTCATTTGGGCAGAAACTCGCTGGAGATGACTAGAGGATGCTGGATGCATGCCACAAAACCCATGGCAGTTGCAATAGTAGAAAGAGTCACTATCACCAATCCAAAGAATTCCGCAATGCAATTGCAGCTATTTAACAATACTGTTTGGAAGAGCTTATGAGAATACTGTTTGGGTCAAAGATATCCGTAAGCTGTTTTCAGCTTATTTTAATAAGCTTTAGTGATAGCTTATCTAAACAGCATACATCTTAGATGAAAACAGTTTAACTCTGTAGCCCAACATAATAATTCAGTTTCATTTCATCTCTATCTGACCATTCATCAGATAAAAACACACAGATAATAAGATCATATTATACCTTAAGCCAAAGAAACCAGAAACTTCCAGTATTTCTTCACTACATTGCATTTCTTAGTTCTCTTCATTTCTACACTCTTGCTTGTATCCTCTTAATTATTTTATCCTTATACACTCATCATCACTACAGAATTTTCCAGTTATATATTTTAGTCGGCCAAGTCATAAATTTTGCTAGTCCAAGAGGAACATTATAATCAACCAATAACTGAAAATTCAATTAAAGTGCCAATCTATAGTTGATTTTAAAATCTTGACATAAAAGAATCATATTGATAATTTAAATTATGAACAAATCTCATCTTCAAATGAACCAGAATATAATTATACACTTTAAAAAAAGCACACCTGGTATTCCAGTAAAGGTTTTACACATTTTGGTTTGCAAGAATCTTCAAGATATCGCTTCTGATCAACAGGTTCCTCGTCGGCCCTAAGATTCATAATACAATTCAAACATGTATAAAATGCAACCCTAAGATTCATAATACAATCCAAACATAAATGAAATGCAATAAATAGTAGAGAATGTCATAAAAAAGAAAAAAAATAAAGTAATAAATGCAAAAGAACTCGGCAAAAGCTATCGCCGTGACACCACAATTACAATTTAAGAACCAAATTGAACTATCCAAAATCCAATATATGCCAAACTTACAATATGCATTCTAGCTAATACACCTTAGTTATTAATTATTGATGAAGATAATTTAAATCGGCACTGGACAAAACATTCATATAAAGTCAAAAAACTCAATGCTTACGCAAACAAGTGAAGGGAACCAGGAAGGTCAAACTAAAAAAAAGGAAACTTTTTTCGTTTTCACAAAAAAAGGGTTCCATGAGCACATATTTGTCTGGCTCCTATGAGATTAGATTTATACTAAACACAACGCATGCCCATCACAAAAGTCATTCAAACCATCATTTTCGAAGGAATTCATCCCACGCGCAACATAACATAACACAACGTAAATAAAAACAGGAGCAAACATACACCGAGTATATGGACTATTAATCACTAACTTGGTTGCACCAAACCACATCAGTTAGTGGCATGACCTAGTAAGCATCCCTTACAAAACCCTAACCTTGGATGATCCCAATCTCAGAAGGGATCACACCTAAAACGCTTGAAATCAGCAAATCCCCATCTTTCGTTTCGCAGAGTGTATCGGAAAACCCAGCATTAAAAAAAAAATAACGTTTGAATCAAATTGACAGAGAATCCCCAAATCACTTTCAATCCCCACAGGATCTGTGGCAATCAAGCGTGAAAATTAAAAACAAAACCAATTGCAGTGGAATTTCAAGACCCTAGATTTTTAAACAATAAAGAAATACGAAGGGCTAACATTGATGAAAGAAAAATAGTAGATCTAGAACATGAGAAATGAAAGAAAGAGAGAAGCTTGGAGACTTACATGGCAGAATGGTTGCAGAGCTTTGGTGATGATGTTGAGCAGTGTTGTTTTGGTTTTGAAGAGCTTGTATTTTGGATCAAATAATACTTTTTCAATTAGGGTTGCAACGATTTGGATATAACTGGTCAAATTATACCACAACCACACTGACATTTTGGTGCCTCTTTTCTTTTTTTAACTACATTTTAATTGGAGGATTCCTCAAACAAAATTACCACTTTTTTTATGGTCATTCAATAAAATAAATGAAATTACAAAAAGAAAAATAAAAGAATGCATCTCACTTCTCTTTTTCTTACAAAATCAGTATAATATTTCTCTACTGAGATTTAACTTGTGTTTTTTTATATTATTCAAAAATTACATAAAAATTTAAATTTTTCTTAAACTTTTGAATATGTATTTGCTTTTTTATTTTTTTAATAGTGCGATTATTATTAATACCTAAATATATTTTTAATTAAAAAAATGGATTAAAAGTAAACGTATTCTAGCTTTACCCTTTTTTTCTGCTTAGTTTCTTCTTTAAAATTAAATTTGTTTTGGTCATGTTAAACTGTGAAGAAAAAATATGTACTATAACATTATACAAAAATAAAAAATTTACCATGCTAAGACAAAATGTCCACCATGAAATATTGAGACAAAAAATGTGTAACATTATAAAAATATGGGATTAAAATTAAAATATGTAACATCAAATTAAAATACGGAATAAATGAAAATAAAATTTATAAAAATATTAATATTTGATGTTTCTCAACTTTTTGAAATACACATTCTCGTGTAATATTCATCCTTATGTTACAAATTTTAATATATTTATATTAATATATATATATATATATATATAAAGTATTATATTTTACAACGGTTATGGCCTATATAATTTCGTTACAATTTTACCTTTATTTTTATAAATGTGTTTTTATCATATATTTTTTATTTTAGTGGCTTTTTGTTTTGTATTGTAACTATTATTATTATTACATAAAAAAATATGCTCATGAACAAGAGACATAAAAAGACTCATTGTCCTCTCTCACTCAATTATCTTTTATTTTTACATATAATATAATTTTTAATTATTTATCTTTTTAAGGTTTGATGTTTTTATATATTATCAATTGTAAAAAAACTTACATCATAAGCTATTTAATGTAAATACAAAATGCGATTATATCTTAAAATGTTTTTTTCTTTATTATAACTTTTTATTCATAATTAGTAAAATAAAAAGTATACAATAATAATGTACAAATTTAATATATTAAGATTATTGTTTTTTATAATATTTTTTTAAATATTATTTGGTTCAAAATCTAAAAAATCTAATAATAGAATTCTATATTTATTAAAATCTAATAAATTAAAAAATTATTCTTATTTTTTCAAAATAAAAAATCTATTCAAACTTGTGGAAGTGTCTTGATATTTAATTTTTTTAACTAAAATTAAAATCTAAATATTT
Organism: Phaseolus lunatus; assembly: GCA_013389735.1. Lineage (NCBI taxonomy): Eukaryota > Viridiplantae > Streptophyta > Magnoliopsida > Fabales > Fabaceae > Phaseolus > Phaseolus lunatus. The sequence continues at coordinate 35,703,409 of CM023862.1, forward strand.
TTGAGAGTGAATAATAATAATAAAAAAAATAATAATGATTGAACAGATCTCAACCTTAAATCCTAAAAAAAATTAAACCAAAGCAGAAGAAGTAAAAAAAAAAAAGAAATAATTCAATATATGAAGATTCTCGTAAAGTTTCTTTATTCTCTGAATTAAGAGAAAATTCACTTTATAGACATAAGGAGAATATTATTAGAAGGAGAAACACTTTTTTTACATTTTGTGAAGTATTGGTTGCATTTTCTACTCCTAAAACTAGAAGAAAAGACTTTCATCTTTTAAGTTTTACAATTTCTTCCTATTTTTTATATTCAAAATATCTTGTACTCATAATATATTGGGTAGCTAACTCTTCATTTATTGAATTTGAATGTGATAAACCTTAAGTATGTATAGATTTCTTTGCATTTTAACATATATTTCTTTTTATAGCTCTTGTATTCTACCTTCATGCTTCATATGCATAACTTGATTATTTATGTTTTATTACATTGAAGAGTATTTTAAAGGTTATAGATTTAAGGTTAAAGAAACAAAGGATTTTTTTGTTGGGCATAGTATTCTTTTATAAAATTCATAACGTGGAAAGTAGTAAAAGACAGAAGTTAAATAGTTGATGACTTAGGCTTGGACATTACATTTTAAGGTTGAGGAATGATGGGAATCAAGCAGAGGTCATTTTTTCTTCTAAGGGTAATTCCACCTGACTCGGTCATGTCAAGTTCATCATTCTTCATTTTGTTGGGAAGCTTCCAATCAAAATGGTAAAGTAATTGAGCAAGTGGCAACTCAACGTTGGGGATGGCAAAAGTAATGCCTGGGCAGATCCTTCTGCCAGCACCAAATGGGATAAATTCAAAGTGTGTACCTTTGAAATCAATGGAATTATCAAGAAACCTCTCAGGTTTAAAACTCTGAGCTTCACTCCAATACTCAGGATCCCTTCCAATTGCCCAAGCATTGATGATTACCCTAGTCTTGGAGGGTATCTCATATCCATTGATTTGGCATCTTTCTCTATTTTCTCTAGGAACTAACAATGGTACAGGTGGGTGTAACCTCAATGTTTCTTTGATGATGGACTTCAAGTATATCAGTTCATCTAATTCTGTCTCATCCACATATCCTTTCTCACCATACACTCTTCTAACCTCGGCTTGTGCTTTTTCCATCACTCTTGGCTTTCTTATCAATTCTGACATCCCCCATTCCACTACAGAAGATGAAGTCTCTCCTCCACCGATAAATATGTCCTACAAAATATAGATTAATACAGAAGGAAGAAGGAAATAACATGAAGTATCAAGGAGGGTTCAAAATAAAATATAAAAAATTCAAAATTATTATATGAAGGAATACATAATCAATATAGTATATCAGTTTATATAACCATCTTAACAAAGAATAAGAATTTGTTGAAACTTATCAAACTATTCGTAAATATATAATTTTTCATACGAAATAACAGTCTCAAATTAATTTAATATATAAATAAATACAAATTTATCTAATAATTAGAATTAAAACCTACCTTTTAATATATACAAAATTTTGTTTATAATTTTGTTATAATATTTTATTATTAAAAGTAGTGTTATGCTTGTCGGGGAAAACACGTGGAAGAAATATTTGGCATATGTATAGAGAGACACACTAACCCGGATGACCGCTTTAATGTTGTCATCGGTTAAGTGGGTTCCCGAATCGTTTTCCTGTTGATACTTGAGAAGAACATCAACCAGATCTTCCTCTGCTTCCCACTCGCTGCTGCTTCTATGTCTGTGTTCGTCGATGATGTCTTGCAAAACCCTGTCAACCTCTCTGTGAACTTTCTCAAATTTCACCTTCGCCATCATTTCAAGCACTCTGCTAGAAGGATAGAGATCAGCCATCGAAAACCCTCCCATAAGATTCAATTGCTCCTCAATCTTTGAGATGAACACTTGTTGATATCTGCTCTTTTTACCAAAAGCCGCTCGTGCCGTTATTCCGTAGGTCATGGGGTAAATGTTCTGGGTGAGATTAATAACGCACCCTTCACTTGCACCTATTTTCTTAACCAGTTCAGCCACCTCCTCTTCCCTTATGGACCGGAAAGATTGCACGCGCTTTGTGGTTAGTAGCTCCACCGTGCATATCTTTCGTACTTGCCTCCAATATTCTCCATATGGAGAGAAAACTATGTTAGTATTGTTGTAAGAAACTGTTCTAGACGATACAAGGTTTGGCCTATAACAAAAATTAACATCATTTGTTTTCATAATCTCTTGGGCTAACTCTGGTGAGGTGATTATGATGTTGGACAACTCTCCTAGTTTTAGGTGCATTAATGGCCCATACTTATCTGCAAACTTTTTTAAGCAGTGATGAGGAAGTAAACCTACAAACTGGTGTAAGTTCCCTATGAGAGGTAGTGTCCTGGGTCCTGGGGGTAAATTGGTGGATGAGTTGTTGGAAGCCCAGCTTTGAAGTAATTTGAATAAGATGAAGAGAAGGAATAGAATGGAAGTAATTAAGTAAACAGAGAAAGGGTTGCCGTCGTGAACCTCCATGGCCATATGATATGATGGTTGATCTGGGAGGAGGAGGAACCGTGAAAGAGAATATGAATGCCTCAATCAAGCCACCTACTCCTTTCTTTATTGATTTCTGTACATGGGAAGATGTTTATCACTAAAATGTGGTGCTTGTTATCCCTAGGATGTGGACATCATTTGTTTTGCTTTAGATTACAAGTATGAAGTGACGTGCAATTTTAAAAAATATATAATTACAATTTAATATTAGAAAAACATGTAACAATTGAGTCAGCCAAAATAAAAATCCAAATCAAAATAAATTTAGTCACAAATTAAAAAAAAAAATTATATACATGTGTAGTGTTTATATCTTTTGTCTATAAATAAACAATTATAATAACTAAATGACTTTAATTGGTATCTTCCTGATTCTTTCTCAGTATAAAAGGAAAAAATCAACTTAAATTACAATTGAATGGATACATAATATAATAAAAGACAATATTGATTAATATAATTTTCTTTCTAATTAATCAATGAATAATTATTAAAAAAAATTATTAAATAAAAATCAATCTTAAATATTAAAATAATTAATAATTATTGATATTAAATATTATTTTAGAAACTAAAATAATAATTAATAATTAAATAAATTTTTATTATTAATAAATAATTTTTAAATTGTTATCTAATTAGATATCAAGATTTTAAATACTAATTTTAAAATTTAAATAATTGATAATTAAAACTTAAATAATTAATTAAAAATTAACTAAAAATATTAAAAATTAATTTAAAAATTAATAATTTTTATTTTTTAAATTAATTTCTATCTAATAACATCTAGTGGTGAAATTAGAAGAAAAAAAAAGTTAAAAAAAAAGAATATGAAATTATAATTGAACACAGATAAGTTTAAATCATAAATCACTATAGATTGGCCAAAAGGACCTGATCTTATCCTTAAAGCTTCCGACATTGGATGGAAATTTTGTGTTTTTGGTGAAACGTGAAAAGACATCAGAGTTGCACAGCACAGATATAATATTAGGGTTTGGAAAAGTAGTGTAGACTTTCAGAGAAGTAAAAGCACTTTGTAAGGAACTGTAACTACATAAATGAAAGAGGTAGATTTTTTTTCTTTTTTAATTTAGTGTAAATAGGTGTGTACACTTAGATAAACAAGTGTGTGCACACCACCTATGTTTTCTTTTTCTTGCTTTAGCAAACTTCTTTTTACATTTTTTTTTCTTTTAAGAGATAGTGATTTGAAGAAAACAATTGAATAGTCTAAGTGGGTATTTGTAAATGGAAAACTTTGAACTACAATATTGTTCTTTTTTATTTAATTTGTATGTAAAACAATTTAATAACTACGTGAATTTAGTTATGATAAAATATTATCACCACTTCATTAAAATATTTGAGGTTAAATAAACTTTTAGTTTATGTAATTTATTCCATTTTTAATCATAGTTGTTTGAGTATTCGTTCTACATTTATTTTGATACCACGATATATATGTGGTCATCAGATTACTAAAAAAATTAATTTAACATTTTAAAAAATTATATTTTATCATTTCAATGTGCATTGTAAGTTAACAAAAGTTTAACTTTTGACATTCTATTAATTGGTTTTTTCTGTCCAAATATATATTGGTTTCAGGCTTATTGGGCCTGCATTAGCTGGATCTCCCTCGCCAGAGAACTTGGGCCCAGGATGAAGGGGACCAAACTTCCCTTTAATTGATAAATTATTCTTCCATCTCCGTAACCTTTTCCTTCCACCTTTATATTAATTGTGTGAAAAATTACTTTTAATCTTTTTTAAAAAATTTAACTAACTTTAAATGAACTATAACCATCTTTATACCTTCTTTGCAATATTTTCAATTCTTCTCCAATCTAGTATTTAAGACAAGAGACCATCATTTGAGTATTATTGAAAACATTCATTATATTTGACGTTATCTAATATAAAAATAATTTTTATTTAATTTTATATTTTATTTTTGCATTTTGTTGATTTTTTTTTCTAAATTTTGTGACTTCCAAAAAATAACAAAAACATGACAATCACAAATAAAAGTTTCACAAAATTTATCTCAATCATCAATATTTACTATCAATCATCATAAACAATCATCTCAAACAATTATCATCACTTAAAAATGAAAAAAAAATAAAAATCACACTCTCATTTATTGTTAAAATTAAAAAGGTACGGTGATGAAGCGAGAATTTGCATTTAACTTTCATTTAATTTTCATTTCCGTACCTTTCTCTAGTTCATTTATCTGATCCACTTGGTCTATTTGTTAATTGAAATTAGTCTAATTGTTAATTTGTCTTTTGGATGAGGGCTCATTCAACAATCCTTACTATTTTAGAATTTGGATTTAAGGATACTGGATTTGTGTCCTTACAGGCTTCACTTTGTTGGCTACTTGACACTAACAAATATTTTAGTTTTAAAATAACAATATATAATCATAACAACAACAATAATAATAAAAGTAACAATTAATAAACATAATTGAAAATTAAAATAGTGACAAATCTTAATTATAATTATTTACAAATACATTTTTCTTGCATTTATAACCTAGCCAGTTCCAGTTGGACAAAAAGAGTTGCACTGAAATATTCGTCGAAAAATAAGAAAACAAAACTATTTTTTTTGCTGAAAGGAACAGATTACATAAAATAAACAAAAGAAATCAAATTATTAACCAAATACGGTTTTTTTTTTTTTTATCTAAAATCTACTTAAATGCTATTTGTAGTATCTAGATCTTGTTTAAAAGACCTAAATATTTTATCACATTAATTGAGATTTGAGATAACGTATAAGACGTTAGAACTAATATTATCTTTATATCTAATAGGATAAAAGTTAAATAAATTATTTTCATTCTGGTTTTACTAACCTTTCTTAATCAAGCCGGCACAATAGATTTTTCTACTAATTTCAATTTTAAGAATAAAAATATAAAAACTTTGAGAAAGGTTTATATGTTAATAAATAAGACGAAATAAATAGTACAAGATGTGGATGCAAATGATTAGCATTATGAATGAGAGAGAGATATGACTTCTTTATAAATTAAAATTAGTATTATTCACAAATTTAAATAAAAATTTAAAACAGTTATGTGAAATAAATTATATAAAATAATTCCAACTTATATTTTTTTTTCTTACTTCTATTAGCTCGTTGATTAAATATAAAGAAAATGATATTGTACGGGAGAATATATATTTTCTTTTATCTTTTCCTTATTTAATATATATACATATACATATATATATATATATATATATATATATATATATATATATAAAAGTTCAGTATGGCATGTTTTTCATGATTTAGTGAGTTTTACCACACAACTTTTCTTGTGTTAACCTTTATTTTTAATTAAGGATGTTAAAAATAATTTTGTATTTAAATATATTATTTGATTTAATGTTGATAAAAATTATTTAAATTGATTGGGTATGAATATAGACATGTATAATAATTAAAATTTTAAATTGAACATGAATCAAAATGAGTATTTATATATTTGTTATATTTCGTTTTAAATTAATAAATTATAATTAATTAATTTATTATTCTACTTAAAAAATATGTAATTTTAATTTATGAAGAATAATTGTCCTCTCTCACTCAATTATCACTCAATTATCTTTTATTTTTACATATAGTATAATTTTTAATGATTTATCTTTTTAAGGTTTGATGTTTTTATATATTATCAATTGTAAAAAATCTCATATCATAAGCTATTTAATGTAAATACAAAATACAATTATATCTTAAAATATTTTTTTCTTTATTATAATTTTTTTATTCATAGTTAGTTAGTAAAATAAAAAGTATACAATAATAATGTACAAATTTAACATATTCAAATTGTTGTTTTTTATAATTTTTTAAAAATTGTATTTGGTTGAAAATCTAAAAACTCTAATAATAGAATTCTATATTTATTAAAATCTAATAAATAAAAAAATTATTCTTATTTTTTCAATATTAAAAAATCTATTCAAACTTGTGAAAATGTCTTGAAATTTAATCTTTTTAACTAAAATTAAAATATAAATATTTGTGAGAGTGAATAATAATAATAATACATAAAATTGAGACCAAAGTCAAACCAGAGCAAAAGGAGTGAAAAAAAAAATTGAAATCATTAGATATATGAAGATGCTAGTAAGGTTTCTTTAGTCTCTGTCATACTTATTCAAGAAAATAACATATAATTAAGAAAAAATTCACTTTATAAACATAAGGAGAATTTTATTAGAAGGAGAAACACTTTTTTACATTTTGTGAAGTATTGGTTGCATTCTCTACACCTAGAACTAAAAGAAAAGACTTTCATCTTTTAAGTTTTACAATTTCTTCCTTCTTCTTTTTTTTTATATATTCAAAATATCTTGTACTCATAATATATTGGGTAGCTAGTATATTGAATTTGAATTTCTTCATTTATTGAATTTGAATGTAATGAACCTTAAGTATGTATAAATTTCTTTTTATAGCCTTGTACTCTACCTTCATGCTTCATATGCATAACTTGATTATTTATGATTTATTAAGTTTTATTACATTGAAAAATATTTTGAAGGTTATAAATTTAAGGTTAAAAAAATAAGGAATTTTATGTTAAGTATAATATTTGGTACATTAGTCATTCTTACATAAAATTTAAGATGTTTCTATTCAGAAATTAAAATTCGTATAAACTAATAAGGTAAATGAAAGAATGATGATAACAATTGTATAATTATTTTTTAAAAAAAAATTCATAACGTAGAAAGTGATAAAAGACAAAAGTTAAATAGTTGATGACATAAAATTTGGACTTAGGCTTGGAAATTACATTTTAAGGTTGAGGAATGATGGGAATTAAGCAGAGATCATTTTTTCTTCTAAGCGTAATTCCACCTGACTCGGTCATGTCAAGTTCATCATTCTTCATTTTGTTGGGAAGCTTCCAATCAAAATGGTAAAGTAATTGAGCAAGTGGCAGCTCAACGTTGGGGATGGCAAAAGTAATGCCTGGACAGATCCTTCTACCAGCACCAAATGGGATAAATTCAAAGTGTGTACCTCTGAAATCAATGGAGTTATCAAGAAACCTCTCAGGTTTAAAACTCTGAGCTTCACTCCAATACTCAGGATTTCTTCCAATTGCCCAAGCATTGATAATTACCCTAGTCTTAGAGGGTATCTCATATCCATTGATTTGGCACCTTTCTCTATTTTCTCTAGGAACTAACAATGGTATAGGTGGATGTAACCTCAATGTTTCTTTGATGATGGACTTCAAGTATATCAGTTCATCTAATTCTGTCTCATCCACGTATCCTTTCTCACCATACACTCTTCTAACCTCGGCTTGTGCTTTTTCCATCACTCTTGGCTTTCTCATCAATTCTGACATCCCCCATTCCACTACAGAAGATGAAGTCTCTCCTCCACCGATAAATATGTCCTGCAAAATATCGATTAATACAGGGAGAGAAAAGAAATAACATAAGTATCAAGGAGAGTTTAGAATAAAATATAAAAAATTCAAAATTATTATATGAATGAATAATATATAAATTTATAAGTTAAACTATGTTTAACTTTTTTTCTTAATATCATATATTTTAAAGCAAAAATTTGTTAATCTTATTATATTATTACTTTTATCAGACTACCCAAAATATATATATATATATATATATTCTCATATATTAATTGAAAGAACAAATCTCAATTTATAAATACTTTACAAATTTAAATTAAACTTAAAATTTATATCATATACAAAATTTAGTTATATTTATTATTATTATAATTTAAGTAAAATATTTTATTATTAGAAGTAGGTGTTATGCATGTCTGGGAAGAAATGTGAAAGACATATTTGTCATATATATATATATATATATAACATACACTAACCTGTGATATATTATACATACAACACACACTAACCTGGATGATCGATTTAATGTTGTCATCGGTTAAGTGAGTTTCCGAATCGTTTTCCTTTTGATACTTGAGAAGAACATCAACCAGATCTTCCTCTGCTTCCCACTCGCTGCTGCTTCTATGTCTGTGTTCGTCGATGATGTCTTGCAAAACCCTGTCAACCTCTCTGTGAACTTTCTCAAATTTCACCTTCGCCATCATTTCAAGCACTCTGCTAGAAGGATAGAGTTCAGTCACCGAAAACCCTCCCATAAGCTTCAATTGCTCCTTAATCTTTGAGATGAACACTTGTTGATATCTGCTCTTTTTACCAAAAGCCGCTCGTGCCGTTATTCCGTAGGTCATGGGGTAAATGTTCTGGGTGAGATTAATAACGCACCCTTCACTTGCACCTATTTTCTTAACCAGTTCTGCCACCTCCTCTTCCCTTATGGAACGGAAAGATTGCACGCGCTTTGTGGTTAGTAGCTCCACCGTGCATATCTTTCGTACTTGCCTCCAATATTCTCCATATGGAGAGAAGGCTATGTTAGTATTGTCGTAAGAAACTGTTCTAGACGATACAATGTTTGGCCTATTAGAAAAATTAACATCATGTGTTTTCATAATCTCTTGGGCTATCTCTGGTGAGGTGATTATGACGTTGGACACCTCTCCTAGTTTTAGGTGCATTAATGGCCCATACTTATCTGCAAACTTTTTAAAGCATTGATGAGGAAGTAAACCTACTAAACCTACAAACTGGTGTAAGTTCCCTATGAGAGGTAGTGTCCGGGGTCCTGGGGGTAAATTGGTGGATGAGTTGTTGGAAGCCCAGCTTTGAAGTAATTTGAATAAGATGAAGAGAAGGAAGAGAATGGAAGTAATTAAGTAAACAGGGAAAAGGTTGCCGTCGTGAACCTCCATGGCCATATGATATAATGGTTGATCTGGGAGGAGGAAGAACAGTGGAAGAGAATATGAATGCATAATCAAGGCACGTACTTCTTTCTTTATTTATATATGTGGGAAGATATTAGTCACTAAAATGTGGTCTTTGTTATCCGGCAGTGATACACCACACACAGAGACTAAAACACATCCATTCCACATACTAATAAATTATTATTTTAATTTTATTTATTTATTTTTTAATTTAAAATATTATTATAGGTAAGTTATTTACTATTATCAAGACAAATTTTCCCTATTATCCCCAGAATGTGGACATCATTCCTTGCTTTAGATTACAAATATGAATTTGGAAAACACAAAAAAGGAAAATACATACAGTTTTAAAGTGCCGTGCAATTTTAAAAAACAGATTATATTTATTATATAAATTTAAATTTATAAAAAATATAATTAGGGTTTAATATAAGTATTTTATTTTATAAAATTGAATATTAATATCTTCGAAATGTATTTAAGCTACTTATATAGTTTTTTTTAATAAAAGAGTACTTTGTCATATAATTCAAAAACATGTAATAATTGAGTCAGCCAAAATAAAAATCCAAATCAAAATAAAATTACGGTACTTGAAATAAATTTAGTAACAAACTAAAAAAAATCACATAAATGTGTAGTGTTTGTATCTTTTGTGTATAAACAATTATAATAACTAAATGACTTTAATTGGTATCTTCCTAATTCTTTCTCAGTATAAAAGGAAAAAATGAACTTAAATTACAATTGAATGGACTATACATAATATAATAAAAGACAATATAGATTAATATCATTTTCTTTATATTTAATCAATGAATAAATAGAAGTAAAAAAAGTTAAAAATAAAGAATATGAAGTTATAATTGAACACAAATAAAGTTTAAATCATAAATCACTTTAGATTGGGACTAGCTTCCCAAAAGGATCAGATCTTATCGTTAAAGCTTCTCACATTGGATAGAAAGTTTCTGTTTTTGGTGAATCGTGAAAGAGACATCAGAGTTGCGCAGCACAGATAATTGTAGGGCTTGGAAAAGTTTAGGATTTCAGAGAAGTGAAAACACTTTCTAAGGAACTGTAACGAGTTAAAAGAAAGAGGTAGATTTTTTTTTTTTTTTTAATTTAGTCAAAATAGGTGTGTACACTTAGATAAACTAGTGTGTGCACACCACCTATGTTTTGTTTTGTTTTCTTTTTCTTTTTCTTTCTTTATAGCAAACTTCTTTTTTACATTTTTTTTTTCTTTTAAGAGATAGTGATTTGAAGAAAACAATTGAACAATCTAAGTGGGCAGTTGTAAATGAAAAACTTTTAACTACAATATTGTTTTTTTTTATTTAATTTGTATGCAAAACAATTTAATAACTACGTGAATTTAGTTATGATAAAACATTATCACCACTTCTTTAAAATATTTGAGGTTAAATAAACTTTTATTTTATGTAATTTATTCGATTTTTAATCATAGTTGTTTAAGTATTCGTTCTTGATTTATTTTGATACCACGATATATATATATATATATATATATATATTTTATATATATATATATATTTATATATATATATATATATATATATATATGGTCATTCAGATTACTAAAAAATTAATATAACATTTAAAAAAAAATATATATTTTCGTTTCAATGTACATTTTAAGTTAACAAAGGTTTAACTTTTAACATTCTATTAATTGTTTTTTTCTGTCCAAATATATATTGTTTTCAGGCTTATTGGGCCTGCATTCGCTGGATCTCGCTCGCCAGACAACTTGGGCCATCAAGAAGGGGACCAAACTCCCCTTTAATTGGCAAATTATTCTTCCACCTTCATATCCTTCCCCTCCATCTCTAAATTAATTTTGTGAAAAGTTAATTTTAATTTTTTTTAAAAAACTTAACTAACTTTAAATGAACTATAACCTCCTATACCCTCGTACATTCTTTGTAACACTTTCATTCTTCTCTAATTTAGTGTTTAATACAACAGTTTTGAGAAAATTCGTTGTATTCGACATTATTCAGTATAAAGATAATTTTTTTCAATTTTATACTTCATCTTTGCACCTTGTTGATTTTTTTTTATAGATTTCGTGACTTAAAAAAAAAAGTGAACGAAAACATAACAATCATGAGTAAAAATACCACAAAACTTACCTCAACTATTAACCTTTATCACCAGTCACCATAAGCAACTATCTCAAACAAGTACCACCACTTAAAAATGAAAAAAAAATACACCACACTCTCTACCATATTTAAAAAAATATTATTTGAAATAAAAAATATATAAAAATACATTGATAAGATATGGAGGTGAATTTGCCCTTTAATTTCCATTTCCATGTTCTCCCTACCTTTATTCAGTTCGTTTATCTGATCCACATGGTCTAATTGTTAATTTTTCTTTTGGATGAGGGCTGATTCAACAATCCTTACTATTTTAGAATTTGGATTTAAGGGTATGGATTTGTATCCTTACAGGCTTCACTTTGTTGGCTACTTGACACTAATAAAATACGATTTATCCCATGTATTTTTAAAATGGTTTAAAATGCGATTTGCCCCATGTATTTTTTTAAAATTACTTATTTCAATAAATTAAAATAAAATTGCATCAGTGTGATAAAAAAAACACCATAATCTCCTTAAAAACACAAGTTAGTGATCACAGGGAAAAATAAATGATAATGATGTTATATAAATAATTGAAAGCATCCTATAAAAAATAGTTATTCCATAAGTTAGTGATAAAAATTAAAATTACCAGTCATTTAAATGTATAAATCAAAGAATTAAATCTATGAAGATTATAAATACTACATTTTAATATTTAGTTAGTATAGTTTTTTTAAATTTTTTTAATGAATTTTGGTTTAATTTTTTATATTTTTTTCTTTTGATAGTATATTTTTATTTGTGATAAATGATTGTTTATATTTGAAGTGTTGGTATAACAGAAATCTCAAATTTTAAAATAATATTCAATACAATAACTCATTATAAAAGTAAGAATAAACAAATTTGGACAATAAAAAGAAAAATGGTAGTAAAATATTTTAATATAATTTTAATATATTTAAAAAAAAACAAAAAGAATGAAACAAATAAATAATGGGTGATATTGTATATTATAAATTTATATATCATATAAATTGAATTTTAAATATAATTTAATTTTATAAAATTAACTTATAGTTTATATATATATATATTATAAAATGCAAGGATTTCAACATTATGTTAATCTTTAAATCTGAATTAAACGTAAACAAATTGTTATGATCTTCTAATTTGAAAATTCCATGATGTTGGAATGAGACGCAGTCCTTTGCAATCAAAGTCTTTAATCCTTCTTTTCCCTTTCAATAATTCTTGGTTTCAACTTCATTCCCATTTGTTGAAAGCATTAAAACCACATTAATCCAAATTTTCTCTAGAGCAGTCATAAGTCCACCATTCTTAATTTGAATTTGGTTTGATAACTGCATGCAAAAGTTGAATCATTATTGGATGATGAATGGTGGAGGATGTGGATCTGATGGCCACACCAAAACTTTTCAAGAATTGGTCGGCACTCATAGGGTCCACAAGCCCATCGTAGCCACCTTCCTGACGTGGCAGAAGACCAAACACACCGTCCAAATCAACCTCACACAAAATGGACGGCTCAGACTTATTCCTATGCTACTCTACGGTTCGCTATACCTTTTTTTCTTTCTTTTTAAAGAAGGAACGGTTCGGTATTGTTTTTCTATCACTGCTTCTGTATGCCTGAGTTTCAATATCATATTAAATTAATTCTTATACTTAAGCTTAGATTGATTATTTTATTTTTCAACTCTTCATATAATTTTTCATTTACTTTCAACTTAAAAGTTTGTTGCATAAATTAACATAATGTACAATTTATCAATAACTTCACCTTTCATCAACTCTTATTTTTTTTGGCAGAAAATAAAATAATACATATATCATCCATATTTGTTATAACCTTACGTACTTAACTATAAAATAATTTAGATGAAATTGCATGCCCTGGCTCTTTTTTCACAATTCATATTTAATGTATAAGTATTTAATAATATTTTTCCAGATAAATCCTTATAGAATTATCGAAGTGAATAGTAATACAATTATCTTAACTATAAATTGGTATCATAACATTAATATTAAAAAGAGAATTTATATGTTTTTTTATGGAGAGATTCACACACACATATATATATTTAAAAATTAAAATGAATAATAATTTATAAACTTTATTTTTTCTTTTTCAAAACTGTGAAGTTTTAAAATGAAGAAAACGTAGTAAAATTAATTACGATATCACGCTTAATGTAAAAAAATGAAATTGATATTTTTATATCTTGCTATGCAGTAAAAAAATGCATAATCACTTGCTTCATAAATAAATACATGGCTTTGAAAACAATAATTACATCACATTTTTTAGTAAAAGTTTATATTACTGAATGATTGTAGGGAATTAGACCTAATTTAAAATAACTAAATGTCTCACACGCATAAATTTAAATACTAGCATTATTGAAAATTTAAAATACTACTACTTACTAAGTTAAGGAAAATCAGTAGACTTTGCATAAAAATGACAAAGAATAATATAAAAATATTTTTAAAGGGCGGAATAATAAAAATGAAACCCAATTGAAATAAAAAAAATTGAATAATTATTTTTAATGATCGATTTGATGAATAATTTATTTTTAAATCAATTTAATAATATAAAGCGATCTAGTTGAGTTTTGAAGTAAATTCCAAATAATTACAGAGCAATGATTCGGTTTCGAAAGAAAAAAAAAAGAAAAAAGTCAGGGTAATGTTTTTTTGTTCGCTGTTTGATGTCCGAAAGAGTCCACTTTTCTTTCCCAATATTTCACAATAGTCTCGTATATTTTTCTTCTTCCCTTCTCTTCGGGATAGGTTTATCCCGAAACCAAACGCTCCCGAAACGGCGTTGTCCAAGTTGAAAGTTAATTTACATTTGAGTTTCATTTCACTGCCATTTAGCTCTCTTCATTGAATATAAAGCTTCTTCTTTGACGCTTTCTCACGAAACACTTCCCCTACTGCAGTTGCTGCTTCTGCCTTTGCTCCACCACCGAACCAGTTCCTCTGCAAACCGCGTTTCGTTCGCGCAAGGTGCGTTTCGATTACCACTTCCGCGATTTGCGTTTTCATGTGATTTTTTGGATGAATTTTTTTGTTTTCGTCCTGCTTTTCTTTTACTGGATCCGCAAACTTCTTTTTTTTTTTCTGGATCGATTTTTTTACTTCGTTTGCTCTTGCTCACCTGGATCTACTTCGTAGCTGCATATTGTGTGTGTAGGTTTCGTTTTTGCTTAATTTTGTTGTTGAGATGTTTTCTGATACATCGGTGTTGATTTTCTGTTAGCTTTCATGCTTTTCTGGCGATCAAATTCGAAGCTGATATTCTTGCTTATCTTGTTAATTATATCTCTGTGTTTCTTGTTTTTACTGTATGAGTTGAGTTGAGTCGAGTCGAGTCGAGTCTTGGGGAAATGTTCTCCTATGCATGCTTCCGATCTTTCAGGTCTGTTTATGTTTTTACTTTGCTTCTTTTCTTGTTTGAACGAAAGATGAAATCATTTCGAGTAGTAGTTGGTGTATTTTTTGTATAATTGAGTGATAATGAAAAGATCTCTGTACCACCAGTTCAAACTTTTAATTCTTGCATATTCTTTTCTTTGGCTTTGTTATTTCCGCCCCTAAACAAAGTCTTCCCATTCTCGATACAGGTTTTAAAAGATGGCTGATGCCGAGGACATTCAACCTCTTGTTGTTGATAATGGAACGGGAATGGTCAAGGTTAGAATATGTTTTGTTTTGCCAATTGAAGAGTGCTTCTTGTGTTAAGGACAGGTTTCTTTGTGCTTGCTAAGTATTCATTGCTATAATATTAATATAAATTTTTCTCCAATGTTTGCAGGCTGGCTTTGCGGGTGATGATGCTCCTAGAGCTGTGTTCCCCAGTATAATTGGGCGACCGCGCCATACCGGTGTAATGGTTGGAATGGGCCAGAAGGATGCTTATGTGGGTGATGAAGCCCAATCAAAACGAGGTATACTCACCTTGAAGTATCCTATTGAGCATGGCATAGTCAGCAACTGGGATGATATGGAGAAGATTTGGCATCACACGTTTTACAATGAACTTCGTGTTGCCCCTGAAGAACACCCTGTACTTCTTACTGAGGCACCACTCAATCCCAAGGCCAACAGAGAGAAGATGACCCAAATTATGTTTGAGACTTTCAACGTGCCTGCCATGTATGTGGCAATTCAGGCTGTCTTGTCTTTGTATGCCAGTGGACGTACTACAGGTTTGTTTCTGCAATTGGTCTTGGATTTACTATTTAGTATGCCGTGATCATGTGACTTCAATTGGATTGTGTCAAGTTATCATGTGATTAAATGCTGTGAGTTGGCTAAGTTCTGATTTTGTGAATAAAAGCCACGGTTAAAGGTTTTCTGTGGCACATATAAGTTGGAAAATTCTGAAGCTGGTGGAAGTTCTTCGAGAATTGATTTGTTTATACTTTAAGCTTAGCCAATGGTATATAGCAGTCAATATTCCAAATGTATTGGGTGGGATGTACATGCATTTCTACACCAATTACTCTTGATCGGCATTATTTCCTTATGGGTTTGTGTTGTTTTGTTGGTATGAAACAGGTATTGTGCTTGATTCTGGTGATGGTGTAAGCCACACGGTGCCCATATATGAAGGGTATGCTCTTCCTCATGCAATTCTTCGGTTGGATCTTGCTGGCCGTGATTTAACGGAGTACTTGGTCAAAATTCTTACTGAGAGAGGATACTCCTTCAGCACCTCTGCTGAAAAGGAAATTGTCCGTGATGTGAAGGAGAAATTGGCGTATGTGGCCCTTGATTTTGAACAAGAAATGGAGACTACCAAGAGTAGTTCTGCTGTGGAGAAAAGCTATGAATTGCCTGATGGACAGGTCATTACAATAGGTTCTGAGAGATTCCGTTGTCCAGAAGTACTGTTCCAACCTTCTCTAATTGGTATGGAAGCTACTGGAATTCATGAAACGACATACAACTCCATCATGAAATGTGATGTTGATATTAGGAAGGATCTGTATGGAAACATTGTGCTTAGTGGTGGGTCTACTATGTTTCCTGGAATTGCTGATCGTATGAGCAAGGAAATCAGTGCTCTAGCACCAAGCAGCATGAAAATCAAGGTGGTTGCACCTCCCGAGAGGAAGTACAGTGTCTGGATTGGTGGTTCTATCTTGGCATCACTAAGTACCTTCCAACAGGTTTGTACCCAACGGACCCCCTTACCCTTTAGGTCAAATTACCAATAAAATGGATTAGTTTATGGAAGTATCGGGTGTTTACTTTATTCTCTTATTATGTATGCAGATGTGGATCTCTAAGGGTGAATATGATGAATCTGGGCCAGCTATAGTTCATCGGAAGTGCTTCTAAGTGTTAAGTTGAGCTGGATGGTTATCAAGCTCTTAATGCTCCCAATCCTGTGCCATATTATCGTCAAGCTTGATTGACTTGTTGGATATTTGATGCTTGGGTTTTTAATAGGTATATCTAGTTAATGAATGGATTTGTAAGTTGAGTTTGTTATATGTTTCCCCGTTAGGTCTTTGGAAGCCAGACTTTTTATGCAGTTGGCGATGGCATTTGAACTTTGTAGGTTCTGCTTGGTTTGATTTTCCTTTTATTCTTTTTTTATGATGTGGCGAAAAATTAGGTGCCTCGAGTTAGGAGGACGATAAGTTTAAGCATCCTTTTTCCTGGAGGGATTTTTGATTTAGTATCTGTTGATATTAATTATATGCTTAATTGGTTATGCTTTGCAGTACAATCAGAATGTTTTTTTTATTGTTTGAGGTGATGAATCCCTTGTATCCATTTGATTAGTGTGAACAGGAATCGAGGTCAGAGTGTTTTTGTTCCCTGCTGATGATATTCAAGAATAAAGTTCGAGACGAATGAAAAAGAACCATTAGTATCTTGACCTGGTTTTCAGGTCCGATTATTTCAATTTTTTGCCATACGGGTTTACTCATCTCATTTACTTTTTATTTTATTTTAACTTGACATTAAAAATCATTTACCACCTTGGTGGCATGAGTGATGAAAGTCATGGTTTTTGAGCGTTTTCGATTGGACAGTTTTTTAAATGCATTCAAAATGAGAAGAGAAAAGTTCGGTGACAAAAAAATTTGATTTTTATTGGGATTTGACTTAGCTCAATTTGGTGATTTTGGTGGGTCAACCTAGTTTTTGTGCCTTGGTACTATGAGTGATTAAATTTTAAAGTCATGGTTTTTGAGCAATATTGGTTGGGAAGTTTCACAAATGCATCCAAAATAAGGTGGAAAAAGTTCGGTAGCAAAAAAATTTGATTTTTAATGGGTTTTGACATAGCCCAATTTGGTGATTTTGGTGAGTCAACCTAGTTTTTGTGCCTTGGTACTATGAGTAATTAAATTTTAAAATCATGGCTTTTAAGCAATTTCGGTTGGAAAGTGTTACAAATGCATCCAAAATGAGGTAGGAAAAGTTTGGTGGCATAAAGAATTGATTTTTGTTGGATTTTGACTTAACCAAATTTGGTGATTTTCGTGGATTGACTTAATTTTTGTGCCTTAGTGCCATGAGTAATGAAATTTAAAGTCATGATTTTTGAGTAATATTAGTTGAGAAGTCTCACAAATGTATCTTAAATGAGGTGGGAAAAGTTTGGTGACAAAAGGAATTGATCTGGGCTAAGTTTTGACTTAATCAAGTTTAGTGATTTTGGTGGGGTTGACCTAGTTTTCGTGTCTTGATGTGTTGAGTGTTGAAATTTTAAAATCATGATTTTTGAACATTCTTGGTTGTAAACATTCAAATGAGAACTTTGAAGGCCGAAGAGGAGAAATGTTCCATGTGAATGGTACTTGCACATGGGTTAGTTGATCCTAAGGAATAGGGGAAGCCTGTTTGATAGCATTTTAAGTGCATACTCCAAAAGGGAATCGAGTTAAAATTCCTGAACCAGGACATAGCGACTGACGACAACGTTAAGGAGTCTAAAGACGTCGGCGGAAACTTCAATAAAAATTATATTTTCTATTTAACTGCCTAAAACCATTGAGTCTGCCACTCACAATTAAGTTTCTTAACCTCTTTATGTTTTTATCGGTTTATCGCATTGGTATACTCATTGCATCTTGGTTTTCCACGTTTTCTATGACAAGAATACGGGAAATGCATAGCCAATTTGAGTTTAGGTTAAAAATTACTTCGACATTAAGGTTTCTTCAAATGCAATTTATACAAACTAAAAAATAGCTATAATTGAATTTTTACCATAAAAAAGTAAAATTTATCTCTTTTCATTTTTTAATAGATGTTTTTATTGATCATGCTGATAAATCCAGAAGCACTTGTGATTACTGTAATTTGTTGTTGAAAATTTTACATGGATTAAGTAGTAAAATTACAATATATAAATAAATACGAATACTATATTTAATAAACTGGTTTTATAACTTTAAATTAAGATCTAAATTATTTTTCAAGTATTATCATAATCTATTATAACAAACTTTTTAGAATTGGATAAAAATTCAACCACCGTAGATTAACATAATTAAGTAAGAAGAGTATAAGATTTTTTTTTTCTTTTATGATATTCTCATATCAAAATCAATATATTTTGAAGATAAAGTAGCAATAATCTCTAATTATTTAAGAATTAATTTCAAGTCTAATTCTAATGCACTTTTATCCTTTAATTATTTTAGGTATTTTTTAAAAATAAAATTGTGTCAGAATTTTACATTATAATGCTAACAATATCTTAAATTCTGGTGATTGAGTCTAATAATCTTGTCTCATTAAATTTTGAAATTCAAACATTAACATTATAAAAATAAAATTAATTATAAAAAATATTGTTCCTTTAATGCTTAAATGAATAAATTTTCAGAACAACAATACTTCAAATATATCAAAGTGATTAAAACTTGAAATTGATAATGTTTCTATGACTTTTGATCATAGTAATGCTCGTATTACATTTGATCTGAATTAGTGTGAGTTAACTGCTAATTATAGTTGCGTGTTTATGATGAATTGTTTTTAATATTCAAATCCTATAGTTATCAATTCATTATCAATGGTAATTCTTAACTCTAGTAATTTTCGTTTTATTTTCTTTCTTGATAGTGTGTGACCAACTATTTGTGTTGGGTAAGAATAAAGAAGCATGTAGTTTGGTAGAGATGATGATTAGTAAGTGAAATAGAAGCTTGGAATGATGAATCCATTTCTTCTCTTTATAACTCCGCAACCTTATTTTGGTCAAGGAAAGTTTTTACTGTTGTTATATAACCGGGTTTAGGAAGTTTTAATACGCATGTTATATAAATTTACGAATAAGGCTGATTAACATACATTTCAAAATAAATGTTACGATTTATTAAATTAAAGTTATGAGTAATGCAAATACATTTCATGAAAAGAATCAACTCTACAAGTATCTTAATTAATTTTAATGAATTTATTTTAACTATTTTATTGCATAAAAGATAATGCTAAAAATTTAATAAAAAAACAGATAAGACATATTTTTTATTTTAATGAAATTATATATAACATAACACTAAATATTTCAAAATTAATGAACAATATGTACCTAATTTTAAATATATTAAAATATAAAAAGTATAATTTAAATCAATAAAGCACATATTTTAAAAAAATAATTTACCATAATTTAATAAGTATTCAACAATAACAATTGCAAATTATTTAATTTTAAAAAATGATTTTTGTAGTTCTTAACTGTGTATTTGATGTGATGATAGAAAGAGAGTGAGTCTATTATTTTTCTAACATTTTCCACAATAGTCCCAACATTTTTTTTTTACTTTTCCTTTATTTGGGGCAGGTTTATCCCGAAACCAAACGCACCCGAAACGGCATGGTCCAAGTCGAGAGTCCATTTCATTTGAGTTTCATTTCACAGTCATTTAGCTTTCTTCATTGAACTCTCTTCATTGAATATAAAGCTTCTTCTCTCTCCGTCGCTCTTTTGCAAGAGCTACCCCACCGAACCACTTCCCCTGCAAATCACGTTCGTTCGCCAAAGCCACGCTTCGTTCGCCAAAGGTGCGTTCCGATCACAATTTCCGCGATTCGTGTTTTCAAGTAATTTTTTTTTTAATGATTTTTCGTGTTTATATGCTGTTTTTTGTTACTGGATCCGCAAAGCTTCTG
The DNA here is from genome assembly GCA_013389735.1 of Phaseolus lunatus. Lineage (NCBI taxonomy): Eukaryota > Viridiplantae > Streptophyta > Magnoliopsida > Fabales > Fabaceae > Phaseolus > Phaseolus lunatus. The sequence goes on from CM023862.1 coordinate 35,724,164, forward strand.
TTGTATTTCCTGGATCGATTTTTTTTTTTGCGGTTTCGTTTTCTGTTTCTGATCTGGATCTACTTCCTTGCTTCATCTTGTTGTGTGTGAGATGCTTCCTTGCTTCAGTTTTTGCTTAATTTTGCTGTGAGTTGTTTTCTGATGCATTGGGTTATTTATATGCGATTAATCGTTGATCATATTGGAAGATGATATTTTTGCTTAGCTTGTTAATTATATATATCCGTGTCTTGTTTTTATCGTACGCGTCTAGTGGAAATGTTCAGGTGTGCAGTGGTGAGCTTGAGATCAAAATTTGGATGCCAAAATAATTAAAATTATAGTACAGGAATTCAATATATTTTGATGATAATATTATCTCTTATAATTGATTGTAAGCATATAATAACATTGTTTAAATATTGATTTTTTAATTATACGTTTCTACTTTAATAGTAATGCTATTAAGATTTTCTGATCTTATGAATTTTTTCCCTTGTTTACTCTTCAATAAAAAAAAAGTTGGAAAATTTATCCTTATTTTTTTTGTGTGAAACGTTGCAATAAACATGAGGTCTTTATTAAAAAAGTTGCATGAGAATACACCAAAAAATGAATTTTGAATGAATTTAAGGAAATAATATTTTTTTCTAAATTAAAGTATAACTTTTCTTAAATGAGGGGTTAAAACTAAAATCAGCTGGCCTTCATTTTATGTATCTTATTTGTCCCTTTTATAATTTATTGTCACCTCGTCAATAAAACTGTTAATTTCATTTAATGTTCATGTGATATATTTATTGACCTATCAATAAAATATTATTGAAGGAAAAGGGAAGAAACACAGCATGGAGACAGGTGATTTAAATCCCTTTTTATACCATACTGAATATATAGAAGTTATAGAAAAAATGGGTTGAGAATGAAAAATAGAGTCTTTATTAGAAAAACGCAATTACTCAATTAAACGGGGGTAATGTTTAGAAACTGTCAATAAATCAACCATAAGAGGGAAAAAATGGTTTTTCAAAATGGACAGTGCATATAAGAGTGTGATCTTGTTCAGAACCACACTTATCCAATTTTTCACCTATTTGTCCTGGCTTGGCTCAGAAAGAGTTTGTTGCCTTCTCAAGTAAATATGTAATGATATAATCCCTACCAATTAACTCCTGACCAGAAGAGGTATAAGAAATTCGGACCTATGTCCTGTTTGCAAAGCTAGCAGGCAGTCCATTATCCATACCTTTAGGGAATGCCCTCCTACGAAGGCACTATTGGTGAGATTATTGGATCGCCGGGATACTGTCTTTTTCCTGCCTTCCTACTCACAAGTGGCTTGCTTCAGATCTCCTTTTGAACAACCATGCTCAGGAAAAATGTACTGTCCATTTTCGTGTAACTAGAGATTTTATTTGGTAAAATGATCTGATGCAAAGTGGGAAATCAATTCAGTTATTTTGTTAAAAGTCCAGCAGTTTTTAAGACATTGAACGTATGCATACTTTGTATCCTGTCCTTCGGAACCATCTTACTGCTGATGATCCTCATTCCTTGTTTTCAACCGAGCTGGGTTAACATTAATAGTGATGGTGTATTTTTCATCTGATGATTTTCTCTGCATATGCTTGGGATTACTTGTTTCCTTTCTGGTTTGAACAAAAATTGAAACCATTTTGACTAGTGGTTGATGTATTTTTATATAATTGAGCGATAATGAAAAGCCTTCTCTAGTAGTTCAAACTTTTGTTTGTTGCATATTCTTTTGTTTGTTTTTACTATTTCCCCCCCGTAAACAACATATTTCCTGATCTCTGCTACAGGTTTTAAAAGATGGCTGATGCGGAGGACATTCAACCTCTTGTTGTTGATAATGGAACTGGAATGGTCAAGGTCAGAATGTGTTTTGTACTGCCTATTGATTAGTGCTTCTTCTGCTATTTTAAAGATAATTTGCTTTGTGCTTGTGTAGTATTCCTTGCTATAACACTAATTATATTTTCTCCAATGTTTTTGCAGGCTGGTTTTGCAGGTGATGATGCTCCCAGGGCTGTGTTCCCCAGTATTATTGGGCGACCACGCCACACTGGTGTAATGGTTGGGATGGGTCAGAAGGATGCTTACGTGGGTGATGAAGCCCAATCAAAAAGGGGTATACTCACCTTGAAGTATCCTATAGAGCATGGCATAGTCAGCAACTGGGATGATATGGAGAAGATTTGGCATCACACATTTTACAACGAGCTTCGTGTTGCCCCTGAAGAACACCCTGTACTTCTTACTGAGGCACCACTTAATCCCAAGGCCAACAGAGAGAAGATGACCCAAATTATGTTTGAGACTTTTAATGTGCCTGCCATGTATGTTGCAATTCAGGCTGTCTTGTCTCTGTATGCCAGTGGACGTACTACAGGTTTGTTTCTGTGATTGATCTTTGATTTACTATTTACTATGCTGTTATCATGGGACTTCTATTGGATGCAATCAACTTATCATAATTGCTGGAAGTCGGTAAGTTCTGATTTGAGAATATGAGACACTATCCAAGGTTATGTGTGGCACATAAGTTGGAAACTTTGGGAAGCAGCTTGATGTTCTTCGTCAATTGATTTTGTTCATAGTTTTAGTCTAGTTAAATTATATACAGCAGCACTCTTCCACATGTACAAGGGTGGGATATTTCTGCACTTCTACATTAATTACTTGTGACCCGCATTATTTCCTTATCCGTTTGTGTTGCTATGTTTGTACTAATCAGGTATTGTTCTATGTTTGTACTAATCAGGTATTGTGCTTGATTCTGGTGATGGTGTGAGTCACACGGTGCCTATTTACGAAGGGTATGCTCTTCCTCATGCAATTCTTCGGTTAGACCTTGCTGGTCGTGATTTAACGGAGTACTTGGTGAAAATTCTTACTGAGAGAGGATACTCCTTCAGCACCTCTGCTGAAAAGGAAATTGTCCGTGATGTGAAGGAGAAATTGGCATATGTGGCCCTTGATTTTGAACAAGAAATGGAGACTACCAAGAGTAGTTCTACTGTGGAGAAGAGCTATGAATTGCCTGATGGACAGGTCATTACAATAGGCTCTGAGAGATTCCGTTGCCCAGAAGTACTATTCCAACCTTCTCTAATTGGTATGGAAGCTACAGGAATTCATGAAACGACGTACAACTCCATCATGAAATGTGATGTCGATATTAGGAAGGATCTGTATGGAAACATTGTGCTTAGTGGCGGGTCTACTATGTTTCCTGGAATTGCTGATCGTATGAGCAAGGAAATTAGTGCTCTTGCACCAAGCAGCATGAAAATCAAGGTGGTTGCCCCTCCTGAGAGAAAGTATAGTGTCTGGATTGGTGGTTCTATCTTAGCATCACTTAGCACCTTCCAACAGGTTTGTACTGATGCTTTTCTCTACTCAACAGCACCCCTAACCCCTCCCCCTTGTGTAATTATTACCCAATAAAACTGATTAGTTTATGTAAGTCATTGGGTTTTTACTTTTTTCTATGCAGATGTGGATCTCTAAGGGTGAATATGATGAATCAGGGCCAGCTATCGTTCATCGGAAGTGCTTCTAAGTTGGGTCAAGTTGAGCTGAATGGTTATCAAGTTCTGCATGCTCCCGGTCCTGTGTCATATTTCAGTCAAGTTTGGATGAATTATTTGATATTTCATGCTTTTGGGTTTTTAAGAGATATATCTAGTTTAATGAATGGATTTGTAAGTTGAGTATGTAATATGTCTCTACGTTAGGTTGTTGAAGCCAGACTTTTTATGCAATTGGCGGATGGTATTGGAACTCTCTAGGTTCTGCTTGGTTTGAAATTCCTTTTATTCGTTTTTGATGCTGTGGCCAAGAATTAGGTTCCTCGGTTTAGGAGGACGATAAGTTTAAGGATATTTTCTCCCAGGGGGATTTTTGAGTCAGTTTCTGTTGATATTAATTATATATGCCTAATTGGTTTTTGTTTGCAGTAAGAATGTTTTTATTGTGCGTTTGAGGTGATTAATCGTTTATACACCATTTGTTTAAATTAAATGAAATATATTTGTATGCGCCTGTGGCATATATTTGAACAGGAATTGAGGCTAGTGTGTTTATGCTCCTTGCCGATCGATAGTCAAGGAAAGGTTCTCGAGGAACAAAAGGTGGACCTACCTCAGTATCATGATGGTGTTCAAGCTCAATCCATCAACCAAACCTTAATGGAACTCAATCAATCCTGATGACAAGTGTACTTCTTTTACATTCTTTTCAAATTTGATGTATATTTTCGTCTAGTAGCATCTGCTCTTGAGATTTGCTTATTTCTAATCACTTTCATTTTTCTTTGGTTCTGATAGAAATGGGAAGAGTCAGACAAGGCGAGGATGTTGTCATCCTTAACCTAATAAGATTGAGTGGGAAATATAGTACTTATGATATTTATAAAGGGACTGGATATGCATAATCAATGGATGTTTTACTTGCTTTCTCCATAAAGAATATATATATTTTTTATAAAAAATAATAACGTGAAATAAATGAAAAGCTTACATACATATATTGTTTAAGTCTCATGACTCTAAAGGAAAGATACCAGAATAAGAGAAATGAATTTATGGAAATTATGCTAATGTCAGTATTGGATGCATACAAATAAAAGTGAAAGATATTTATTATAAAAATTATTATTATATTAAATTATATAAACAAAAATTATTCATTGTTTTAGATTATTAATAATCTGTATCAATATCATAATTAAAAAAATACTTTCGTTATAATTTTTTTAAACTGTTATCTAAGAAAAATGTCATATAATAAAATTATTCTTAAAAACAATTTTTAAATTAATTGAATCTTTACTGTATCCACATAAAAATTGAATATAAAATAATTTATTGTAGACAAGATGTCTATGATTTGTATCTAATTCTCATCCGTTCACTCCATTTTCTTCTGGTTCCTTCCTTTCTCAAAGGAATGAGAATAATTCGTGATTATAGCTTCATACCCATGTGTCATACCTATCACCTCGTTGACATAACTTTCTCATGCCCCAATTTTCTCCTTCCTCACGTGCCTTGGAAACGCGCAAACACTTACAAATATTCTTTGTTCTCATCTTTACATCATACTCGTCGTAAAAACTTTTAATCCCCAATTATTGGTATGAGTCGTATACTCTTGTCATCTTCTTTCATTCATTCTAACAACTTCTTTTCTTAAAAAGAAGTACATTTCTTTCGTTGAATTTGCGTATATTGCTGCTGGTATTCACACAGAAGAAGCACAAGTGGGAATTCCTTCACAGTTTCTTATATTTTTTTTATAAAAAACATAGTTTTCCCCCTTCAATGTTATGTTCTCATGATTTGTCTTTTTTTTGGAGCATTTATTTTTCCATATTTTGTTGGCCATTTGGGTCCAAATCTAATTTTTTAATACCATATCAATGTTTAGCTATTTTTTAAGTTAAGGATCTCACACGTTAACTAATGATATTAAAATAATGTACATAATTATAGTTACAATCCTTTAGCTTTTTGGAATGATCCAAACAAAAAGTAATGATATATTTCTTCATTACACTATCATACTTTGGTGTTTTATCATATTAGGAGTAAGGATACCTTTTGTAGGGGAGGAGCAAAGGAAATTAGATGTACTTTCAAATGAAGTATTTGTGAAAGCCTTAAGTAGCAGTGGACGAACAGTGAGTGTGTTTATAGTTGTTTTGTTCATTCTCCTTTTCTTTGAATTTGAGTTTGACTCTCTGCAGCCTTTTGGCATATTTTATTGTCATTTTCTCGTAATATTCCAATCTGTTGTCTTGACAGTTCGTTCTTGTTTCTGAAGAAGTTGAAGAGGCTATATTTGTGCTACCATCGCATCGTGGCAAGTCAGTTCAACGCTCTAGAACCAACTAATACTCCATCTTTTAGTGTTGTCGATAAAATACATTATGTAAATGAAGTAACAAGTTCCTTTTGATTTTGTAGATACACGTTGTGTTTGCTCCTTTGGATGGATCCTCAAACATTGACTGCGGAGTTTCAATTGGAACTGTATGGATTTTTAATTTCAATTGCCAAACAAAATCGCTGCATTTGAAAACTTCAAACATTATAATAACTACCAGCATATAGATCTTTGGAATTTACACGGTGAACAATGAGGCTAAAGTAAGTCTTGAAGAGGCAATGCAATCTGGAAACCAAATGATAACAGCAGGTTACTGCATGTATGGAAGCTCTTGCACGGTAAAACAGAAAAAATCTGTGCAACACGAATTGTATAATTATTTTAAAAAAATTCCTTTTCACAACAAATTTCTAGGTTGTCCTGTTTTTCTTATAAAAAATTGGAAGTTCTCTATTTTTCTAGTCACGAATATCTGATGCTGATTGAATAAACAAACTATGGAATTGCAGTTCGTGCTTAGCACAGGAAATGGAGTGAATGGTTTTACACTTGATCCTTCCCTTGGGGAGTTCATATTAACTCACCCAAACATCAAGGTACATGGATATCCAAGTGGCAGTGAAATTGGTAGATCAAGTTATAAGAATTTTTAACAGGAAATTCTAAATTTTCTTCCATGTAATGAGGCGTAGTAGCATCAAGATGTGTAGATGTGATTCCAGAGTCCTTCATCCTTCCTCTGCACCATTGCACATAATGTTTTGTGTGCATGAAAGTTAGACTATTAAAGCGAGCTTTCAATTTTGTTTACTCACTTGCATAGATACCAAGGCAAGGAAAGATTTATTCCGTGAATGAAAGAAATGCCAAAAACTGGGATGAACCAACCACTAAGTTATGGGGATTCTCTTAACTGTTATCTGAAATCTAATTGAACCCGAAATAACTGATATTAATAATTCCTTTCATAAATGACAAAATTCTTGACACTTTCCATTCCAGATATGTACAAAAATGCAAGTTTCCACAAGATGGTTCACCACCAAAGTCTCTTAGGTACATAGGAAGGTATTTGATTCTGAACTTTTTGTAGTGTCTTGGCCTTCTTTCAGATGTCTTCATTTCATTTCTAAGAATGATGAGCAAACACAGTATGGTTGCTGACATCCATCGAACATTGCTTTATGGTGGTATCATCATGTACCCTACTGATATAAAGAGTCCAAACGGAAAGCTACGGTATGATGTACTTTGAATTAGCTTCTAGGAAAGCCAACTCTTAGTCACACTTTTGCACATTCAATTTTCCAAATCTAGACAATTACATGACTTATTTATGGAATTTCACCGTGAAATCAGGATTCTCTTTGAAGTAATTCCAATGTCATATTTGATGGAGCAAGCAGGAGATCAGGCTTTCACAGGAAAACAACGGGTATGCCTCTCATTTTCCTTTCACCTGATAGTTTATTATTGCAAAGACTCCAGCTGAAATGCAATGTTAATATCCCTGGTAAAAAACTAAAGAACTTAGAAATGGTGGCATTACATGCATTTTTTCTTCTTGAACTTAGCATGTGGATCATATGGGTGGGATTTGATGTCACATCTGATGGATCCCTTTTTTTGAATTCCTTTACTTAGCAATAAACTGTTTAAGCAACTATAGTACATTCTATGAGCTTTTGAAGCTTATGTATGTATAAATTCCTTATGTCTGAATGGATTGGCTAATTTCAAGCTCTTGACTTGGTTCCAAGAGAATTACACGAACGATCACCAACATTCCTTGGCAGTTACGATGACATGGAGCAAATGAAAGAGCTTGAGCATGTCTTTCATGTGTTAATTTGTTCTTGGGCTCTTGAAAGTTCAGTGGATCATTTGTTTCGGTACAACCTTTTGTTTATTATAAGACCTTCTTTTAATTAATAAGAACCAAATGTGTTCTAATAGAAAAACAAATGTCATAAGTTTTTCAAAAATCAAATTCTGACCTTTCCAAAATAAATTATACTATTATGATAAATAAAGATAGAAGTATGCTTCATGAAGAACTTTTATTGAAATCAATACATGTTAGAGAAAAAAATCTCAAAAACCATTAATTCTGTGTGAATTTTTTTTAAACTGTGTTATATGATGTAGCACAGCATAAAAAAAGTCGCTCGCTACATTTCTGGCAAGGCAATTTCTTCCTGCAACATATCAATTTCTTCCTGCACCCAACCTGCCCTATGAAATGACAAAAATAACCTTAAATAAAAAAAAAGGTGTAAACAAAAATTGCTTCCAGACTCTACTTTCTAGAATATTCTGGATTTGAATATCCGGAACACATTTGAATTCTGGAAATTATTATCCGAAATGCATTTTTAATTTTGTGTTTCGGATTTTATTATCCAGAATGTATATTTTGTATTCCAGATTTTTATATCCGGAAGGGGTAGTTTTGGAAATAAAAAAAATTGATATGGTGCAGATTCGACTTGATATGGTGGAGGAAGAAATTGCCTTCTGGCAATCCCTGATTTTGGATTGACTGGGTTGGATGTTTTTTATTTGAACAATTGGACCCAAATAAAATTCATTCCAATTTGCATCACTGGAGCTAAACAAAAGATTTGAAAGAATGAGTTTTAAAAATAGAAAAAGGAAACCCTTCTTTATGAAGAAAGTGTTGGAAAGAAGCCTACAGTAGATAATGATAGCAGTACCATATATAGATAATCTACTATCTCAAAATACTTCTCTAAAAAATATTCTATCCCAATTTTTCACAAGTGGGAGATCACTTGATGATCTTCTAGAAGAAATTCAAGTAAACCACGAGCTAAATCATGATCAGATATGAAGACAAATCTCATAACAAAATTTATGCCTACACTGCACCGTCTAATGTTCCATCTTCTAGTGATATTTCTAGAAAAGACCATATCTAATAGATCTTGTATTGTCCCATCTTCTATACTCAATGAGATTCTTGAAATTAAATATTTTAAATTTTTATAAATTTTTGTAATATTGACCAGCCTAAATCAAAAAATAAATTGAAAACAAAATTAAATGGAACACTCATTCAAAACATAATTAAGATGCAACAGAGTGATAATGAATTAAGAGGAGAAGACATGTTAATTTAGCATAAAATAATTTCTTTCATCATATTGTGCAAAAACACAATTTCGTAAAGGGTTTGCCATTTATATCATTTAAAAGACTACTCTTTTGAACCATTTATATAAAAGGTAAGCAAGTAAAAAATTCTTTCAAAATCATAAACAATGTTTTCTACACATATTTTTTGAGTTGATGCACGAGGACATAGAGAAACTGGATTTATTATTCGCAAATAAATACTACTCTTCAAAAAAATTCACCTTTAAACTTGAAGTTAGCTTCAAACAATACAAAATAATTTTTAAGTTGAAAACACTTTTGGTAGATACTTTACAGAAAAACAAAGTATCAGTCTGCATATTGAAGCATATTAGTTATTAATATTGTAAATTTTAAATTAATTTTTAATAAAAATTAATGTAAAATATATAATAGTTAAAACTTTGTTTGGTAACTAATAATTAAATTGTAATTTAATTTTTTTTTATAAATTTGTATTAATAGTAAAAAATACTTTAGATATAAGTAATTTTTTTAATTTATAAAATAGTTTTTAATCTAATTAATATAATAATTAATTATTTTGATCTTTAAAATTAGTTTATATTTAATTATTTTTTTTACTAATTGAGTTAGATTTAATGGTCTAAAGTGCTAATTTAGTTTAGTTTAATTTTTAGTTTAAACCTTATACCAGCAAGATGAATTAAGAGTTAAAATTAATTTTCTTTAATAACTAGTATATTTGCTTAAACCCTGAGATATATGTTATGTGAAAATAAAACTTAGATTTTATCCTGCACTGATGACATTTTAATGTTTACAAGTTGCAATAATTGCATATATGTATGAATAGGAAAAGGAAAAGGTAACAACAGTGTCCACTGTTTAAACATATAACTAAGACAAAGCATGAGATAGGTCAGAAAACCAACCTTTCCAATTTTAGTTTTGTCTCTGTAACATGCTAATGCCTTTTAGTGACAGTGATGAGTAAGCTTCCATCAACTTCTATCAAACTGCAAAAGGTATCTTTCAAACCTATTTCATTCTTCACCAATTAATGGAATTATCAAACTCCACTAACTACACCCTCTTCTGCACTTTTCCCTCTATTGTCTCTTCATTCATGTTAATCAAATCTATGTGCTTAACATTCAAATTGGTATTTGCTTCTTATACAATTCCCTTTCATACCACTACTCTTGATTTAAATTTATAAAATTTATTTATTTTAAATTAAAATAAATATTTTTTTTATGTTTTTATATATTTATTTAGTTTATATATTCATTTTAAAATATTTTATATTAAAGTGGTGTATCTTAAAATATTATAATGGGAACTCTTATAAAGTTATTAATTATATTTAATTGGACTCTTTGTACTAGGCATCCACAATACATTTCATATGGCTATAGTTATATTTAATAATGTTATAAAAAATGGATAAAATTAGTGTGGAATTTCAATAACTTTTGAATCAAAATAAAATTCCACCAAACATTTGAATTTAATTACAAACCAAATTAGTCTTGTTACAAATATTTTGTGTTTTTTTTTTTGTGATTTTTTACATGCTTCATGTCTCAAAAAATATATGTACCATGACATGCATTCTTCACTAAAGTCATGCATGTTAGTGTTTGATTTATTTTATTTCACCATTTTTTTATCATTAGAGGTAGAAATTAAGTCAAACACATACTATAAGAAAAGGAGAAGTTGAACTAAACTTTTAAAAATGAGGACTCTTACTTTTTTTTATAAAGAAGTAGGAGATATTTAATTATAACCTGATAAATTAATATAATTACAGTTTGTAAACTACATGAGTCCATTTAATTATTATGTTTATTTTACAGTGAATAAACATAAAAGAATGAAGAGAAATATGTAAAATAAGAAACAAAAATACTCCCACTAAAATAAGTATAACTAGTTATATTCTAAAATTATAAGATAAAAATTACTAAAATATTTATAATATAATTAATTATATCTTTATTAAATAGTCAAGTATATCTTATATAAGTGATTATATATAATTATTATGTTATTAATATTTTATTCATATTTATAATTTTATATAAAATAAATAAATTTTATTCCTTATTTTAATTTTTATAAAAATTCAAATAATATTATTTTTCTTCTGTCATTTTTTATATTTAACACTTTTAACACTATTAGAAAATTCTTAGATAGAAACCAATTTTAGAGACAAAAAATTATTAATTCTATATTGAGTATTTTAGAGACAAAATAAAATATTAATATCTGAATTAGTATTGATAAATAGTTTCTAAATTGGTATCTAATTAACTACTAAGTCTTAACTACCAATTATTTAGATTTTAAATTAGATACCAATTTAGAAACTATTTATCAATAATAGAAACTAATTTAGATATCAATAATTTTTTTAGTCTCTAAAATAGTATCTAATTTTGTCAATATAACAACTAATTATTTTTTTGTCTCTAAAATTGATTTTTATTTAATAATTTTTATGAAGTTTAAAGAGAAATTTTATACTTTTTTGAATAAAAATTGAATGATGATGAATATTTTACATAAATTTTATTTATATATTATTTAATACATTAAAATATTATTAATATTTATTTTATTTTGTTAATTACTAAACTTTTTTATTATAATATTAAAATCTATTTTAATTATTTTTTTATAGAAAATATCACTTATTATAATTAAATAAGCAAATCTAACAAAAAATTAAAAAAATTAAGGACAAATTATTATTTCTAACCTAACCAATCTTGGCTGATTGAACCAAAACAGATTCTTTCCTATTACCCTAGTTTTGGTTATAAATATTTTAATAAAATATTGTTAAAAATAGTATAAGAAAAGTTAGAAGAAAGTAGATACATGTAACTTTCTTATGAAAAAAATAGAAAGTTATTTGATATGTTTAAAGAAGAAGAAGACAAGTTCTTCACCGATAGTAATGGGAGGAAGGGGAAGACACTGGAAATTGAGGAAGGAAGATGAGTTTGTCACGTGTCAGAATAGAGCATGTTATTTTGACACTATAAACTCATAAGGTGACGTGGGAAACAAACAAACAAACGCGGCCTCTTTCAACTTTGGAATCTGCGTCCCAATAAACACCTCTCTCTCTCTCTCACAACACAATTCTCCAATAACACTTGCAATTTAACTTCTCCACTCTTCTCCCTTACACTCTCCACAATACTGCTTTTCACCCACTCACGCTTTAGTTATAGCAATTGCCATTTTTACGCTACCATAACAGTGGTGGTATATGGTAGCGTACAACTTAGAAGCATGAAGAATGTGTGCAATGTGGTGCAGGCGCTGAAACCAACCCTGCTAATGCTGCTGGTGCAAGTAGCATTTGCTGGTGTCAATATCTTCTACAAGCTCGCCGTTAACGATGGCATGAACTTGAGGATTATTGTTGCCTACCGCTTTCTATTTGCCGCCATTTTCATTGCTCCACTTGCTTTCATTCTTGAAAGGTTCCCTTCCTCGTTTAATCTTATATTTTCTTTACATTCTTTTATCTCCTTACCAACATCTCACCATAAATATTCATATAATTTTCTGTCACTTAATGGCTAATGATTTGTTAGACTCACTCATTATTATGGTCTGTTGAAGTGCTTGATTTTGATTTCTGGGTGAAAAAACAAAAGTTGATGAAGAGAACCACCAAACAGAGTGACATTTTTTTTTTTTTGTGTTGATGATTGGCAGGAAGAAGAGGACAAAGATGAGTTGGACCATACTGTTTCAGTCATTTCTTTGCGGCTTATTTGGGTATCTGTTGTCTTTTAACTGTTCACATGCGATTTTCTTGTTCCTTAGCTATCTTGATGCAAATAATATTAATACAACTCTGATTTTGAGCCAAACAAATGTCATATGAATTTGTATTTGTATGTGATCCTTCTCCAGTTTCAACATCAAACTATTTTTTCCCCTTATCTCTCTCTTCACCAGCCAAGTATTCAGAAACTTTCCATAAACAATATCACTACTCTATTTATTCTACGTTATAAATGTATAACTCCTTTAACTCTACTCATTTATTACTAATAAATACTGACTCAACTCTGTTTAGCAATACTTTTTCAAAATTATATTCCTTGTCTAGTTCTAATAAATTACATTTAAAACAATTCAATGCAAATTATTATAATTAAATCATTTTTTCTAATTACAATAAAAGTCAATTAATTTAATTTTAATTTAAGTTTTAAAAGAGTATAATGCTTCACACAAAGTACTAAATGACAAATACATTCATTTCCATGAATATTAATGTAAATTCATTTATTCTCATCTCAATTCATAATTTTTGTACTGAGAGAGACGATAAGGATGAATTTACACGTATTTTATATTTTCTTTTATCTAGTTTTATATGTATTAGATTTCAGAAGATATAAATTATTAATTTTATTAAATCAAATAGTTTTAGAATACTTTTAGGATATATATGAATTACTTTTACTCAAATACATGAATTACTTCTACTGAATTTAATATTTTTTATCATTGTTTACTTTTTTTTTACATGAGAAAATTTGACTTTTAATTCTAAGTATTCAATTAAGGAATTTTTTTTTAAAATTTAAAATATGTATTTTTTATAATGAATCTTTGAAAATATTTAATTTTTTTACTTTGTAATTTTTATTTTTTTAAATATTCTTTAATTAATATATAAAATAGTTTAGGGTGTAAGGAACAAACATTTCTTTAAGTTTTAGTTGTAGTAACAAAGATGATTTTTACTTCGTAGAGATAAAAATAAGAATACTCAAAATCATACTCATCATCATTCCTCCAAATTAAGTATAAAAAAAATAATATGTAAAAAATGTATACACTACAAACTTATACACAATATATAAGCTAGCCAAGCTAATAAAAGAAGTTATCTATAAACTATTTTTTTCTAGTTATAAACTAATTACTCAGAATCTTATTAATATATGCAAATAAATTTATATCCCTTTTAAATTAAGTTAAAAACGAATTATTACTAAGATTTTATTTTTTTTTTAAAACTTTTTCTCACAAGTCACACCTTATCTTTCATGACAAAAAAATACTTTCTTTTGTTTATTATAAACTTTTTTTCAATAATAAATAAATTAAATAAATTTGGGAAAACTTATCTCAACTCAAATTTCTTTTATTATAAAATAAAATATAGATTGCAGTGAAAAATATAAAAGACAAAGGATGGAATTTTTTACTAAAAAATTGGCACAAGGATACATTTAAAATTTAGTGATTGAATAATTTTCTTTATTTTTTTTAACAAACTGTTCTCTGTTGATTTATTACGCAGGGGATCATTAGCTCAAAATTTCTACTTGCAAGCTCTATCTTTAACATCTGCAACGTTTGCATCTGCAATGGCTAATCTTGTACCAGGCATAACCTTTATCTTGGCCGTTTGCTTTGGGTAAGTGTGGTATACCCCTCATATTATTTTTTCCAAAAATTCACTTTTAAATTAATTCAATTTAACTGTTTAATCGTTTATAGTTTGGAAAGGTTAAATTTGAGAACAACATCTGGAAAAGCCAAAATACTGGGTACATTAATTGGAATTAGTGGAGCAATGGTGCTTACTTTTGTTAAAGGTGAACATATCAAGATAGGGACGTTTCACTTTAACCTTTTGCACCAGAACGGTGCGCACCCACAGCCGCAGGCTACTGGTGCCAAGACTGTTTTGGGTTCTTTGTGCGCTCTGGCTAGTGGCGTCAGTTATGCATTGTGGCTCATCATTCAGGTCAATTTTGTTGTTTAATTGAGATTTTCTTACGTGCTTTTCTCATGCATTTTTAGCTTGTAAATTTTCCATGGTGTTGAAGTTCTAATTTTTGTTTTGAAATTTATTTTGTTCAGGCGAAGATGATTGAAAGATACCCTAGTCCTTACTCTAGTACGGCGTTGATGTCACTGTGGGGGGCACTGGTCTCCATCGTTTTTGCACTTTGCCTTGAGAGGGACTGGAGTCAGTGGAGGTTGGGTTGGAATATTAGGCTTTGGACTGCAGCATATTCGGTATGCCATTTTCTTAGTAATCCTTGCATAAGTTTATATATTGCTTATTCTAGGTTGCTATTTTTGGTATCACTAAATCACAAATATGAAAATAGTTTAAGAAATGTCATTATTGGTTCTAGTTTTCATGACTAATACAAAATGTTGTTAACTGACTGACGTTGTAGGGTATTGTGGTTTCTGGGATTATGGTGGTTGTGATTTCATGGTGCATCCGCATGAGGGGCCCATTGTTTGCCTCTGTTTTTAATCCTCTGATGCTTGTGTTGGTGGCCTTGGCTAGTTCTACCATGTTGAAGGAGAAGCTACACCTCGGATGGTATCTGTACCTTTTTCTGTTACTGTTTTTGAGAATTCCAATTATTCAGGGTTAGGCACTGCTTTATAACTTAACTTATCACCCACAAAGTGCAATTATTTAGTAGTTGTTTCAGGTTTATAATTACTCATTTAATGTTGTATATACAGTCTTAAGAAAGTGACAGCTTAATGATGCAATTATAAATACATCTCCAACCTAAAACAATACGAGTTTACTGTGTTAACATTTCAATAGAAGATGTGAGGTTTTAGCATTTTATGGATCAAGGATGCCATTCTTTCGAACTACCCATTGCGTTAAATATGCATATATATGGGTGTTGACTGTTTCTTAAATGAATTTGTTTTGTATAAATTTGTTTCAGCATTATTGGAGCAGTGCTGATTGTGTGTGGCTTGTACGTGGTTTTATGGGGTAAAAGTGAAGAGATGAAGAGGAAGAATCAATTGGTGCCAGCACATAACCCCCATGAGGATGAGTCTAATAAGGTGGAAGTAGTGGTGAGGTGTGAAGGAGAAGATAAAAGCAGCCAAAAGAAAAGGCATGAGAATGGTGAAAAAACAGTTAGGGGTAACCACGAAGATGGAGACGTAGAGCATGATTCACATGTACACAGTGAGGGAAACGAAGGAACAGAAGAGGAAAATTCTAGTAATGTTTTGGGTGCTTAATAAATATGTAATGTATGCTCTAGATTGTAGTTAGGAATAGATATAGATTCTTCCATGGAAAGCTTCTCGTCCTTTTCTAACCCAAATCAACTTGCTAATGCCATTTTTGGTTGATCAGTTGAAAGACAGAAAACACTTTTGAGCAAGTTAAAATATGTGTTTCTTTTTATATACCAAAAATTATGCGCGTTGATGTCAGTATTAGTCTTACAAATACAATTACAAGTAGCTATCAACAAAAGCCTTCAGCTCTATATTTACTAGGAATGACAAATATTGGACTTAGTGTGAAATTGAAAACGAGGATATGTATTACATATTAATAATTATGTATTTGTTTTTCATATTTGTTCCGTTTTCAAATTTTAAAATATTTATAATTTATTATGTAACTTAATAAATTTATCTTCACCATTTTCTTTGGTTCTTAATTTTATTTATTTATTTATTTTTTCTTTCAGTCACACAATTTTTTACTTTCTCATTTTCAACTTGTTCTTTTTCAACTTGTTCAATATTATTCGGAAATTTCATTCAAATGCTTAAGATAATTTTTCTATTATCATAAACAATATTCAAAGAGTTTATTCATATCTTTAAGATTTTTTTTCTCTTATCACAACTTGGTTATACATTTTTTGAAGATCTATTGCATAAAAAAACACAAACATCAAACATCGATTTCATTAAATTTTAAATAATTAGTTTTTATAGTTAAATAGATTTTACTAAATTACATGTAGTTAAAAAGTATTTAAAAATTATTAAAAAATATAAATTCATCAACTTTATTTAAATAAAGGTAAGTAAAAAAATAATTATATGCAAAAAAATTAATAATGTTTTATAATAATTATGTTCATTATATTCATCTAAATAAAAAATAGAAATAATAAGATAAAGATTGAGAGATATATTAATTAAAGTTAACACGTAATTGATGATGTACCTTTAATTATGCACTCTCTTATATACTTATGACCTTATTTATAATTGATGTGAGATTTTCAACATCCTCTCATGTAAAGACTTTCAACACATGCGTGACACTATACATTTATGGATGGTTCGATAACGAGTAACACGATAGGATCAAATAAACCTCTTGTAACATCCATACTTTTAAATAACTATATTAATTATTTTATCTTTATCTTAAAGTAAGAGTTAAAAAATCTTACACTCTAAGGTTATATTTGCTTTAAGGGCTCCACTATTGAAGAGGAAGAATGTGAGGGGATATCCATGATTTGGATCAAAGGATGTGGAGGGAAGAGTAAATCCGCGTGAACAATAATTTCTCTCCTCCCTTCATATGTAAAGATTAGAGGGGAAAGTCATGTAGGATGATAGTATTTTTCAATTTATCCTTATTTTTGGCTTTGCATGAACAAATTTACGGACCATATTTGACTCTTAGTGATTTTGAACAATTGGATGAGAGGGAGTGATGACAATTTTAGGTCTAAGACAGAAACGTTCTAACTAATTGGAAGGTTAAAAAAAGTTGTATTAATTATTAATAACTAATATAATAATATATTAGGTTGGGATGACACAACGACTAAAAAGAAAGATTATTATAAATTAGATGTGTCATTCATACAATAATATATATAATAATATCTTTTATTTCTATTATTTTTCCATCATATTGCATGATATTTCATACTTTGTTCTATAACTCTAAACCCTAAATCTCAACTCTCAAATCCTAAATTATAAACCCTAAACCCTAAACTTATTAGGAGCAATTATTAATCATTTATTGAGCGTCTTTAATATATATTAATGTGGTTTATCGATAATCAAGACCAAGTGATATGACTTGTTTGGTACCGACCAATACAGTATATTTGACTGAATGAAATTCATTGTAACAAATATATTTTTCTATAGTAATATAATATAAAGTGTCTCCTATTGTCACCAAATTTGTATTATGTGTTATTTTTTTTATATTAATGTGGTCAGTCGGTCATCGAAACTAAGTGATATGACTTGTTTGATACCGACTGGTACAGTATATTTGACTGAATGAAATTCATTATAACAAATATATTTTTCTATAGTAATATAATATAAAGTGTCTCCTGTCACCAAATTTGTATTGTGTGTTATTTTTTTATCCTTTTATATCATCTTTATTTTATTTTCTTTCACCACACATCAGCACAGCCCATGTCTTGATAATGGATATAATTAACGTACAATAGGATATGTTTAATGTGTCTTCTTAGGGCCCTAAGACCTAATAGAAACAACAGACTAAAAGAAAAGGACCTTTGCTTCCTTCACCCCTATAATTACTCTCTCCATTCCATATTAACAATATTAAGACTAAATTGCCCACCTCTATTCTACGTTTTCTCTCTTTTTCGTTTTACCCCTCACTCCCAATCTATCAAACCACTGCGATAAGTAATCAGGTTTTTGCTAATCTTTCATATTACTTCATATGAAAAACCCTTATATTGTTTAATCCATAAGGATTCAGAAATGCGAGTTGTATACTTTTGCAATGTTTGGATTGGTCATAATCTTAACACTTTTCCAGATTACATGTTTGAGAAGGTTTTTAAATTAGGTATTTTGGAACACCTATCTAAAACATATTTGTGCATTACGAATCCAAATTAAGTGTTCTAAAATAATGTAAAATGCATATATTCTGAAAAAATTTTCTGAATTTTTTTTTTAGAATAGGTATTATGGAATAGTGTTATGTCCGATAGGATTAAATAAGTCATAAAAAGTAAAATTGTCATTTTAAAAGTTATAGGAGTTTATATTACAATAAAATTATTAAATAGTAATCAAATTTAGATAGAAAAATAATTAGTCATTATATTGACCAAATCATATATTATTTTGGAAACTAAAAAATTACTAATATCTAAAATAGTTTCTATTATTAATAAAAATTAATAAAATAATTTTTAAATTATTATCTAAATTAGCTACCAGTTTTAGCGACTAATATTTTATATTTTAAATTAGTCTCTAAAAGATTAATAGAGACTAATTTAAAATATAAAGTAGTTAGTAGCTAAAACATTGATAATTGATAGTTAATGGTTAAATATCAATTTAGAAATTACTTTATAATTTTTTATTAATAATAGAAACTACTTTAGATACCATTAATTTTTTAGTTTATAAAATGATCTTTAACTTAGTCAAATAATAATTAATTATTTTGATCTCTAAAATTAGTTTTTATTTAATAATTTTATTTATAGTATCAAGTGATAGATATAAAGATGCAAGAAGCAAAAATAAGATAAAAGAGTAAGTAACATGAACAAGCCCATAATATTGTATACACATAAGGTTCAAGAAGTCGGTCAAAATACTCTATAAAGAGTCAAATGAGTCTGGTCAATTCTCCCTCCACCTCTATACCTCATCTCCATATTTATTGTAAAAAATTAGTTTTAACCTTTTTAAAATTTTAAATAACTCTAAATGAAACATAATTTTATATTTTTAAATAATCTCAGTTGCAGTCTTGCATCTCCTACATTTCCCTTTTAACCATAACACTTTCATACTTATTCAGTCTCAATATTTGAGAGAACAAATTCATCATTTGAACGTGTATGAATGAGTTGGCGAGAATATCCATTGTATTCAATGTTTTTAAATGCAAATATATATATATATATATATATTTTAGTTTTGTACTATATATTTTGTACTTTATTGACTTTTTTTTAGATTTTGTGATTACAAAATTTAATTTACGTTCATCATAAGTTACTACAAACTAATACTTATAAATGAAGAAGAAGAGAGACTTTTTTCACTATTGTTGAAATTAAAAAAATGGAGTTAATAAAATCGAAATTTCTTCTACTTTGTTCATTCCCTCCTTCTCCTAATTTAGTAGAAATCATTATGTGGTTACCAAGTGTCAATATTTTTTGTGCAACACATAAATTTTATAATTTATAAAAAAAAGTTATTAATATCTATGTATTGCGGTGAATTCAATACTGGGTTAACTGTTTAGTTTTGGTGCGCAGCATGACTGCACAATTTTATCTGAGTTTTTATTTATTATGATTAAAAAATCAATTTTAAAATTATGAGAAATGAATGAAGAAGAAAAAGGAAGAAAACTAAAAATAGAAAAAAGGAATAATTAAGAAAAAAAGAGAGAGCAAACATTTATGACCGAACCACTGCTAGAAATGACGTCTTATCACATGTCTTATCAGTAGTTGCACATGAGTTTTATCTCCAATGGTTCTTTTGTTTTAGTTTACGTATTGAAGATTTGAAGCACATCAAAGTTATGAAAAGCAACACACAACATAGCTAGATGATGCCCTAGCTAGGTTAAAAATGGAATGTGGGTTGAGCTAGAAAGGAAGGAAAACGTGAAACCATAATTTTCTTCTCCTTTAGGTCAAACCTCATTTTATAAAATCTTTTGAAAAGAAGATGCACAACAAAGGGAAAAGATGTGCTTCTTTTCAATGGTGAAGAAGGGTAAGAGAGATGATTTTTTTTTTCCTATGAAAAGACTAGGAATTTCAGGAAGAGAGGAAAGATCTTTTTATGTATTTGGGAGTTGAAAACTTTGGTATTTTGAGCAGATTACCATTTATCGTCTTAGACTTTTTCTAGCAAAAAAAGTAATCGATTATGTATTGTTTTTATACCAAAAGTTAAACCAGTTAAAATATACATTAATTATATATATAACGTTTACAATTTATTTATTAACTATTAATATATCTATTTTTATGTTATAATAAAATGAATAATTGAAATAATCAATAAATAAATTTAATTTTTGATTATTAATATGTATTTTATTTATATTTAATATTAATTTTTAATTTTATTTATATTAATTTTTTGTTTTATCACATTAATCAAATAATTAGTAAACTTTTTATTCATTTTTCTATACTTTCTTTCAATCCAAGCAAATAATAAAAAATTATAATAAAATTATAATTTATTGTTTAATTAAAATTAATTTATAATAATAAAAATAATTTAATTATATAAATACATTATTTTACAATTTTCTTAAAATTTATTATATCTATCATTTATAAAATTTTCATAATAACAGTATATCCATAATAGCTTTTTTAAAATTATTTGAAGCAACTGTTCAAATGTTATGATATACACGTGGAACGCATTTTAGTTAATAATAAAAAGGGAATTAAGGTTCTTATTTTAGGGAGAAGATTTTGAATTGACATTCACATGTTTCGAATGATATCAAAAAGAAGATAGAAAGCTTTGTTTCTACAAAACTATCATACTAAAATATATATTCTTGTGGTAGATTTTGCTCAGGTTGGAAATAAATTTTTTTCTTCTTATATTTTATTATTTAATATTTTTGTATTTTTGTTGCGTTTTACCAATCTTTCACGGCTCTTGAAAGTTGAAACGTAACATGCATGGTGATTGGAGTAGGATATGATGGCAATTAATTTTGGAGGATTTATAAAAAAAAAGGAAAAATAGGTTAAGAAAAATGGAGGTGGAGAAAAATAGTGGCCTTGTCATTCATCTCCACCATAAGGTTATGGTTTTGGTGTATGGGTGGCAAGTGATTAGGAAGTGACTGCTTGTAATGGAAGAGGCCAAGTTTGCTTTGGTGGATCATGGAAAATTCAGTCCATTTAAATTACCTTCCTTTAGTGG
The DNA here is from genome assembly GCA_013389735.1 of Phaseolus lunatus. NCBI lineage: Eukaryota > Viridiplantae > Streptophyta > Magnoliopsida > Fabales > Fabaceae > Phaseolus > Phaseolus lunatus. Next base: position 35,745,929 of record CM023862.1, read on the forward strand.
ATGCTGACCCAAACACACAGAACCATGCATGATAACTACTATTCAAGGAAACTTACCCAATACTTACTTAATGCATTTGTAAAAACTCTTTACTCACCAGTAAGATGTTCAGCAGATTAGTCTGAGTTATTTTCTGTGTAAAGATTAGAACATCTTTGAAATGTCTGTATTAATTATTTTCTATGTAAGGATTAGAACATCTTTGAAATGTTTCTGAATATCTGTATAAAGATTGAGACATTCTTAAAGTATTTTTATTTTATTTATTTTTTTTATAAAAAAACCTTAAATTAAGTTCTGAATCAAATTTAAGATAAAATAAAGTCTTATTAAATAAGTTGAATTGAAGTTTACATAAACTGCATTCACTTCTTAAACGTGGAATTAGATAAGTTTTCCTAGTCAGTTTTCCCAAAAAAGTTAGGAGTAATTCTTGTTAGCATTACTGCCATGCATTAACATGCTTATATATATCACAATCACTCGAATTGAAAGCAAGTTAGCAAAGATTAAAGATATAAAAAAAGTTTCAAAAGTTTGGTTTCTTTAGTTTATTGAGAAACAAAATAATGGAATCCTGAGACCCCCACTAACCTAACTCTCATCCTTTTTTGTGCTGCTTTACATAGTTGAGATATGTTGTGGTTTAACCAAGTAATAACATAAAACATACAAAATGCCATTTAATTCTCCTTTTATATATATTAAGTTGAAAGTGACAATAGCCTCTCACAATTCTCCAAACAAAACAAAGCTTAAAAGTATTTAAATATCATTCAATTCAATGTAATCGCCTTTCCCAGAACATTCATCCCATTATCTCAACTATCAACACTATTTCTTAATCAACAACTGATATATTAATAACCTTTTTTAAGACATACCTTAAAAAATATTAAAAATGTATTGGATCTGACGTATCACTGGGAACAATTTACATAGTTTCCCACCCATACAAACCCACTCCAGATATTAAATCAAATACTTTACGTGGCACGCACTTGAAATTCAAATATGTGTATGTATCTAATAGTAATTTAGATAATATTTAATTAATTCAATAACTCGTATCGGAGGGAGAATAAAGTTTATGGTTTAGTTTTTTTTTTTAAATGGTTTTATTAACTTATTAAAATAATAATCATTCATTCAAATAGCTTCAACTAATATGGCTCCATGGCAAAATGTAGGTTCAAATGAAAATGTTCTCATTTGATAATTTATGCAGATGATGTTGATTTCTACTGCACACACCTGAAGTTCACCGGAGAAGCTCCTTTGTCCACTTGTTAGTGTCATTTTCTCCTTCAAATGATTTGTTCCATTGCAATACCCCCAAAAAATTTTATATTTTTCCTACTTTATCTTCCTTTGCTTTTAGAGACTATTCTTTTTAAACATATAATACCTATAACATATATTTGTAAGTAAAATTAATTTCCTCCCATCATCATTCTTCAATTTTAACTATGAGCATAATTTTTAAAACAAAGTCATTCATTAATATAACCTCCTCCGCTACCAGAAAATCATTATATAAAAATTAATTTTAGAAACCAAAATAAATTTATGCATATTATACTTGGTATTGAAGTTTTCTATACATGAGATTGAGATAGGCAATCTTTCTGCACTTCTTAGGTATTTTTGGATCAATTTTCTGTATTTCTTAGGTATTTTTGGAACAATTTTCTGTATTTCTCAGGTATTTTTGGAACAATTGTTATTGTGTGTCTTATTGCTGTTGCAATCTTTAGCAGTTTTTGTATTGTCTTGTTTATATTGGACCAGTTAGGAATGAAAGTAGGGAAGATCATTATTGTTTGTTTATCTATGAATGTGAATGAAATTTCTCATTCTATTTTGTAAGAGGGTTGAAACACCCAATTTGTGTTTTATATTGATTTTATTATTTTGTTGAGAAAAAAAAAAGTTAGTGGCTAAAAACATTGCTAACTAATGTTAAATATCACTTTTTAGAAACTACTTTATAAATTTTTATTAATAATAGAAATTATTTTTTTTTATCGATAAAAAATGAAACATTTGAGGGATACTCAAACCCTTATACACAAAAGAGACTAGAAGCCTCCAAGTCAGCACTCGTTACAACCCTACAACATACATCTAAAAAATCTATATATATGCTATGCAACCTGTGAATGAAATGACATAAACCTAAAAACCTAACTAGAAACTCAAAACATCACATAATGATGCAACAACCAACAAAAAAGACAAAAACCATAAGTTGTTTAGAGTACTTAGTTTTCTTGGTAGTTTGCAACTGTGGCAACCAAAACCAAGGAAGCGTTTCACTTTAATATCCTGTGTGTTCTAGGTGCACCACAACAAATACATAATTGCAAAAGTGCAGCAACTCAAGACCCAAAAGTATTGGTAAGATCAACCCTCTGACCTCACCAAGAGAATCCAAAAACATGTTTGTGTTAGAAACCAGCATGCAGATCTAGAAAACAAACTTCATGAGAAATACAAATTTTTCCATATATGAGTTGCTCCAAAAAAACACAATACACTACAAGAAAATCACTAAATAGAAACTAATTTTAGAGACAAAAAATAATTAGTTGTTATAGTGACTAAATTAGAGACCATATTAGAGACTAGTTTTTTTTTCTAAATCATTTTATATTATTGTTAAATAGTTTCTAAATTTGTATCTAATTAGTTACCAATTTTTTTGCTACCAAATTTAGAATCTAAATAATTAGTAGTTAAAACCTTGATAGATAATTAGATACCAATATAAAAATTATTTAATAATAATAAAAACTAATTTAGAAACCAATATTTTTTTTAGTCTCTAAAATGATCTTTAATTTAGTCTATAGTAACTAATTATCTTTTATCTCTAAAATTAATTTATATTTAGTGATTTTTTTTACTGATAACATAATGATTTCTTATAATGCTTTCTATACTCAGATAAAATTAATATTATTGGTTAACTTCTTCTAAATATGCAACTTCTTGATATATGTAATCATTGTTGATCAAAACAAATATATATATATATATATATATATATATATATATATATAAATAAATAAGAACGCGAAGTCAACTATTTTAGTATTATATGGAAACGCCTTTTGAGAAATATTAGAGTTAAACCTGAAGATATTGATTAAAAAAAAAATTAGTATTTAATCCTTTAATTGATCAATCTACTTAGTATATTTATATTCATGTCAAATATACCGTTAATGATTTCTTCAACGTCATCTTTGAACTTATCTCAAATGAGAATACATATATTAAAAAAAGCAGTATTTTATCTTTTAAATTATTAATCAAACTTAATATATTTGTATTCAATTTTATAGTGCAAAGAATGACATTGAAAAGGCATTATGTGTTGTATGCCTTTTCTGCTTAAATATATTTCTATTCCTTTAAATCGAGGTAATATATATTTTTTTGTTAACTTTTTTAATCCTTTAATTCTTACTTTTAATTTTTGACATTAATGATATGACAAACAATAGTCTATTCAATATTCATCAACCTCAAATTATTAAATTCATCTAATTCCAAAAACTATTATTTTTTTTATCAAAGATCAAATGAATAAAACCTCCAACTCATCTCAATTACATGCATACAATAAAGTTTATTAATATCATATAGTATAAAGTCCAATAACCAGCAAAGATATTGTGTTAAATATGTTTCACAGATAAATATTTTATTCGTTTTAAGCATTTTTGGTTTGCATAAAGAATTTAATTTCACTAATTTCATAAATCAAAGTAAATTCATTATACAAATAATTAAAGATTTAAAATGTGTTTAAGTGTTATAAGAATCTCTTCCTCAATTTCTTATTACCTAATTTTTTATCTATGATTTAAATCACCATTGAGACAAACTATGTCAATATACCATATCAGATATATGTGACTTAAGTAATCTAATTTTAACATATTATATATCAATTCAATATAATTATCCTATAAAGTTATTCGTATTCCACACACATACATAAATCGTTATAGTCATTTCTGGTCATATAAAAAAAATACTCAAACATATACACTAATTAGAACGTATACTAAAAAAAATCATTAAATAATAATTAATTTAGAGATAAAAAATAATTAATCTGCTGATGATATTATTTAATAAATTAAAAAATTATTTTATATATTAATTATTTTTTTAATTTAATAATATTTAACTTAATTAATATAGTAAATAATTATTTTTTATTTTTAAAATTAATTTTTTTAATGACTTTGTTATGATGATAGTACATTTTGAGAATATTTAATAAAAAATTTAATAAAAAGTTTTCTTAATTATTTTTTGGTTGAAATTCATTAAGTGAAATCTCTTCCATTAAATAAATTTATCAAATTTAGGATTAAGTCTGAAATGAATCGAGATTCTCTAAATGTGAGAATATTATCATGTGGATAGATTATAGCATATATAACACATATAAAGTCTAATTTGTTTGGAACACTAATATATTTCAATTTGATCATGTGAAACTCAATGCAGAACCAATAAAATAAACAAAGAGGAAGATTCATGAGAGTTAAAGTCCCAAGAAGACGTGAATAAGAAAATGAAATTAAAAAAAAAATAAAGAGAAAGGAAAGAAAAAGAAAAAGGAATGGAGCAGGGCTGAGACACTTACTTTTCCCCGAAACACTTCTTATCAATTATATAATTTTTTTTTTAATTATCAAGTCTCTAAATATTTGTTTCTTATTTAAAAATTAAAAAAAAAACTATTTTAGCATGTCGCATCCATATATTTGCGTAAAATTATTTTTCAGCTGTTCATGTTTACGAAGACATCAAAACACAACTTTGACAACCTCGAATTATCTTTAATTACATGATAAGAGCCAGAAAACAGTTAAATGAATTCAGATTAAAAAAACATATCTAAAGCCAACATCTATTAATTATGTGGATACGTAAAATTACACTTAATTGAAATAATTATTCATTTTCGCCAGGTGAAACCACTGAAAATAAATTTTTAATGACCTCAAACAATAGAAAAAGTCATGATAAACTTATCCAAAAATTATAAAAATCGACTTTGCTACAAATTAAAAATTAGCGCAACAAGTTTATTAAATTATAAATAATCAGTACAACAATTTATTAATTAAAGATAGTATTCTTTATTAAATTAAATAGTGTATTAATTACGTATTGGTTTTTATGTGTAAGGAAAAACTCTTATTATGGTGTTGTAAAACCCAAATAGAGGAACGTGGGAAACAAATGAGCACCACTTATTTTTGTGGAATCTACTTACACTCACTGTGCCTCTATTATAAATAACACTCTTCTCTTCTCTTATGCAAGCCCACTTTGCTTCTCTCTCTTTCTTTCTTTCTTTCACTTTTCTTGGTACTTATCTAGAGACTGTGATGGAGAAGAAGAACGTAGTGCATGCATTAAAGCCAGTTCTGCTGCTGGTGATGGTGCAGGTTGCAAATGCTTGGGTCAATGTTCTCTACAAGCTGGCCCTTAACGATGGCATGAACTTGAGTGTCATTGTTGCTTACCGCTATGTTTTTGCAACTGTTTTCATTTCTCCCCTTGCTTTTCTTATTGAAAGGTTCTTCTTCTTTTCCTCATTCTTCCCTTCTTCTTTTTTAATTCATCATGTTCTTCAAAACATTTCAGCTCCTTATTCTTACTTGTTAATCTTTCATTTTATTATTATATATGCAGATTTTAGTTAGCTATGATTTGCATACATCAAATAATATGAATAAAGCAAGCCATTTATAGATATTGAAAATGACAAAAACGGAAAAGAATATTCTTTGTTTGGGTGTTTGAGGTCATGATTTTTGTTTTTCCAATGAACCCACTTAGGATGCATATTGATTTGTAGGTAGGGTCTTTTCATTTTGATTACTATTTGGGATAAATTAAGAAGCAATAGCAATAGTGTAATATGGTACCCACTTGAAGAAAATTAAAAAGTGAATGTAAAAGATGAGGATTTGATAAATAATAATAATAATAAAAAAATGAATATGGTGTTTGTTGACATGATTTGCAGGAAGACGAGAACGAAGATGAGTTGGATGATACTGTTTCAGGCATTTGTATGCGGCTTAATTGGGTAGGTAGTTCTTTATTCATATTATTCCATATATGCTCATCCACGTAGAATCGTAACCATTCTTAACTCTTTCTCTACTTCATTCTGTTGGTTTTTCTTTTCTCTTTACATCAACTTTTTGGAAAGTTTATAAGATTCAACCATGCATACTATCACCCATTTTTCCAAAATTATTATATATATAATTCCAATCATTACATGTCTATAGTTTTAATTAACTTCTATAAATAATAAGAAATCTAATAACATTCAATCTCTATCTCTTTGTGCAAGTAATTCTTATAATAATCTAAGCCTAATTATTAGATTTTTTGTCTTAACTAATACTTTTATAACATTAATAAAGAACTTCAGAAATTATTTTATTTTAAAAATTATAGAACAATATATTAAAAATAAATTAAGAGAACATTGGTACCAAGTGGAGAAATTTGGTACGAATAAAATTACGAATAAACAAATTAAGAGAACATTTTCAAATCTTAAGATAATGAGCATGTAACCTTATTTTATACATATTTTTCCTCTTACCTGTTGTCACTCAATGTGAACTCTTGTGAATTCATTTTTTTCTTATTCTTTTGTTTAGTTTTATTTTCTTAATCTTGATATATATTTGATACTTTGACACTCATAAAAAATACTCTGGGATATATATAGCTATTTTAAGTTGAAAAGATACATGATTAACATATTAATATATTAGTTGTTAACTGATTTTTTTTATAGGTGAATGTTCAAAACATCCTTTTTTTTATTGTCTTCTTAGTTAGTGGTCTCCTATTCTTTGTGATTTACTATATATTTGTGTAACAATTGACGAATATGTAGAATTCTTGTGATGATTTATACGCAGAGGAGCATTGCCTCAAAACTTAAACATGGAAGCAATCGCTTTAACTTCAGTAACGTTCACAACTGCCATATCCAATCTCGTTCCAGCCCTCACCTTTATCATATCCCTTTCCTTCGGGTAAGAAGCTTTGCATATATAAAAGTATCCATGAACATTTTTAGATATATTATTTAAGCTTTTAAATTGTAGTTGTTTTAATTTATAATTAAAATCAAAGTTGAATATAATGTGTTTGTTTCCTGGTTGAATGTGTTCAGATTGGAGAGATTAAATTTAAGAACAGCAGGAGGGAGGGCGAAGATAATTGGAACAATAACTGGAATCAGTGGAGCAATGGTTCTAACATTCGTTAAAGGCCCAGAAATTGAGATGTTGTCGTTCCATATAAACCTTTTTAACCACCCAAACAGCAACGTAGTACATCCACACGCTACTTCTGGCTTTATGACCATGTTCGGTGCTCTCGCGTCTGTCGGAAGCAACGTATCTTATGCACTCTGGCTTATCATTCAGGTCGGTTTCATTTTACGTTTGTGACCGCTAATGACGTTTGTGACACAATTGTGGTTTGGAGGATTGTTTATATGAACATGGTTTTGATGACTAATGTAGAGTTTAGTGTAGCGCAGGCAAAAATGAGTGAAAGATACCCTTGTCCTTATTCAAGCACAGCCTTAATGTCCCTAATGGGGGCACTGCTATCCGTTTCTTATGCATTTTGTGTTGAAAGGGATTTGAGTCAGTGGAGATTGGGTTGGAATATCAGACTATTGACAGTAGCTTATGCGGTATGTATGCTACCCATTCTTTCTATTCATTATTTTATTTTATATCTATTTGGACTCACATACTAGCTAGATACACACACATACACATATATGGGAGCCCACAAATCATTGACTATAATGATCTGTCACTGAATATACTATGATTGACTAATTGAGACCATATACTAAGGTTTTACATGTTAATTATAACAGTAGATGGATATGTGAATTATTGATGTAGGGTATAGTGGTTTCTGGAGTGATGGTGGCTGTGATTTCGTGGTGTGTACGCACGAGAGGTCCATTGTTTGTCTCCATTTTTAGCCCTCTTATGCTTGTGGTTGTGGCCTTTGCTGGATCCACTATTTTGGACGAGAAGCTATACCTTGGAAGGTAAGTATATATTATTAATGTTTGTCACTGTCTGCTTCATCTTTGCAATAATTAATGCTTATGTAATACTCCAATACACATAGAGCCTATTGATTATTCCCTACAAAATGAATTTTACATAGATGTTGAGTTACATATGGTTAACAACGCAGCTATTTTCTCTGCTAAGTGATCGTGCCCTCACTCCTCTACTTTTAATAAAGTATTTGGCCTAGCCTCCAAAAAAAGGAAAAACGACACAGCTATTTACTATTTAGGTGGGATGTAGAGTTGGATCATGGTGAAGTAGTTTGTATTTTATACATAACATCTAGTTGATGCAGTGGGATACCTTTTTTTTTGTTGAAATTTGTTGGCACATACATGTTAATGGTTTGCTTTAACTAATTATTTCCTTTTGTTGCTTTCAGCATAATTGGATCAGTGATGATTATTTGCGGGTTATACGTGGTTCTGTGGGGGAAAAGCAAAGAGATGAGGAAGAATCAATGGATTCCATCAGAAAGCACAGATAAATTTGACACAGTTGAAATAATGGTCAAACCTGGAGTAGAAGATAAGAGCAACAATAGCCTGGTGAATGCAGTAAATGCTGTTGGGGATAATGAAGATTCAAGGAAAAATGGAGGTGAAAACAATCAGTGTTGCGAGGCAACAGAAGTAATATCTCAGAAGACCTCACGGACCTAAACATTCCACAATCCAAAGGGATTTACTGTAGATAGCTTGCCATTCTTTTCTAATTGCCCCAACATGCTATGTGCATTTTTTGTAGTGTTGTAGAAGGTGAGGCTTGGCTAATTAACTTCACTTCCCTTGGTCCTTCATTTTCTATATACATAACTTAAAATGGCTCTGCTTAGGCTATTTTTAGTATCATTTCAATATTTTTCTTAACGTTAGCTGAGATAACTTGTTAACATAGTATTCTTATCACAGTAGCCTTTATATGTTACAGTAATGAATTGAAAATATTTTATTTCAACCTTTATTTGCCTCTTTTTATTTATTATGACCACTTATTACACTTTTTCGAGGTGTGGATTAGTGCCCATGATTTTGAGCATTTCCTTATTTTTAATCTTTCTTGCAACAAATAAAGTATTAGTAGAAGTGTATAAGCAACAACCTCACATGCAATACGTTTTTATTACCTTTCTCTTATCGACAATGATTTTCCACTTATGGTCACGCTCTATGTAAACAAATAGATGTCTAAAATATTAAGATCCAACTGGCTTTTGAGACGCTTTCAAGAATATATAACACCTAAGAAATAAATTTGTACAGAACATTTCTTTATTCGTTGTTTGTGCTAAACATGGTTCAATGAAAAAAATATTGATTCAATAATGTTTAGTTTGATGTTAGTCTGGAATCCATAATTTAGATGTAAAAAAAATAAAAATTATTTAAAATAGTTTGAACTTAAATATAAAGGATAAATTTATATTTAACTTCATTTGATATTCATATACAGTCATCCTTCAAATTGCTTTTAGTAGTCTAAATCAGTTATAAGTACTCTTTTTCAGTCTAACAAGTTAGGCATCTATTTGTATCTATTTGTTTCCAGGGTTATGATATTTTCACGCGCTGCTCCACTTATACCCATAACAAAACATTTCTATTTATAATAAAAAAAAAAAATTTAAAAAGAAAAAATTTCCTTAATTAAAATATAAGTATATTAAAATAATTTTTAAAATTAAAAAATTATAAATTTTTATAAATAATTAAAATATTAATATTTATTGTGAGTCTAGGGTGAAACATGGTGTCAAAAAATCATTTTTGTTGTTTCCACGAGATCACGTAAAAAAAAAAGAAATATTAAGCTTTTGGGTTGCATGGAGACAGAAGAAAACGTAAGGCTTTTGATAATTACCACCAATGAATAGAAGAATTGAACATGATTACATATATTATCTTTGTTTTTTTTCATGGAAGTGTGAACTGATGAACAACTGTTTGTCCCTTTTCTTTAAGAAACTATATATGTATAGTTAAAAGGGTAGCATTCAACAAGTGTGTTATTTGATTCCCAATTATAAGCATTACAGTGAATGAATGACAGTCATAATTCATTTCTATACAGTTAATTGATTTGACTTTGGTTAAAGTAGGTATTTGAGGCAAATTATCTTGTAGCTGGTGTTTTGCCTTTGGTACAGGAAACGAGACGTAAAATATCTTAATCTCATGTTGTGGATAAGGTTGTCCTCTCTCTCTTTGATTGTTTTGAGCATTGCGATAAAAAGTGGTAGACAATGAAGACAATGAAGCCAATGACAGAGTCTAGTTGCAATCAAGAACCTCTAATTAGTCCGAACAAGTTCAGTAGAAAAAGAATGCGCATCAAACAGTCTCCTCAAATCACTTCCAGTATTCTTTGCTATGAAAACAGTAGACATCTGCATAAAATTTCTAAATCTTCAGTTTTCAAAGAACTCAAATTCAAGTTGGGAATGAAGAATATGTATTTCCAAGAGAGGGGTGTTAATATTATTAATATTGAGCCTTAATCTTTTTCTGTACAGTTTTGCTTTTGTATTGGATCGCATCTCGTTGGACCATTTCTTTTGTAAATAGAGTTTGGAAACAAGAATAAACGACTATACAGCAAAGGTCCAAACACAGCCTAGTGGAATGCCGAGGCGTCATTCACTTCATCTCCACATTTTTTTCTTGCCTTAAATCATATTATATACAAAAGTTCTCAATTCAATTCATGCTATTTCTACTCTTTTTTCACCAAACCCTGCTTCTTACCATTTGCGTTGTTACTGCAACTATTCAAAACTGTGGAAGATACACACTCATTGGAAGTGGTTAAAGTAACTAAGAATAAAAAGATAGAGTGAATGCTTGTGGTGCATGGAGAGTCAAGAACATTCATAGTGCCCTTTTCTCTGATTACCAATTAGCATCAGGAGATATTATGGATGAGAGTCAGAAACAAACAAATCCAAATTAAGATTATAAATAGAGAACAGAGGAAGTAATTATTTCAACTTTGAACTCTCACCACTGCATCAATGTCCACTTCATTTTTCTAGTAATATGATGTAGAGAATAAACATTATGAAAAGATGCTTAAAAAAGTATTTTAAAACAACATTTCATGAATCTGTGTGCTGAAGTGGTGCCATTTAAGTACCAATAGTTCCATCGCACTCATCAAACACTATAAAATTAATTAAGTATTTCTATGTGTCTGCCCAACTCCTGGTTGAGTGTCATCATCACCTATTCAAAAACATGAAAGAAGTTAAATTGATAATGACATTCCTTTTTCTAAATTAAATAAGATTCTCATCAGTGGAGCCTAAGGAATTTGTTTTAAATTTTACTTCTTCAATTCACTTTCACCATTATTATTTTATCAATAAAAAAATTTATTAAATAAAAATTAATTTTAAAAACTAAAAATAATTAATTGTTATATTGACTAAATTAAATATTATTTTAGAGATTAAAAAAATTATTAATTTTTAAATTAGTTTCTATTATTGATAAATAGTTTCTAAATTGGTATCTAATTACCTACTAAGTTTTAACTACAAATTACTTAGATTCTAAATTTGGTAGTAAAAAAATTTGATAACTAATTAGATACCAATTTAGATACTATTTATCAATAATAGAAACTAATTTAGAAATCAATAATTTTTTTAGATTCTAAAATGATCTTTAATTTAATCAATATAGCAACTAATGATTTTTTTGTCTCTAAAATTAATTTTTATTTGATGATTTTCTTGTAGTATAATTTCTTCCTTTGCTTTTAATGTAGCAAAAAAATTTGATAACTAATTAGATACCAATTCAGATACTATTTATCAATAATAGAAACTAATTTAGAAATCAATAATTTTTTTAGTTTTTAAATGATCTTTAATTTAATTAATATAGCAACTAATGATTTTTTTGTCTCTAAAATTAATTTTTATTTGATGATTTTCTTGTAGTGTATTTTCTTCCTTTGCTTTTAATCTAATTCTAGTTGTCATCTTCATTTGTGATTTTAGATCTTAAGTAAGTTAGAGACGATTAATGTTAATTTTACTTATCATTTTTTAACTCCTGGTCAAGTTTTTTTCTGAAATTACCAATAAACAAGTAAAATGTTGCAAAACAATGGGAACGTACTAATCTTGTCCAAATGTGTATTACATCATGTATAAGTTTATAACTCTTTGAAAATAAATTTTAATAACAAGTTATATAGGAAAATAATAAGTTTCATTGACTTGATCAAGCGTTTCATAACTTTTTTGAACTTCAAAAATATAACTCTTTCAAAATAAATTTTAATAAGGAGTTATATAGGAAAAGGAATAAAAGTTTCATTGACTTGAAGCGTTTCATAACTTGTTTCTTAACTTGTTTGAACTTCAAAAATAGTTGTGATACATTTTTTTTTTATAATTTTTAATTTGTGAACAAGAATATTAAAAAGCTCCTTTCATACATATGACATATACGGAGATATGTACTCTAACCAATACGGCAATTGATTTAAAAAAAAAAATCATTTTTAAGACAGTTTAACAACTTTTTAATTTAGATTTCACTTCTATAATTCACACAGTAAATATTTACATTGAAATTTATAATGAAACTCTATTTTTAATTGAAAAGTAACATCAAAACACCTAAAGGAATAGCATGTAAGCTTTGTATTTAGAAATTAACACCAAAAATATATACATATAACATTTGCTCTTGATTTTTAACAACTCAAAATAATAATAGAACATTAAATTAAGGCATTTAATTAAAATATAAATTAATTATTGAATAAAAAATTAATAAGAATAGTTATGGAATGGTAGTGTAAATTTGAAAGAGTGTCAACTTTTTAAACTACCACTTCAAAGAAAATGAAAATCATCATTTCACACTCACCTTTATATACTGCAGCACTCCTTATATTATAAGAAAAAAGTACTTTGAATAAGATATTAATATTGTTCTTTAGAGAGGAAAGTGTGGAATTTGTTGCTCCTAGTCTCATAGCACCATGTCTAAAGATAATCCTGTGAACTGTGCGGTATCTGACATACATGCAAACAGCATTAACACATCACTGCAAAATTAAAGATTAATTTAACTTCCTCAGGTCCCAACCTTTAACTCAATGAAACCCCCATGAAAGGCACTTCATGTAGCAAATTGACTAATTGGCGGTGCTTCCTTGAACTGTGTGAACTGTGGTATCTGGCATACATACAAACTGTGGTATCTGACATACATACAAACTGTGGTATCTGACATACATACAAACAGCATTAACACATGACTGCAAAATTAAAGATTAATTTGACTTCCTTAGGAGGTCCTAACCTTCAACTCTATGAAATCACCACGAAAGACACTTGATGTAGCAAATTGACTAAAGCCCGGCGCTTCCTTAAATTTGGAGATCTCTGTTTTCCACCCACCATTATTTTTTATATAAACAACCCATGGTTTAGCTTCTACTTCCATATCACCATAAATAACTGCATATCGCTCACTATGTTCTTTAAATACAAACCCTTTGGCAGCAGTTACCTGTGATCACGTAGACATATACACATTTCAAGTGTAATTACAACACTGTGTGAGCAATGAGAGATATAGGGAAAGTACTGCATGGGTTGAAACCAGCCCTGCTGATGTTGATGGTGCAGATTGCATTTGCTTCGGTGAACGTGCTCTACAAGCTTGTCATAAACGATGGAATGAGTGTGAGCGTAATAACTGCCTACCGTCTCATTTTTGCAGCAGCTTGTACAGTTCCTCTTACTCTTATTTTTGAAAGGTCCATCTACATCCATAGCCCCACAAGCTAGTTAGAGAAATGATTGCATTGTATGAGATTATCGCATGTTTATGTCTTTGTCAATCTCTACGTGACATGATTAAAATTTTTAGTTTATAAAATCCAATTTCATGTCAAAGAATGGTCATAAATAAGAGCAATAATCTTTTATCATTCAATAGTTTATCATCAGCTTCCTGTGTTTCTAGACTTTCTACTAGACCACTGTGTCCAGTGTTTCTTTTAACTTGGTTAAAACTGTTTTCCTTTGTTATTATTTTCAGGAAAAACATACCAACGCTAACTTGGAGGGTGATTTTAAAGTCATTTTTCTGTGGCCTATTCGGGTAAGTTTACATGAACTCATCACCCTCAATTTCGCACCTTGTTTAATTGTACAGGAAATAAAATATTGTATCATCAGTAAAGTTTTGAACATTATTTATTTTCTCACATGATTATGCAATAACATGACAGGGGAAGTCTATTCCAAAACCTTTTTTTCGAGTCCTTGAAATTGATATCAGCAACATTTGGTTCTGCTGTTTATAATCTCATTCCTGCCGTCACTTTTATCTTGGCAGTAACTTGCGGGTACGTATCCATCAATACACTAGTAACTCCAACCAGTATACTTTTCAACAACTTAAGCTATCCAATGTTCGTACTACATATGACATAGGTTATTACTGATAAATTAAAGTTGTTGTTGAATTTCCTTAGTTTCGAAAAATTAAATTTCCAAAGGGCAGCAGGTAAGGCTAAGGTGTTGGGAACAATAACAGGAGTTGGCGGGGCAATGATGCTGACATTTCTCAAAGGTGTAGAAATCAACATTTGGACCTTCCACATTAACCTTTTGCATAAAAAGGGTACCAGGGGAACACTGAATGGTGACTATGGAAGTAAATTGCTAGGAGTCTTTTGTGGTTTTGGAAGCTGCTTCTGTTTTGCATTATGGCTCATTATTCAGGTTAGCTACATATACAATTGAAACTAATTTGTTTGATTAGTGGCAGTGTTGTGGTTATAATTGATTATTTTATATATATATATATATGATACTTCAGGCTCAGATGAGTAAAGAGTTCCCAGGCCATCACTCAAGCACAGCTTTGATGTCAGTAATGGGGGCAATTCAAGCCACTGTTTATGCCCTGTGTGTTGAGAAGGATTGGAGCCAATGGAGGTTGGGTTGGAGCATTAGGCTTCTAACTGCAGCATATTCGGTATGCTAAATATGCTAAGTACAGAATTAGCAATTAATTAGCACATTGGTTTTGTGAACTAATAATGCATATAAGTTAATATATGGTTGATAAAAGGAGACACCTGACGTGAATTGGTGGTGTTTTTGCAGGGAATTGTTTGCTCTGGAATAATGGTTGTTGTGATTGCATGGTGTGTAAGGATGAGAGGTCCAATGTATGCATCTGTTTTCAATCCTCTTTTGCTTGTGCTTGTGGCCATTGCTGGTTCCTTGATGTTGGATGAGAAGCTGTACATAGGAAGGTATGTACCAAATATTGCACCTCAATTAATACGCCATAATGACCATTAACTTTAGTTTATGATCTGGGGTCCGCTCACACATTGATGAATTGACTTTTTGAAACATGTTTAGTGTGATGGGAGCAGTGCTAATTGTGATGGGATTGTACATGGTGCTGTGGGGTAAGAGCAAAGAAATGAAAAGAGTGAGTCACTTAGAAACTACTCCAGAACTAGAAGAGATTGAGGTTGTTGTGAGGTGTAGGGCAGCAGAGCATGATAAAAGTATGTACAGCAACGACAAGTGCACCTGTAGTGAGAGCAATATTGTTGGGAAGGATGATGATAATGCATCAAAAAGCGAAGATGAAGGACAAGACAAGGAAAATAATGGAAAACAAGATATGGGTAGCTCCAATGGAAGTCTAGAAGACCTAAAAGGTAGAAATTAGAATATAGAATGACAGAGGGTACATAGTTGGATGCAAAGCAAACCCATCTTTTCCACTGCTGCCACCAATTCAAAAGGGAAAGATTTGATAGTTTACCCACACAGATGAGAGATCCAACTTTACTCCTAACCATTTCTAATAATTTCGATCTAAGCAAATGTTTATTCTTCTCTAAATAATATCCAAATGTAAAGTGATCCATCTTGCAAGTAGTCAAGTGGATGAAGTGCAATTTCAATGCCATGCGAAATTACATTTTAACACAGTTTGTTCTTATGAGTGAAAGCAAACATGATCATCACACCGCGTCCAGCAGCCTTTCGGTCGCTATTTGTTGTTATTAGAGGTGATTTTTGGATTTTTTTCTTTCTTCTTCTAGGTCCACCTCGATTGGAATGACAGGAGAAAAAATATAAAAAAAAATATTTTGTTTATTTTAATTTCAATAAGTTAATTTCATTAAAAAATTCTCCAGCAAATAATTATCAAATTATATATAATTATTCTACATAATTATTATATATAATTATACGTAATTAATTTGATAATAATATAATCATTATATAATTAGTTTGTAATTTAGAGAAAGATAGTCTTTATAAACTTGCATATATTTTTTATTGTATTTTTCTTGATTTTTCTATTTTCTCATGGAAGTCAAAAAAAACAGACAAACGTATTAAGATCATTGTGGAACACATTGAGATAGACTGTGACATTGTGCGAGAAAAATTACAAACCGGGATAATCCGTCCTTCGTACCGACACGGTACCAGCTCGTAGATATTTTTAAACATTTTTTGACGCTAAGACACAAGTTGAGGTCTTGATCTTCACCTACCAAATTGAGGGAGAGTATTAAGGAAATAATGATTATCAAATTATACGCAATTATTGTACGTTATTGTACACAATTAATTTGATAATAATATAATCTCATGATATACACTTGTATATATTTTCTATACATTGAGTGATGTAAACACACACAAGAGAATAAGAAATTAACATTTTTCTTACCATCTTTTTATATACCATTTTCTTATAAAAATTGATTTACTTTGAATAATTAATTTAAAATATTAAAAAAACTAAATAACTTATATTTGCCTCCACACTTATGGAAAAAGACAAATTTTATATAGACTTATTTTTCAAACAAACATTACCAAACAAACATTACAATAGTAAGTCAGAATTTTTTTAGATTCAAAATACATTAGGATTAACAACAATTCACATTTGTGTTTGGGTATAAGGGATTAAAAAAGTCACAATGAGAAGAAGTTTGTAGGTGCAGCTGACTTTAGTAAGGTTGAATGAAGTTTGGATTTTCATTTTTTTAACGGATAAGAAATAGAGTTTAATAATCCTTCTAATCAGAATATCTAGAAGAATCCAAACTTATTACATAAAAAACAGAGACAATGACAAGAACAAAAAGATAATAACACAAAATAAAAATTATCAAGGTTCATTTAAATATGGATTACATGTAATCTCATTAAATTAATTGTTTATGAGTTTCTACTAATTAACGCATTCGATTATAAGGAGTATCTATTATGTACTCACAAAATTATATACACTTAGAGGATTTACTGCTTAATAGTTGTATAAAAAATATTAGATCATTCAAATCACAAATAAAACATTCCATACAAATTATGTGAAGCAATTAACAAGTCTTATCAAACTGTCTATTATGAACACATGTTGTCATGCTCAAAGAGTTTCCTATACATTGTAATTGTACAAAATATTATTAGAACTTTAAAAATATAAATAAATCATTCAGATTATTTTTTTCATCATTAAAATATAAAATCTTCATATGATCTTCTAGTAATCTATTAAGTTATAACACTATCTACAGGATTTTAAACCATCTAAGAAGTCATAACACTATCTATAGGATTTTATATAATCTAAGGTCTCAAAAGTAATATGCTTATCACTTAAGCTGTGTAGTGTCATTCGAACAAGTTTTGTTATTATTTAAATAAGAGTGACTGGATAAATGATATTTCATCTCTTATATGACTATTGATGGAAGATTGTGAGTATGGAAGGAAATTGATTTTGTCTCCTTATATTAAAAGATCATATACTTATGAATGATTGTTTTAATTATAATTAATTATAACAATAATTTATTTTTAACAATTTATTCAAAGTTCTAAAGTAAGAAAATATTTGAATTACTATAAAAAAAAATGATAATTACATAAATATAGAAATACTTATAAAATATTGTTTTTTTTTACTTAATGATAAAAATAATTATGTTTATTTAAAATTAATCATAAAAAATAGTTTATTTTTAAGAATGTTACTCTAACTTTTAATATAATAAATTATTTTAAATAAATTAAAATATAAAAATTGATAATTATATAAAAATATATAATGATGGGATTCAAAGCTATACTAAATAAATTAGAAATATTTACCATTACATATAATTATTTAGAACAATATTTTTATGAAACATTATTTTAATAAAAAGAGTTAATTTATAAATTTCGAAGTTGGTTATTTAAAAAAATTGATAAAAAATACTTTGAATTGAATATATTTCTTGAAGGTGGATAATCAATTATATGTTAACTTTAATTAGGTTTCAATAATATATCTCTCAATCTTTACTCTAGTTATTTCTAGATGAACATAATGAACATACTTATTTATAAAAAAAAAATTATTAAATTTTTTTGCAAGTAATTAATTTTGTACTTACATTTATTTAAATACTATGAGTGATCATTTTTTTTTTTTTTAATGATTTTGAAATACTTTCTAACTACATGTAATTTAGTAAAACCTGTTGACTGTAAATTAGATAATAAAAAGTTGTTTTACTTTTATACTAATCAATTTAGTGTGCTCTCGTTTCTCATTTAACTAAAAAAATTATATTAAATAAAGATTAATTTTAGATAAAAATAATAATTAATTATTATATTAATTAAATTAAATATTATTTTATAAATTATAAAATTATTGGTATATAAAATAATTTTTATTATTAATAAAAATTTATAAACCAGTTTTTAAATTGGTATAACTAACTATCTACTAAAAATTTAGTTAGTAATTAACTTAAATTTTAGAGTTACAACCTTGATACTTAAAACCTTTCTAGTTAATTAGATGTCAATTTTAAAATTAATTTATAAATTTGTATTAATAATAAAAATATAAAATAAAAATAATTCATTAAATAGTATCTAATTTAATTAATATAGTAATTAATTATTTTATTTTTCTCTAAAACTAGTTTATATTTAATAATTTTCTGTATTTGTAAATTTTTTTTATTATACTTTAATTATTTAAAATTGAAATGTAGAAAAAAAGTTGTGCATAATTTTTAATTAATTATTTAAATAAATTAAAATCTAATTTTAATTGATTTTTTAATTATATAAAATAAATACTTTATAACTAATCCTCACTCAATTTTAATTTATATTTATTCTTATTAAAAAAATTTAAAGTATTTTATGAAAACATTGAAAAAGATTCAAATAATTTTTTTTAGTTTAGGAAAAGCTTGACTCAAATAATTCAATGAATCAATTTAAATCAACTAAGAAAACTTAATTATATATTCATCTAATCATATATAAGAACTTTATTCTTCCAATTGTCATATCAAAACTTTTATACATCAACAAAAGTAGGTCGAATCTATCACTCATAATTTGATTTAAAGCAAATAAAATGAGATATAGGACAACAGAAGAAATTTGAATAGAAAAAAAAGGGAGAAAGTACATCCATTAATTTAATATGTAAGAAAAAAAATAAGATAAATAAAAAAAAATGATATTCTTTACAAATTTTCCTTTTCTTTCTCTTCCGACAAAAATACATAGGTACCATATCCTTTTATCATCCATAACTTTTGAGGACCATCTATTTTACTTTTCTTTGCATGAAGATAGATGTTGCTGAGAGTTGGCACAAACTTACACTGTGCTGCTTTAAAAGTATTTTTACAAAGAATAATGTTTACAAATAATAATGTTACATGCCTAGTTGGCAATACCATTTAATTTATGAAAAAAAAAGAGAATATTTGACTTCCAAAAAACAATATAATATTCCAAATTCAGTTTGGCACACCCAACAAATGATAAGATTGTTATAATTTTTTTAGTCTTTAACTTTAATTATTTAATTTACTGCTGAAAATAGAAAATAATTAATGTAATAAAAAATATTTCAAATAAATATAGTTACATTTCATTTCGGTATCATGTATTTATTATTTTATATAAGTGAAGTAGTTCCATCTTATTTACTTTCATAATTTGATTTAATTTTAATAATATTATGAATAAGACTTATCTATTATTATTTTTTCAATAATATATTCTATATACACCTATCCTTTTGCATAATATATTTTAAATTAAGCGTGATATATTTTAAATTAAGCGTGCTTATCATTTCTTACGTGATGAAAAATTAATAAGAAAATATATTTTATATATTGTGAACAAAAATACTTTAAAAATTTTATAGAGACGGTAAAAGATGAAATTATAAATAAATAAAAAAACATGTTTTTGCGGTTTGGTTTGGATAAGTTTATGCAGTTTTTTTTTTCTTTTATTAAATATTTATACTGTCTTTTTATTTTTAGATTTAATTATAATATAAAAATATATGTTATTGTTGAACGTTGTGGCATCTTAAAAACGATTTTTTAAAAATAAATTATAATCAAAATCATTTTAGATTGACACAATTGTAATTTAAGTATCAAAATTGTTTATTTTGACATAATTTCACTTTAATATGATAAAAATTGTGATATATTAACACGATTCTTTCGCATTAAAATTATTTCATGTTTACAATATTAATTTAAAACAAATTTATTTCTTCAATGATAAAAGATAAAAATTATTAAATAAAAATTAATTTTAAAAATAAAAAATAATTAATTGTTATATTAATTAAATTAGAAAATATTTAAAAAATTAAAAATATTTAAAAAATTAAAAATATTTAACAAAAATTTTGATAATTAATTAAATACTAATTTAAAAATTATTTAATAATAATATAAATTAATTTAAAAATATTTTTTTTAATTTTTAAAATAAATTTTAATTTAGTCAATAAAAAATTAAGTATTTTTATCGATAAAATTAATTTTTATTTAATAATTTTCTTTTCAAAGAATCCGCCTAGAATCTAAAACTAACTTGTGTATACTCTAATTTTAATTTATAAAAGGTTATTTCATTCTTTTCTTTTTTTTACTATTTTTCTCTAATTCCGTCTAAAAAGTTTGTTCAATTAAGTGATTAGAGTCTATCTTCAATTAACAATTGTTGTCAGTATTGAATTCAATATTATTAAAGAAGTGTCTCAAAAATTTGAATATTGTGGACAGAAAAATTAAGAGCAGATACACATTAAAAATGACCAGTTGGGTGATTTGACATAGATTAATTATTAAAAAAATATTTTATACTAATAACATAATATAAACAAAAGGGAGAAAATTGGAGTACGTTCTAAAATAAAAATGCAAACAATCCTTGGTTAAAATATAGCGATTTTAACAAAATAAAAAAATAAAAAAATAATATATATATATATATGTACAAAAATAAGTGATAATATTATAATTGTGGATTTTGGCTTTAATGATTGATAATTTATTAGTGGAAATTGTAGGTATTTTAGAAACGGCAATGGTCCATTGGTAGCATTGATACAATTTGCCCCCTCTTTTATAGCACGCATTATGCAATTGTTGCGCAATGAAATTAGTGGAATGTATATGGCTCATAAGAAGGACCACCCATAGTTTTCATGTCAAATTCTAATCCTAATTGCCCCCTTAATGTCTCTCATAATTGCTTTCTTTCAACACTAAAGCTCTCAAGTAATACACTATAATTTTCTTATTATAAATAATAAAAAATATATATTTAAAATATTAATAACAAATAAAATTATTTTTTTTTCTTTTTTACTCAATACAAATAATTTTACTTTCTTTTCTTTTTTTACACACTTTTCATTTTCCCAATTTTGTATATTTTATGAACAGATTTTCAATAAAATAATCATCAAAACTGGTCGTTCATTACATATTTATTGTTGGTTAAATAACGACATTATTAATCAAGAAATAGCAAATTATTTGTGTTAAAATGACTAACAAAATGTTTGACGAGTGAATGAAAAAACACAATTCTATCACACCTTACAATTCACCTCAACTGTGCACCATCACCATCATACTAACCAAGTCAACAAGTCAATGATATTTTTGTTCAACAAGTCATCCGCAATTATCAATAAAAATAAAAAATAAAAGAAATTAAAAAAAAATAAAAGAGTAGAAGGAGAAGGAAAAAAGTTACACCATCTCTTACAATCGCCACCATTCCCCGTCATTGTCGCGCTTTCAGAACGCCTGTAATTGAAGAACAAAAATAAAAGAGTCGGGTAGATATTGAGGGATTAAAACGGAAAAGTTTTAAAAGTTGTTACTTAACAACCAAGTTCTTGCTTAATTCTGCTGGTTATGAGAGAAATGAAGATTGAAAAGGACAAGGTAAAAAGGGAGACCATTTTTAGTTTTAACTCTCAAATTTATGCAACACTTTCTCTCATCTTTAAAAATGATTAGTCACGATGTAGCTTAGGCAAAAGATTACAAGAGAATTATCTTCCAGAGAGAATTATGTCTTTGAAAAAATTATGTAAATTAATTTTGAAAAAATTATGTAAATTAATTTTATAATGTAACAATAGATTTTGGACTTTGAATTTAAAAATGATTTAATAAAATAAAAGGTTAAGTGGTTAATGTGAGAAGTTATACCTAATGAAAATCTAATTTAATGTAGATTATGAAAATAATAGAAATAGCTTCTGTCTCTGTAAGAAATTTGTTAACAGTTAACCATTAAGAAAGAACGTGAAAAGAAAGGAATTATAAAAAATAAATTAAGAAAATAAGATAAAAAATATTATTATTCACATAAAAACTCTTATGGATTAAGGTAAATATCTATCTCTATTATAATTAACTGAATATGAAATGTGATAATCATAATGGAAAGATCCTTACTATACACATAATTATGTATATTATGTATATGTTATTTTATAAATTTTATATACAGTTTGATTTTTACTATTTACAATATGAGGAGAAAAATATATAAGATAAACCTAGATATAGAAAATGAGAAACACCTATAATCCTAGAATAAGGAGAAGAATAAAAAACTTTTGATGTAGTTCTTTAGATTTTTGTGGTTACCTATTAGACAGTGAAGAATTTTTTCACTTAGTTCTTTAGATTTTCATTTTTAAAATTTATCATGTTAAAATTTTGTTATTTATATGTTTTTTTTAATGTTCATTTCAAGCTAAGGAAGATCAGGATTTGCCTTGATTTTTACAAATTACTTCTTACTTCTGCAAGAAAGACTCATTTGCACAAACACGGCTAGAATATAGACTGCAAAAAGTTCACCAATATATTTTCATGTCAATTGTATCGTGGCAAAAAGTCACTTATGTTTGTTTGCACTGAAATGGATTTGAGAAAGTAGAAAAGAAGAGAAAAAAAAAAAAAAGTGGAAAGTGAATTTTAATAGTATAATATTGTTCAATAGTATTACTGTCTTCCTAATATCATTTTTTAATTGTCGTTAACTTTTAGTTAGATATAAGAGTTATGATGAATTCACTTTTGATTGTAATGGGATAAGTGTTTGAAACAGTAAGAGATGTTTAAATTTGTCACCAAACTTAACTCACTCGAGTTTAATTAGAAAATATTTAGCTAACCAACAAGTAACGGAATTGAAATAATTCCTTTTTAGTTATTTTTAAGATGTAATTAGCTCAGTTTTAGACCTAATTATATGTAATTTAGGATGGGTGGTGGAAGTACTATTTACACACATTGATAGAACATGCACATTCACACATTGTTGTCACCAGAAGTTATTCCCTTTCAAATCATCACTTTGATTCATTGAATCACGCTGCTTGCATCCTGCCCTTTCAGGGATATATCTCAACACCATCTCCTTTTTTTTAAAAGAAAAATAAACTTTAACTTCTACATATATGTTCAATATAAAAACAATTTGTTAGTCATAAAAATCATAATAATAAATAGTTATTTTAAAATTTATTATTAACGTGCTTTTATCCTGTTTATTATCGTTAACGCGCTTAATCTTATCTGAATTATTTGAAATGGGCCTACAAGGTTTGCAATGTTGAGAACACTAAGAAGTTAGTTGCAAAACACTTCTGAGACATGTCCTGCTCTGCACTTCCTCAGCACGCAGCCACCAGTTTAAGCCAGTCAAACAAAAAATCCCAACTTCAATTTTCATTTCTACAAAATATTGTTTCACTTTTTATGATTTCATTGTTATTTTTTACTAAATTTCTATTCAATAATCTACTCTTATGCTATAATATAATAAAATTAAAATATAGTTTTATATTCATAGAGATGACTTCAGATTAAAATATACGATAATTAACATTTTTTAAGATATCAGTTTAAAATATGAATATGAAACTTAAAAATTGAAATTAGTCACTCGTAAGATAAGCCAAGTCATGAAAAAATATTGTATATGGTAACTCATCAACAACTAATTATAGTAATTAATCACTGATACATTATACACGAGTTATCATTAATATATAGTATATCAGTTATTTATTTGTTTATAGAAACAAAATAATTACAAAAACTCATCATGACTTGCTACTGACTATAGAGTAGGGGATAAGATTGAATAAAAATGTCTATAATTGTTGATTATTGACATAAATATTGGATAAGGTTTTTTTTGGAACTGGTTTTGAAACGAGAAAATATGGAGAGATGAAGAAATAAAAAAAAAGAATGGTGAAATATTAGTTGAGAATACATATACCTAACTAAAAGCAAAAAGAGTTGAAATGTTATAGTGTTGTAAAATGGAACACTGAGAAGGAATATATTTGATATATGGTGGGTTGTGAGGATAAGGAAGGGATTTGGTGCTGCGAAAAGGCTTTGTTCCTTTGATTTTGTGAAGTTTGTATGTGAGAAACTCAGAGAAGGAGCATCGGAAAGTGGCTCCACGAACCACTGCGAAAGCTATGCTTTCAACACAGGTAGAGTCAAATATACCACATGTACTCGATGTTTAACATCTATTTTTATCACAACTTGTGCTATCACTTTCTGTGGATTATAAATTCATAATTTTTGTTTCACTTTCCAATAATCGTAAAGTCCTTTTTGTACCAAATCAACTTTTAACTCATTTCCTCCTCCTCCCACTTTTTTAAAGCTTCTACCAATTAACAATTTAGTAAAGCCTCTTCTTATATATTCGCCTCAATTCATTTCAAGCTCAATTATGGGATTTTTCTTTTCTACTTTTGTTTTTTGGATATTGGCAGATATCATTTTTAAGCTTCTCTTTCGGCTAGGATTTGATACGATCGAGTTAATAATAGTTAATGTCTAAATGAAGATGTAAAAAATATAAATATAGTAGTTAATAAACATTAATGAAACAGTACGCAAACCAAGGGATGCATGATTAAGCCTTAAAATATAGTTGGCGAAATCAATTTAGAAAGACGAAAAGATACATGGCAATTTCCATAAAGCCATAAAACAAGATATAAGCAAAAAAGACAAGCGTAGCATGACTTTTGAAAAGCCAGATGAATGGAAATTGAGCAGTGAATTATAAAGACGAAAACAAAAGTTAGAATGATTTTGATGAATATGAGTGATTTGAATGTAAGAATATTGTAAAACGAAATGAGTATGATTGTAGCATATTCTGAAAACATGAAATAGGAAAAGAAGGAGAAACACTGAGGATTGGTTGGATAAACATATGGTGGTCGTAGGGCATGGTTGAGCAGAAACATTAATTGAATCTGTTGAACGGTTCAAGTAATCTTCCCACAGGAATTGGTCCAGTTTGTCTTCCACTGTCCTCTGCATCTGTCAGCTTCAAACCAAAGCAATGCCAAGCCAAAAGCGGAACGTCCAATTGGCAAGACGTCCCGATTGACCTATTATTTTATTTCATATCATTTTATATTATGTTATATTATGCCTTGCACGTGCAAATCAAAGTTAAAGCTTCTACCAGTGTTTCTTTGCATTCTCACTCTTATGTTGCGTCAAACCATTCACTTCCACTTACAAATAATTTTAAGAGGAAATTCTATTTCATAATATATAATATATAAATAAATATAACAAATTATTTTTATAAAATTAAGTTCAACTTAAATTTCATTTTTTAATATTTTTGTTATATATTATACACTTTTAGTTACAATTTATGCTACTATATCATATCTATATATATATATATAAAATATAGCTGTTGAATACTTTTGATGTGTGCTATTTTTTTTTCACGTATCTCTAAATATTGGTTTGTTGATCTTTAAAGTTTGATGGTGTTTGACAGATTAGTTTAATCATTTTTTTTATAAAGATTAGAACATCCTTAAAATATCTTATTTTATTTTAAATATGACTTTTTTTTAATTATAAGGGATATGGATAATATATAATATTTTAAAAAAATATATAGTGTTCTATTCATCAATTGTTTATGTTTTATTAGTTATTCTTTAATGTAATTTATCTTTTGTATTAACTTTTTCGTACATATAGTTGTTGATCTTTAATTACTTTAATAATAATTGTAATAATATTTTAATCAAACAATTTATTTATCTAATCACACACACCCTCATATTAAGCAATATGATGACACGGGTGATGAAATATTATGTTTGGCAAACATGTTAAATTAGCTTCTGATTAACTTTTATCAATAAACTGAAAAAGTTGTTTGACTGATTAGTTGTGTTTGTTTGGTCCTATCTCATTACCTTCTAACACTTTTATGATGCATTACTTTAAATACTTTTTTTTATATATTTTAGTTTCTATTACTTTATTTTTAAAGTAATTATTAAATTTATTTTCCTCTTTTTATGTAAGACAATATATATTTTTTTTCATATTTCACTGCTTATTTTTATCATTATTTTATTATTTAAAAAAAATATTTCAAATATTAATAACAAACTAGCGTGAGAATATTAATATGCAAGGGTATTAAAAGATAATAGTATCCCATTATAGATTACCAGTCAACATAATTAAAGTATAACTTTTTTTTCACTATGATATTGGTATAAATTAAAGTATAACTTTTTCTTTTAAGTGTATGTCATTTTTTTTTATTGATATAAAAAAATTAATTAGTTAAAATATTTGAGTGATGCTACAACCCATAATTTAAGTGTATGTTGTACTATTATAAACTTGTTTAATATTTTAGCACATAATATATCGTAGAATATGTAAAATTATTGATTGAAATGAAAGAAAAAATTAACTAACTTTAAATTAAAACTTATAAGATTTTTAAACTAAATTATAAATAAATAAAATTATATTTTTATGAAATAATATTAAATTAATCATTAAACATTTATAATTCAATAAACTAACCTAATAACTTTCACTGAACCACATCAACTTATTTTCTTACTTTTTAATTAGATTGTATTTATCATCGTTAAACATACTCTAATTTTTATTAAATATGTATATACAGATTTAATTCTTTAAAATTATATATTTAAGTTATAATGACGATTTTTCCATTATAAAAAATAAAGATATGTACATTGACAGGTTTGAAGAAAAAAAGGGTCAAACTTTTCTTTATACAAAAGCAGTCATTTATAATAATATTCCACGGATTCATATTGTCACGTTTAAAATATCATTTCTAAATAATAAAATAAATAAATGAATAAAATTTAGTACTCTAAATATAAGTATTAGATATTGAGGTTTTTAAGCTAGGTAGCACAGACACGGACACTGATACGATATGGATATAGACAAGAAGATACGTATAATTTTTAAAATGTAGGATACAGAAACACGGATTTATATATTATATAATTATGAATTATATAAATTGATAGTAAAAATTTATGTGCATAAGTATGTTTTAGTTTTTTTTGGAGCAAAAAGATGTTTTTCATAACTGATTCAAAAGGATTTGTTCCTTATTTTTATAATTATATTAAAAATTTATATAATAAATTTGAGTTTTTAGAAAATTAATGTATTTTTCATTTTTAAAATTATGTTAGAATCGTGCTATATTGTTTACTTATTAAATTTATTTATTCTTTTGTGTTCGTTGTACAAAGATATTGTTTTAATCCAATAATTAAAAGTACTTATTTATTTTATTTGTCTCTTTCCTTGCATTCAAATGGTTCAATCTCATGTATTTACTCACTCAATTTCAAGTAAAAAGAATTATCTTATTTTATATTTATAATTATTTTCAATCAAAACTATTTGATTTAAATATTTCCACTCCTCAAAACAATATAACTTTCTCATCCAAATGCAATGCAAAATGTTACAGTGATTAAGTTGTGAAAGAAATTTGTGTTGAAAGATTTAGGGGAGTAGTTTGGTAAGCAAAGTTTGGAAGGACATATAATGCAGCGAAGCAAAAGGAAACCAAGTTTTGTTTAAAGAAGAATGATTGAATAGATATTAAAGTGTTTTTTTTTTGGAGTTAAAGTTGTTTAAAAATAATAGAAAATAATTGGCCAGGTCCTTGGATGACAAACACTATTTGGAATCTGCATCTTCATTATTCATTCATTCATCTCTCCCCCTCATTGTAACTATAAATACCCCTTTGTTGCTGACTCTATTATCTTCACATCGCTCTCTATTTCCCATTTATTTACGCTTACTTTGCACCAAACAAACACAATGGTAGAAATGAAGGGAGTGATGAATGCAATGCATGGGCTGAAACCAGTGTTGTTGATGGTGTTAGTGCAAATTGCATACACTGCTGTCAATGTGCTTTTCAAACTCGCCATAAACGATGGAATGAGTGTGAAAGTTGCTACAGCATATCGTCTGGCTTTTGGATCTGCTTTCACTGTTCCTCTTGCTCTCATTTCTGAAAGGTCCATCATCATTTGCTTACTTCACCTTCTTCTCTTTGTTACTTTAAACTTAACCTGATGTTATAGTACAAGCCAACAACATATTAACTTAATTGCGGCTAATATGGTTTCTCTTTTCTTTTCTTTTTCTTCTGCACAGGAACAAAAGACCAAAGATGACTTGGAGAGTGCTTTTCATGGCATGTCTTTGTGGATTATTCGGGTATGTGTTATCTGAACTCCTTTTCTCCCCCATGTCTAAACTGTCATATGAAATTATATATGTAGTCAGTTACGCTATATTAATTAATCATCAACCAATCTAATACGTAAGGTTACACATGCCTAATGTTATTACAGGGGAAGTTTATTTCAAAACCTTTTCTACGAGTCCTTGGCCATAACATCAGCAACGTTTGCCTCCGCTCTCTACAATCTCATTCCAGCTATCACCTTTGTATTGGCCATATCCTGCGGGTAATCATCACTTCACTTCCCACCATCAACACTATTTTTTCTCAATGTTCATCAATCATGCAATTAATAAACAGTATTGTTAATTAGTGGAAATTGAAGTTTGTGTTGTTTAATCTTCTGCAGTTTCGAAAGGTTGAATTTGAGGGCAGCCGCAGGAAGGGCCAAGGTGTTGGGAACTATAATTGGAATTGGTGGGGCAATGTTGTTGACTTTTATCAAAGGTGCAGAAATTAATATCTGGCCCTTCCACATCAACCTTATGCATCCACATCAGCACCAAGATAGCCACGTGGCACAGTTTAATTCTGACTCTAGCAATAAGTTGTTGGGGGCTCTCTGTTCCATAGCAAGCTGCTTCTCTTTTTCTCTCTGGCTCACCATTCAGGTCAGGCACTATCTCATACTCCTTAATTTAACTTCTTTCAGTTGCATTTTTTTTTCTATTTCTGAAATGGCCTCTTGTGGCACAGGCTAAGATGAGCAAAGAATACCCTTGTCACTATTCAAGCACGGCTCTGATGTCTACAGCAGGAGCAATACAAGCCACTGCTTTTGGTTTCTGTGTTGAGAGAGATTTGAGCCAATGGAAGTTGGGTTGGAATATTAGGCTACTTGCTGTGGCTTATTCGGTATATATTCTTATTTTAATTTAATTACAACGTCATTTGTTCATATATAATTATATAAAATAGATACGTGAATGAAATAAGAAAGTTTTCATTTGAGTTAAATTTAATTATTGCAGGGAATCGTGGCCTCTGGAATAGTAGTTATTATTACTGCATGGTGCATACAAATGAGAGGGCCTCTGTTTGCGTCTGTTTTCAACCCCCTAATGCTTGTGCTTGTGGCTATTGCTGGTTCTTTGATGTTGAACGAGAACTTGTATGTAGGAAGGTATATGTTCTAAATCTCAATTCACCTATATATGTGTGTTTATACTTTAACTTTGATTAATTTTATTATTTGGGCCTTGATTATACATACTGATGACATGATTTTATTTTGTTTTGTGTATAGTGTGGTTGGAGCAGTGCTGATTGTGTCTGGGTTGTACATGGTTCTGTGGGGTAAAAGTAAAGAGATGAAAAACATCACTCAGTTAGTTCCATCAGAGACCATTCGAGAAGCTGAAGCCATAGAAGTTGTTGTGGTGTCGACGCCAATGGATCAAGACAAACGTGACCACAAAAACCGAAGCGAGATCACTGATACTACGAGGAATGTTGACAAAGATTGTGAGGATTTGACCAAAAATAAGGAGACTGATGATGATATTCGCGTGTAGGGGTAGTAAGGGATTGGTCATTACGTCTCCTCCGTTAACACTTGCTTTTGCGTTTCATTCTTTTATTCCACTACTGCTCAATCAACTACACTACACTTTACTACTACTAATAATAATACAAAATGTAACTGTATCATAAAGTTTAACATAAGCCTTCATGAATTTCCACTACCAATCACCCCAAACTTCTGGCTCATGATGCTAAGGCCTGGTGTAACAAAATAATTTAATATGGGCCTCTACTTTGGGCTTTGGCCCATAAACATGTATGCATAAAAGAGGTAGATTTCTTTTTATTTGCCAACCAAAATATATAAATAAATTAATAGACTTTGTTATTATGATATCAATTTTGAAATTCCTAATGTAGTTTAGTGTTTATTTTACGGAGCAAAATTTCAGTTCAACCACGCATACCTACTTTGCTATCCCATGTCGTAATCACATTCATCAAATTTATTAAACTTAAATTAACAACGTTTAAAAGAAATCAGGAAATTAATATGCAGAGTTACTGATTGATATAAATCGTCATATATTCAAACGCAGCCTTTAACTGTGTCGTTTTCTTTTCATTAATTGTTTTTTCGCATGTAAAGTATTTACGTGTATGAATAAGTAAAGCTACTCGTGAATTGTTGATAAAGCTACCTTATTTTATTAAATAAATGAATTATGTTTAAGATTAGATTCAATTATTTAAATAAGTTTAAACTAAGCTTTACAAACATAACGCCAAGATCACGAATAGATTATATATATGTATATTATTATAAAAGATTATAAATTTCACCATATCATTCTACTTATTCTGCGCAAAATATATCAGTATTGTGAATTGTATCAACATATTTTATTAAAATACTAAATTGTTACGGTTAAAAAAATTATGAAACCTGTTTTCTTTAGTGAATATCTCTTTAATAATTTATTTTTATGAAACAAAAATAAAAATGAAATTACGTGACTTATTTTAAGTGAAGGAACTGAAAAAAAATGTCGAAAATGGTGAAGCAAGGTTTTTGGATGGGGTCACCGCTAGAACCGAACTTGGTGAAATCCACATGGCTTGATATTAATGACACGCAATTTGATATAGTAGAAAGAAAGATAGGCGTGAGAAATATGAATACGAAATTATGAATGGATATAAATCCATCCACACAAATACCACAACTGAATGCATTAATTGTCTCAAAAAAATTGTCTGGGCCTTGAAGGATAATTTCAAAAAAATAGAATACGCATTCTTGCTCTCAAACTCCAACAGTGTTCAAAATTGGTGGCTGTTGGATAAGGATGTGGTTATTGTGAGCACTGCATGTGCCTATGCCGTTCAGATATGGCTTGGCATTTCCGTAATT
This sequence comes from Phaseolus lunatus, assembly GCA_013389735.1. Taxonomy (NCBI): domain Eukaryota; kingdom Viridiplantae; phylum Streptophyta; class Magnoliopsida; order Fabales; family Fabaceae; genus Phaseolus; species Phaseolus lunatus. Next base: position 35,777,994 of record CM023862.1, read on the forward strand.
CGTCGAGTAAGGATGGTCGTTTATTAAGAGTAGAGTGGATAAATATGAAGCCAAAACCTGCTTTATTTCAAGAAAGTGGAAGGAGAAGATGAAGAAGATGATGGCTGCGATGATGTTTTTGCTTCTCATCGCTTCGCAAATGGAGAGCGTTGTGCCTGATGCTGCCGATTGCCTCGACGGTTGCACTACTGCCTGCGTTCAAAGAGACTGTAAGTCATCATCTTTCTCGTTACATTTCTCCTTTTTTTTCAATTTTTTTTATCATAAATAAATCTTCCTTTCTAATAAGCTATCTTAATTCATTCCTTTACTTTTCTCTAGCTCTGATTGCTCTTTAATTGTGCTTAAAACTATTGAATCAGCTTAATCATTTAAAATTACACTACACTTCAAACCTGAACTCGTTAAGTGAAGAATTTGCCTTTCGTTTAATCATATAGTACAAACTACTTTTACATTTTGAATGTTTGGCAAAATCAGAAGAGGAAATTAGTAAAATGAAATTAGATGTAGGTATTATTGAGATGTATATATATGATGATGAGAGGTGAAAATGTGGCATGCAGCGAGGCTTCAAGCACGGTGTGAACGCAAGTGCAGCATTAGATGCGGTCCAGGTAAATACCTGCTTAAATATTTCTTCTTCTTACATTACTTTCTTTTAACATTTTAATTAATCAATAATATATAAATAAAACAGAATCTTAAATCTTAAGCCCTTCGAATTGTTTAAATTGCGTGATTTAGAACGAAATGGATTGAAGTCCATTTCAAAAAAAAAAAAAAAAAAGTGGAATTAATTTTAACAAGAGTGTATTTGATCTTGGTATTTTCCTAAATGTTATGGTGTGTTATGTTATGCTGTAGGGCTCCGAATTCGTTTCGGGATTTTTCTGTCTTCTTCTGGGCCTTTGAAACTTTAGCAACATAAGAAAATGTCGTCATAATACATTCACGTGGTTTTGTCTGGATGAAATTATTTGATGGCGTTACCCATAATTTGGTACATAAAATTAACTTCAACCTCTTATACTCTAACTAATTAATTAAAGTGTTGTAATTTTTTTTTTTCAAAATTCTTTCCTGAAGAAAAAAATGAAAACTTTAATTGTATATTTTTTAATAACGAGTGTTTTTGTTTCAAATACAACTACAGAAAAGCTACGTTTACCCGAAGCGGTTTTGTTTGCGTTATTAATGGAAAAGGGAAATGTTAGAACAAAACGAAACGACTAAGAAAAAACTCAATTCGAGTCTCGAGTAAGATTTCATGTGCTTGGGCTTTTAACTATGTGCTTACAGAGTTGATTTTTATAATAATTAATTTCAAAGCTTAATTATACTAAGAAATGTCTTTTTATTATCAAGTACCATTGGTGTTTTCTTTCTATTATTGCTTTGCTCATTAAATTTGTCGAGCTTAAGAAATTTTTCCATAATATATATTAGATTATTTTTTAATGAAATTAAACTACAAAAGTTTATGAGCATTCAAATTTTCCTTTCTTTGGGGATGTTTTATAGGTAAGCCTGTCAATGGACCGTTTAATTTTTTGGCACCCAACAATCTAATTCAGCAATTGAGATTAGCTACGTTTTTTAAGACAAATTCTTCTTACACCCAACTTTTTTGAACTCCACCCTATACACTTTTAAATTATTTCCAAAAATGTCATTGAAAATATATATTTTGAAAAAATAAATCTAGAATAGATTATTCGTGTTTCAGAAATGAAAATCAAGAATAAAATTCGGAATTAAAAAAATATGTTCTGAAATTTGTTTTCAGAGAATAAAATCTGAAAACTAATTTTGAAATTCAGGAAAGTGTTCTGGAAACATGAATTCGAAAAAATATTCTGAAAAAAGGAGTTTAGAATATATTTTTATTCACGTTTCTTTTCTTTAACGAGTATTTTTGTCATTTACATTTACATCTGGTGCATGTTCATATTTGATTGGGGGTGCAGGAGGTAATTACTGTTTCTATTTTACTTTTTCTTATGGGTCATTATGCCCCAATTTTAGCCAAGTTGAAAGTGAATTGGGCCTCTAGTAAATGATCACTACAACAGCATATCACGGCGTCAAGATCTATTGATTCACATAACACATTTTAAATAATATCCAATGACAATGATAGAATGAAAATGATAATTCTCGTCATTCTATTTGCTTTTTAAATAAATTAACCATTAAATATTCAAAATGTATAGTATAAAATTATTTTACTCTCTTACATTAAACATTAGACGTATAAGTTAAATTAAAAGCTTATCATATGGAAAAATTTATGTTGTAAGGACTTAATTTTATAAATTTTAGTCACATAAGCGTATAGCTAGGAAGATTGGTCAACTGCACAAGCTAACGCAATACCTCAGTACTTATATAATAAGACAGGTTTTAATGAATTTCGTAAAAGTGATTTTAAAGGTCTCCTTCTATACTTCAAATTTTACTTTTGTTCTTTCTCGTATGTTTCTTCCTCTTTTTTCATAATTTTTCTTTTTTTGACAAATTTACCGCGTTTAAGAAAGAATGAAGATGATTGTCATTGGAGAAGTTATTAGTTTAAAAAATGTTGAAATTTTATAGAAATTGATTTTTCATAGGTATTTCTGAAAGAATTTTTTGTGTTACATGATTTTTTGAATAATGCATTATTTTTTACTCGATCTTTGAAATCTTTCTGTTTTGAAAGCATTAAAGACTGGAGTTAAATTAAAACAGAGGTGTATTCAGGTTAATGTATTGATAATAGTTAGTCTCAAAGTTGATATACTTGTCTGGGTGGTGTAGTTGGTTATCACGCTAGTCTCACACACTAGAGGTCCCCGGTTCGAACCCGGGCTCAGACACAGCATTCTTTAATTTTTACATGGAGATACATTTTTTAGGTATTGTTTAACATTTTGTGATTAAATTTTACAGATTCCACCGTGAAGGAGGAAATGGGTTGATTAAGTAAAGCCAAGGAACGAAAGCTAGCCTGGTTGGTTCTGTCTTTGTGGTAACATCTAAACAAGCATGGTTCCGTGGACAGCATTTTGTGATCAAGTTTTGGATATAAGGAATAATGTTTTATTATGTTTTATTGTATAAGGAAATAAATACATCACCACCAATATCACTATGCATTTGCAATAAACTACTGTCTATGCTATCAATATTTTTTTTATAAATTAAGCACAGTGCTGACTAGTTCAATTTTCGAGATATTTAACTAAAACTATATTTAACTGATTAGTTATATTTATATTCTACAAAACAAACTGTTAAATTGTGCAAATGAAAAGTTTGACACGGTCTGTTAATTAATAATTTTCTGTCTTCGCACATAAAAAATATACATTGGGATGATCGTTCTTATATGAAAGTGAGAAAAACAAATTTAGATCATACAATCACCTATGACTTTAAATTTTGATATCACCTGTGGTCCCTTGGAAAAAAAAAAGTCATATGACACGTGTCTTACTTCTATCATTTATCTAAGATCTAAGGTTTAATGTTTCTAAAAATAAAGGAATTTTAAGTTGATTTATGACTTGTATACTTTCGTTACAGAATAATATTTGACTTCATATTAAAATATACTTTAATTGGGGTAGGTTATTACATTTATTTTTTAACTAGTTGTTTAAAACAAGTAACAGTTATAATATTTTATCTCATTCGGAAATAAATTAAAAGAGAATTTGCGTAATACTCACTTGGTTTGGATCATACCAATTGCAACTTAACTAATTATTATTCACTCCAATTTATAACATAACTATATTCTTAATTTTTATAACATAATTATAGATAGAAGGTATTTTGATAATTTAATTAATGTATTTCTATCAATATATATAGTTATATGATAAACATTAATATAATATTTAAAACTTATACATATAATTGTTAAAGTAATTTAAAATAAATATATATAAGTCGTTTAAACTATATACAAATAAAAATGTTTAAGGTTTTTTTAGAAAGTCATCAATGAAACTAAATTATGTTAGAGCGAATTTTGGCTAATCTTAATGAATTTCTTCCAGTTCTAGTTTTCTAAACAAATTTCATAAAAAAAATTATGAATTTTAGTTGGAGGAATTTTGTTGAGGAATTTCTTTTAATATTTTCTCTTTTCAACAATGTTTTATGCTTTGAAGAATAATCTTTTCCTCCAAAATCATATTTGACAACCATGAACCTATTACTTTTAGTTAATAAATTCAATTTCATCGAACTTTACAAATCACAATCGAATCTAACTACAAAAATTAACCATTCTATTTGTCTCAACTCAATTGAGCACCAACAAAGTCTGTACCACAAATTTCAAACACTTTATAATTCAGCCATAATGTATCAAAATAGTATTACGCAATATACTTTATTAAAATAACTTCCATGCAAACCAAAAATTCCCAATAAAAACATGATAAAATATTAAAGAGCTAAAGTTCAATTCCAAAGACAAAATTAATCTTGTATAAATTGATCTATTTACAATATAATGAACTTAAGTATTTAAAAAAGAGTGTCAAGTAGTTGAAAATTAGTTCAAACCAAACAAATTAATTATCTATTGACAAAAAATAGTTTAACATCATCTAAAACCTCTTTTTTTCTCTCAAATATCTTTTATGTGATTGGAGTAAAAAAATTAAAATAATCGAATTTACTTAATATCTTCAACTCCGAAATTTATGTTATGAGTATATTTTTGCTAGTTTGAAATCAACAAAACCTTAAAAGATATAGGAAGAAATAGAGTTATTTTTTAAGAAAAATGAAAAAATAAATAGATTTTATATTTGTAGTTTTTAGAAAAAAAAAAGTATATTTTAAGTGGCATCTGCTACTTGTTTTTCCTTTATTTAAGCACAAATTTTCAAGTTCAACCAAAGCACACCCCAAACATTTTCACTAACTATACTTCTCACTTTTAAACCCTTATTCTACTATATGCAACAAATAACATAATTTATATATTAATTCAGTATATATTCTATAAACCACACATAAAAACCTTAATCCTCACATCTACCTTTACAATAAACTTAAAAGTTTTAATTTAAAATTTTTAAATATTTATTTCTATATATTTCTAATAACACCAATAAACTATAATGCACCATGTTATTATAACGTAACTACAAGAAAGGAAACAAAATAATGTTTTTTACTTTTAAAATTATAAAACATATTGTATCCATTTATTTATTTTGATTACATCAGTTAGCTTATAAAACTTACATAATTTTTTGTCTGACAGAGTAAAATAAAAATAATGCATGTTATTAAGTTCAATTTAGCTCTGTAATATTAAAATAAATTCTCAAATTAAGTTGATAGAAGACAAAAAAATAAATAAAGTATTAATTTCTGGAAAAGCAAAAATTGAATTTGATGGTCATTTATGGTTGTGGTGAAGAGTTGGAAGATTTTGACGAAAGCCAAAAGTAGTTGAGTTTATTTTTCAGTCTTCTTCTTCCTCATAATGATGCCATGAAATGCAGCTCCCTAAATAGCTTCACAAAGAGGAAACATGGACCCCACACTTCTCTTCAAACATTTCAGACTCTGCATCTGTGTAATCTACCTAAATTCTGCCCTTTCATAAATGACAACGTTTTTGTGGATTCATTCAGTTTTTAATTTTCTAGAACTAGTTTGGTGAATCATCATAAGAAAATTATATATATAATAAAATAAGTTTATAATAGGTAACAACATAAGAAACTATTATCCCAAAAATTATTTACTATATACAAAATAATAAACTAAGAATGATGATACTTTCAATTTGTTTTTTCACAAATTAAAAAGTGGTGTTTTAATCAATTATATAAATATCATTTATATCACTATTTTTTATATTATAAAAGATGTTATATATTTTATTCTATCATACTTCCATCAATAATTTTTTGAAAAATTTATATATTTATTAATATATAAGTGTATGTAAATCTATCTTTATAAACTGAATTTATAATATTATATTAAATTTAAAGTTTATATTTTTAATATCATATTATAATTGTGTCTATCTCAACGATAGTTTGTTTGATTTATTAGATTACTCGTATAAATTGATACAAATATCAATTTATAAATTCACTTTCATAAAATTAAATTAAGATTAAAGTTTAATTTTTAATATTAATTTTTAATATGTGTAATTCAGTGAACGAAATTAGCTATGCTTGATTGGAAGTGAAAAAAAGGTAAAAAAGGAAAGTATATAAAACATAATAATTATGGTAAGGTGGACTAATAATAGTAGTATGAATGTTGTTGAACAATGATGAATGAGCATTATCTCGTGGTTCGTCAAAGTCATACTTTGAAGCCAAAACTCCAACCCAAAACAATCAATCATTAATCTTAGTTCAACAAACATTATTCATAAATGAAAATGATTTAAAATGTATGAAATTGAAGTGGAAAGAAAGTATAGTTTATGAAAAATATTTAAATACCGTTTTGAAATAAGAATTGGTGTTACTGTCATTAAGAAATTTGACATAAACGCATTAAAAAGGGAGAAAAAAAAGTAAATGAAGTGGTAAAGTTTGACATTGGTGTAAAATCATTTTATTGCCTAAGCTGCCCCACCTGCACTATAATAAGTTGCAGTTCCTTCCAATTTATTACTATATTTTTTGTTTTCCAATAATGAATATCATGCATTTCACGTTTTTAAATTTCAGTACAACCTTGAAAATATAAATTAAATCAAACTTATTTAAAAAACTAGTTCAAAGCTAAGACATTTTACTTAAAATTGGAAAAATATTAAATCAAATGTTAAATACTTTTATGTTATTATTAACATTTTTCTCTAGTAAAAAATCAAATACATGTCTTATGAGTAGGAACTTTTAACCATACACTAACAATATTGATATTTTTCTATTAAATTACACTACTAACATAAAATGAAAAACTGAATATATTTACGCAATATTTTGATATAAAATTTAATTTAATTTTATGAAAAAAACATACTTTTGTGCTGTTCTAATTTCACTAGTTTTTAAGATAAATCATTTTGTTGATTTTTTTAAAATTTTAATTTAAAGATGAATTGTTTTAGTTACAACTTTTACTTTAAAAATCCTTTTTAGTAAAAACTTAAAAAAGCAAAACAAAAAATTCATAAATTTCAATGTATATTAATATTATACTTTTATTGTATGAAGAGACAGAGAGAATAAGTAGTGAAAGATGTTGCTGCATCAATCTCAAAGAATATTGTCTTGGAAATGTAGAAGGAAGAAAAATACGACTACTTGAAAACAAAGATAAAAAAAAATACAAATGAGATATAAGGTCAAACGCGTAAATGAGTGAAAAGAATACAAATAAAAAAAATAATAAGTATTTCAGATTAAAAGGAAATAATGTATAATAATTTTTCAAATTATTAAATAAACCTGATTTATTTTTAAATAAAAAATAAAAATGAAGATAATAATGTATAATTTTAAAATAAAATAAAGAAAAATTCCTTGATTTTATTCAAACTAAAAATATTAATTATAAATTATAACAAGATTAATAATACAATATATACACCAGAATGAATGTAAGAAATACAAGTAAAGTCTACAAATTAACATTATAATACTTCAATTATTTACTACGAGTAATCAAATAAATTATATGTGATATATATTAATTCGTTATATTAATGGAGGTTCTCACTCAAAGTCATATTCTAAGTTTCTTCTAGAATTATTCTCTCAAAAAGGCTAAGGTGAATTTGATCTTCTTACACATTATTATGACACGATTATATCAATTAATTAACATATTTTTATAAATTTGATGAAATCATTTTGATCTGAACATCTTATTAGACTTTTTATAATTGAAAACGATATAATAATTTTCTTTTTCAAGTTGTAATTTTGAGTCAATAAAAATATTAGACTTATCAGACTCATATTTTTCTTTTTAAAGTTGTTTAGTTCATTACTTAATAAAAAAACAATTATATCTTATAAGAAATTACAGTGAAATTAACGTATCTGACAACACGAGTTTTTTTTTTTTTTTTAATTATAATAATATTACTCCTGCAAGGAACAACGCTTAACAGAAAAATAGGAAAAAATGTAAATAAAAAATTAATTATAGAAAAAGTATGAATTCATATAAAAGTTAAAACTTATAAAAATTTGGTATAAATTGTTAAAAAATAATGTAGCGTAAAATCTTTAACACGTTGTTTATAAAAATCAGCACTACAAATAGTTTAAATAAAACACAATTAATCATGCTAATGAAACCATGTTTAAAAAGGTATAGAAAATTCATTCGGTTTGACGCAAAAATAAAAGATGAGTTTGTGTCTTACAGTATAAGAACCGATAATTTAGAAACCTCCATTTCAGCTGCATTTAAATATTCATTCAATCCATTTCATTACATAATCCTGTATTTTAGAAAGTCGTTGGGAGGTTTCCTTCTAATTAATTTGATGTGATTAGTTTGAATTTTCATAAGCTGTTGGTAGAAAGAAAAACAAGTTCATAAAAAATGTCCGAAAAAAGAGGAGAAGAAATAGAAAATATGTTGGAAGAAAAGAAATAATTATAATAATGGCAGAGAGAGTCAGCACATGACATTACTTGGTGCTCGGCGCAACCTTTATGGTACCATTTCTTCACGGAGACCAAGTGGCTACATTAAACAGAATTACCTTCACTATTAAAAAAATAATATTACAACTTTTAAATAAATAATTGAACAACGTTGCTTTTTATTTTTTTTACCTCAAGAATTACATTTAATGAAAGTTTGGAGTCCGGACATGAGAGAGAGAGAGAGAGAGAGAGAGAGAGAAGAGGGAGGTGTAAGAAATCCAGAAGAGAAGATGTTGTTGTTGTTGCCATTCTGACCTAAAGCTCGTGTCTTTCTGCTTTGTTGTATCTTCTGCTGTGTAAAAGTGATCCCTTTCTGATTCATTTGTAGATTTCATCTCAGGAACTAGTGCTAATACTTCACCTACAGATCTCTGTATTCTGGGTATGTTCTCTCCCAAATTCAAAGTGTTTTCTCTCTTGTTTTCTTTTTTTCTTTCATTCTAACAGTTTGTGGAGGGTTTCTTCAAATCTGGCTCTTTTTTAATTCTGCTGGGTCTCTGTTAAAAATCCTGGGGGTAAAAGGTCATGGTTTTCAGTTTTGGTAAGTTTCTGGAAGGGAAATGGTGGGAGTAGAAATGGGGTTATTTTGTTTCCAGTGTTTGTGGGAGGCAAATCTCAAATGATGTAGTAGGATTTGAAGTTTTGATGACTTTTCTTCTGACACTTTTTCGTGCTTTGCAGATGAAGGCTGGCTTTTGATCCGGCTTGGGAGTCTTGATCGACTTGATTTTAACTCCAAGTTGAAAGAGGTAGTTTCTTCTGGTCCTTGGTGTTGTCAATAATGGCCAAAGGAAAAGAAAATTGAAAGCTTTCCATTTGTGTACCTTCAAAATTGGCCGGTGAATTGGTGATATTTTTTCCAAATTTATTGTAATTAATTAGTTTTTTGTGCCTATTTGCGATTTCCTTATAAATCCCAAATACGATTTATAGGATAATTAAGCGATTGCTTTTTCAATAATGGCAGACACAAAATGATGGCATTTTTGCTTATGTATTTTTTACCATCTAATCATAATAATGCTGTTTTGAGCTATCCTTTTCGATTGGGAGTGATGACCAAATATGTAGTCTTTGACACGCTTGTTGCTTCTGGCATTTCACTGTCTGCTCTGCTGTCGAACCCTATTGACTTAAATTGTTGTCCATAGATCTTTCATCAACTTCATGCCCATGGATGCTTAATTTGGAGAGTTTGAAAACACTGGTTGATGTATAGGATAGAGTTTATTTTGTATTTAGTCTTAATTTAAGAGAGTATTTTTGGTTGGAAAGATGAAGATTAATAACTGTATTTGGTGAATGGCAGCCATTTGGTCACAGTGGTTGGATATAGTACATCAGAAGTTCACACATGAGATATATATAATTATTCTTGGGATCCACCTGCAGAATGTCATTCCGCAGCATAGTTCGTGATGTGAGGGATAGTTTTGGGAGCTTGTCCAGGCGTAGTTTTGATCTCAGACTTACGGGTCATCATAGAGGAAAATCTCAAGGATCGGTGCAGGATTTGCATGACCAACCTCTAGTGATTCAAAATAGCCGCTGGGCGAGCTTACCCCCAGAATTGCTATTTGATATCATTAGACGGCTCGAGGAGAGTGAGAATACATGGCCTTCTCGAAAGCACGTTGTTGCATGTGCTGCCGTTTGCCAGTCTTGGAGGAACATGTGCAAAGAAATTGTTAAGAGCCCAGAGTTCTGTGGCAAACTTACATTCCCCTTGTCCTTGAAGCAGGTTAGCTTCTTTTCTTCTTTTGTAGAAGATTGATTCATTTTGATTAACCAAACTATGGTGGTTATAACAATGTTAGTTTATGGTGTGGGTTGAAGCAACACCCTGATTGTTTGCTCCTTTTGCTTTTCAGCCTGGACCACGGGATGGAATCATTCAATGTTTTATCAAAAGAGATAAATCTAATTTAACATACCACCTATTCCTCTGTCTCAGCCCTGGTAAGTTTTCTATTTATACACTTAGTTAATGCTTGGTTTTGTATGGTTGTATTGATCTTTACATGCCATACAAGCTCATGAATTTTTTTGCAAATGTTTATTCTGTCTGCATGTGTGTAGATCTTTGCATGAGTATATGGTTTGAGATCTGCATGAGATGGAACTTGCAATGCTGTAATTTATACTTGAAGCAATTACTGCTGCTAGTGTTAGAGGATAATTTTGGAAATGGGTTTTATAGGTCAAATTTCTATCCATATTTTCTCATTATTTGCTCTAATCAGCCTTCACTCATTGCTCTGTGCATGAAAATCTGTTAGTTCTATTATGCTTGTTCTGTGTTTATTATTTCCCTTTATGGCCGATTTGAAGAAAGGGTCATCTTGTTTGATAGTCATTTAGTTGGGGGCAAACCTAGTTTTTGTCGTTTTATGTATGAATTCTCGTTGCTACTGTCGTCAAAGTTTTATAAAGATATATTCTTGATAATCTTATGTAAACAGCCAAATACTTTATTTTTAAATAAGGGGGATAATGTTAATCAGTGGTCATTCTTGTTTTATTTTTAGATTTTGACTAGATGAGAGTACAAATGGTCTTTGCATAGTTCATTCAGACTGGGGTTGAAATTTGGTTATTTAGATTTTGAATGCTGCTTTATTCTGTTAAATCAAGATTTTGTTCAGCAGTGTTTTGAAGTGTGGTCATTCCCATCCCTAATTGATTGCTGCCTTGGAATGGCTTAGTCTGTCTGTATGCTGTGGTAATTGGATATCAGTCAGAGTCCTGCTTGCAAGTGCATACCGAACTCATTTTATTTTATTTTTTAATTTACTTTGAGTTTTGCAGCTTTGTTGGTTGAAAATGGGAAATTCCTCCTTTCTGCTAAGAGGACAAGGAGAACAACTTACACTGAGTATGTTATTTCCATGGATGCTGACAACATCTCTAGATCAAGTAACACCTACATCGGAAAGCTGAGGTGAGTTTTACTGCTTGCAAGTGTACACCTGCAGACTACGTTGTCTTTGACTTTATTCAAGGAGCCCCTTTTTGTGTCTTTTAAAAGAACTGTTAAAAGCATGATTTGAAAATTTAGAATAGGAGAGTGCATTCCATCTCCCTTGAAGTATAATGGCAGAATTCATGATCTTGATGTCAACTTCAGTTGGTGAGAGATGTAAGCATTGTGTCTGATATTATCTAATCAAATAACACAATTTCCTAAATATCTATCTAAAGCAATAGTTCAGATTCTTATCCCATTGTTAATTTCCCACAAGCCTATTTACTTGATATTTAATTTTGATGCTCTATTTTATACCCTTGTGTTCTAACTTATGAGATTTTGTTGGACTTCCAGATCAAATTTTCTTGGTACAAAATTCATTATAAATGATACACAGCCTCCATACTCTTCTGCCCATATATGCCCTCCCGGGACTGGGAAGACGAGCCGCAGATTTTATTCAAAAAAGGTCTCGCCTAAGGTCCCATCTGGGAGTTACAACATAGCTCAGGTAACATATGAATTAAATGTGCTTGGGACTAGAGGCCCCAGAAAGATGCACTGTGTCATGCACTCGATACCGGCTTCAGCACTGGATGCAGGTGGCACTGTTCCAGGCCAGCCAGAGCTTCTTCCCCGTGCCCTGGAGGACTCATTTCGGAGCATCTCATTTTCGAAGTCTCTAGATCGCTCTTTCGAGTTCAGTAGTTCACGGTTTTCTGAGATTGGGGAATCCTGTCTCGAGGATGATGATGGCAAGATGAGACCCTTGGTTCTAAAAAACAAGCCTCCAAGGTGGCATGAACAGTTACAGTGTTGGTGCCTTAATTTTCGCGGCCGAGTAACTGTTGCGTCTGTTAAAAACTTTCAGTTGATTGCTGCCACCCAACCAGCTGCGGGTGCACCTACGCCCTCTCAACCGGCTCCACCAGAACATGATAAGATAATTCTTCAGTTTGGCAAAGTTGGGAAAGACATGTTCACCATGGATTATCGGTACCCTTTATCTGCATTCCAAGCTTTTGCAATATGCTTGAGCAGCTTTGACACCAAATTGGCTTGTGAATAAGATAAAAAGACGATGAAGCAGAAGGGTTTAAGTGAGAGCTAATGAAACAGTGATGATGGTATCTTTCCCTTTGTTTTACTTTCCTTTTCCTATTTTCATTATCAGTGTCATGGGAATAGGCAATTGTTGTTACTCAGCTTCTGTATGACTCAATTGTAACCGTAGTGCATCTCTGATGTAATAGGATTTCAGAGCATTTTTAACATACAATGTTGCTATGTTTCTTTCTCAGTTGATTCTACCAACAGACCGTCATTTAACATATTTTAGGATCTGCTGCTGTCTGCTACATGTTTGGTAATTGAGAGCTACATATAAACTGTCACATGGTGGTGTATGTGCTTGTACCTTCTATGCTGAGCACCCAATATATTCAACTAAAGACTTGTTTGGGAATCAGGAAAATAATGGTGCCTAAGGAGAATTATTGGCATGGGTTGTCTCAATGTTGGACCCATTCCAATAGTGATATTTCACTTGTTTTTGGAACATATTCATCGTCTTTAAGATTCACTTCAAATAATTATTGTAAAAACAAGTGACTGTGTCAGCAGCTATGATAACCATATAACACCACTACAATTTCTGCTCCCAAATTAACATGTTAACCAATTCAAATATAAACATCTATTTGACTTGGGAGAGTATAATATTGGTTCTGGTCGTTTTAATTTTTATGCTTCTAAAATATTTTTCATTTTCGTTTCTAACAGTTTTTATAAATGAAATTGTAAACCTTTAGCAAAAGTTTCTTTATTCTTAGAAGAATTTTCATTTATTCTTGAAACATTTTAACTTTAACTATCGTTTAAGAAATAGTATCACTTTATATTCATGAACTAAAGCGAAAAAGAAAATGAACACAATAAGGCCGAAAACATGAACTAAAATCTTGATAGAAAATAAGTTTAAGTAAGTTTTAGTTTTTGTTCTCCTCTTGTAATGTTAATAAAATTATAGTGATTGAAGATAAGGGACATAGTGTGTGGAAGTCAACTAAAGATGTTGAGGCAAATGAATAAAGCAGCTCAAATGGTGAAAATATAAAATCTGATGGATAAAGTCAAACAATTATTAGCCACCAATGAAGAATCCTAGAGCTTCATATCATACACAACAACCACATAAAATTGAAAGCACCATTTTTATTTTGATTTATTATTATATTTTTGGGAAATATCACGATTTCCTCCAACCCCCAAAAACTCTTACATTTATAAAATAAAAAGTCATACACATTAAATAAAATGTAGCTGATTCAAGTAAACTCCAACAAAAAATAGCAAAACACAAATCACCAGCTAGAACAAAAAATCGAAGGTGCATATTTGACAATTTTTATACTGATTTATGAATTTATAACATTAATAATGTATGAGAATTCATCCTAAATGATATGATCTTATTTATAAGTTTTTTAATTACTCTATTGTAGCCATATAACTGTTATTGTTAATACTTGATTATAATTATTAGTTTCTATATCATTGTAGTTTTATTTTGTTAGCTTCTAATCTAAAATATTTTCAAAAATCATATGAAACAAATTGTTTCGTTAAACTAGGTAACCAATATAAATTTATTTTTTATTAAAATTAAATTAGATGATACATTACTTACAAGTTGGTGATCCAAGTAATGTTGGACTTTATTTTTTTATGTAAGGTGTGAAGTCCAGCTTGATTAATTAGGTTTTTCGATTTTTTTTATTAATTTTATATTTTATTCAAATTTATTTTCTTGAAAAACAAAAAAATGCACCCATTAACACTTTTTTCTAGTTCAATTTAGATCAAACTATATTAATAATAATCAATAAATAAAAATAAAAGATGTTATACTTAAATAATATTTTATTTCTTCTTATTCTCAGTACTCTGCTTTATTTTCAATAATATGATAGTTAAAAATAATCTTTTTCCTATAAAAAACTAGTGTAAGTGTTTTTATAAGTTTATACCTAAATAATTTTAATTTACAGAAAAAAATATTTTATTTTTTATTTTTACTTTTTTCTTAAAAAATTATAAAAAAGATTACCCTATCATACCTTTTACCTATTTTTATTCTATTTAGAACACTAAAATGAGCCTAAATATTTTAATTTGAAGTAGCAAGAAAATGATCTATTACATTCTCTTCGTTCCCCAAAGAAGAATAGTTTTTTAATTTTCATTAAATTAATTTTTCTTGCTTCAATAGGCATCAAGCAAAGCAAGAAGTTTGTGAATTCGCCATTTCCCATTGCCTCTGCTATACGCTTCCTCTCTTTGTCTGTTTCCAACTTCCTGTTTTCTTTGGATTTTCAGTTGTGTGCCTTCCAACTTCCATAAAGGTACTTCATTTCTTCTGTTTTTCTTTTGCTTCCTTGCATGGTGTGCCTGCATTTGATCTCTGATGTTTTATTGTGTGGAATTTAGAACATAATTGAATCTGGGTATTAGGATATTAACAGGTTTTAGCGTCGGGGGTGGATGTTAAGTTTCATTATTTTTTGTTACGTTGCTTGCCTTTCAGTGAATTTGAAACTGAAGGAGATAAAATAAAAGTAATATGATTGAAATTATGGTTTTTTGAATTTGGATTTCTATTCCACTATCGTTGTTTGTTTGATTCCTTTGGTCAAAGGGATAATTTGATCACTTTAAGACTTAACTAGTAGCACCTTCTATGTTAATTATGCTGAATTTTTTTAGCATTTTTTAACTCGTAATTGGGATGCAAGTTGAAGCAAGGAATGTGAACGCAGCTGTTTTTGATGGGTTCTATGTGATCTGTGGTGTTTGTCCACTGTTTTTCTGGAAGGGAATTTTTGTGAAGAGTTGTGACTTGTGACAATGTCCTCCGCTGATAATCATAGCCCTTCTCCACAAATTTCCTCCGCTGATAATCATAGCCCTTCTCCACAAATTTCCTCATTTGGCCGCTCTATATTTCGTCTCAGGCAGGAACAGGTTCATTCTTTGGAAGAGAATCACAGATCCAGTACCCGGGATTCGGAGCTTGAATCATTCCAAAAGCAGGTTACTGATCGATTTGAGGACCTGTTCAGGGTTAGTGATGATGAATTGCTCTCAATTGATTGGATACAGAAGCTTCTGAATGCATTTATCTGCTGCCATGAGGAATTCAGAGCTATTCTGTTGAACAATAAAGAGCAGCTCTCGAATTCCCCTCTGGACCGATCAATCTCTGAATTCTTTGAGAGGTTGGTAAAGGCACTAGACATTTGTAATGCAAGCCGCAACGGGATTGAGAAGGTTCGAGTGTGGCTAAAGCATTTGGAAATTGTGTTGTGTGCCTTGGGTTCAAATCAGAGAGCATTGAGTGAAGGCCAAGTCCTGAGGGCCAGAAAGGCACTGATGGATTTGGCAGTGGCAATGTTAGATGAGAAAGATTGTAGTTCAGTTTTTCCTCAGCGTAACAGGTCTTTTGGGCGGCATAACACGAACAAGGATCATCGCCGCCACTTCACAGCTCTTTCTCGATCACATTCATGGAGTGTATCAAGATCTTGGTCTGCAGCCAAGCAACTACATTCCATTGCAAGCAACTTGATTCCCCCTCGTGGGAATGAAATTGTTGCAACAAATGGGCTTGCAATTCCTGTTTATACTATGAATTCTGTTCTGCTGTTTGTTTTGTGGGCTCTTGTTGCAGCTATTCCTTGCCAGGATAGAGGCCTCAATATTCAGATGTCAGTTCCACGGCAATTCTCTTGGGGCGTCCCGGTTACTTCACTTCATGATCGGATCAAGAAGCGAGAGCGCCGAAGCTCAAATGGTTTGCTGAAGGAGATAAATCAAGTTGAAAGTTGTGTCCGGAACATGACTGAGCTGGTAGATTCAGTTCAGTTTCCATTGACAGATGAGCAGAAAATGGAAGTTAAGGAGAGACTGAAAGAGCTAAGTCTTGTTTGTGGAGCCTTAAGAGATGGATTGGATCCATTGGAGCGGCAAGTGAGGGAAGTGTTCAGGAAGATTATGACTTGCCGAACTGAGGGACTTGATTACACAGGCTAGGTACGTTATGCATGCAGATGCACTGCAATGGAACTGTTGCATGCATGCAAATGTACATTTTACATCTTAACACCATTTTGGAAGGAGGAAGAGTGATTAGACCCGTTTAGCAGACAAATCAACCTTTCTTGCAATGGATTTATGTCAATACTTGTGAGAAACAAGGATGATACTATTATTTGTATATTTATGATTTCCTTGCTCAGTCACACACACCCCAAATGTTTCCTATGGACTATTGTCTGACAAAATTGTTTATGCTGCGATTCCAGAAATAGAAAGCGAATATCAGAGTCCTACTCTTACCACGAGTCTTATTCTGATGCTGTCACGTTTTCCCCCTTAAGCTTAACAATATTTTTAGTCCGGTTAATTTGGATTACATGTGATTTTAATCTTTTGAATTTGTTTTAAGCTAATTACATTAATGATTTTTTAAATTAAAAAAATTTGGTCTATTAATTGAGTTTGTTCTTTATCAACACCTAATTCTCATTTTCTACCCAATTTTAATAAATGAATTAAGTTATTTTAAACTTTTTATTGAAACTTCATCAACCAAAATGCAAAGTTGTTTTAAATAGAATGATTTTGTTTACAGTTCTTGAAAAAAAATAAGTTTTTTTATCCTTATAATGTTTGACATGACTTGACTTGCCATTTGAAACGAATTTCTTTTATCTCCATGCAAATATGGAGATATTGTTTTTTAGATTATTCCATGAAAAATATAGTAAATTATTTCCTAGTTAGTGTGACTTGATAGCCACTGAAGGTTTCAACCTGCCATAGAAAACAGGTGAATAACGAATATTACAATTATCAAAATATTTTTTAAAAAAAGTAGACGGATTAGAAAAAAAAAAGAGGATATATTTATTAAAACATAACATATTTAAGCCTATCAATTATTTCCCCTTCAAATCCTAATTTCATATCTTATAAAATCTTTCAGATTTGTTATTCACTATTTTATATCTCAACTATACAAGACTAAATTTATACAACTAAAAGAATGAAAAGTACAACAATATTTTTATTCTAGAATATTTCCTTTTTGGTACAAAGTCCTGTATGACTGAGCATCAATCTTTTCCTACTAAGTGTTGTTGATTAGCAACTTTATATATTTTATTTCAAATTGAGAAGAAAAAAAAGTTCAAATTTTGCAGAAAACGAGTGGTGGTGTTGTCAAGAAATTTTTTTTGATGTTGCTGCCATTAACAAGTCAAGCAAGAAAGTTTTGATGTGAAAGGACAATTCTGCTTTTCTCTGTTGGACGATGATGAGTTGTTGAAAACTGAAGCAAGAGGGAAGAATAATTTATCCTTCTTTTGGCCTTTTATAAACGTCCTATATAATATGTTGGTCGAGTGAAAGACAAAATAACGGTGAGAAAGCGCAAAATGAGGCAGCTGATAGAATCAAACTCTAATAAAGTGAGATAAAAAAACCGTAGACAGCGGCAAAACATTTGGCATGACACTGGACCACTCCAATTGTAAAGTGTATAGAAGAGACTATTTTTTGACTTTTTAGAACAAAATTCTTTGAATTCCAATGGTCTGTATACAAGGTGTTGCCTATTTTCCTAATCCTACACATGCTGTTGGTTGTGCATGAACATGCCAATTCCAACGCAAAAAATAATTGCATTGCCATCTAAGGAGTGCTATGATCTCAATGCAGTATTCACAATGAATCTATTCACTGAGTTGTGGAAGTCGTGTGTCATGCAAATTCCATGGTATACTACTAATGCTAACAGAACAGCTCTGGAAAAGACCACATTATGAACTTCACAAAAATGTCACACTCCAAGAATTCAATATGAGCAGCACGTCCAATAAGTGTGTTGAAGCTCCTCTTGCCGTAGGAGGAGGTTCCGAAGTTAATGTCACAGCGCATGACAACACGGTGGTCAGAGTTAGTTCTCATTTGGTCCAAGCAATTATTTAACATCTCCAGAAACACTTTCCCTTGTTTTGAGAAGTCCAATGTAGCTGCTGGACTCAGTTCTATTCTGGCAGAATGATATGGAACATAACCATCCTGACACGTAATGTGCAGAAAACATTATGACAAGGCTTTAGATATGCACAAGCTATGATAACAAGTTCTGTATTACAGACATATAAAGGATGTTACCTGAGGTGAGGATAAAAGAATCACATTCTTAAAGTTTGTCAGTGTCTTCTTCTGTAGTACAAGTTAACGACCAGTATTATACTTTGACAACCAAAAACTCATAAAAATATAAATTATATCCCTATGCTCTAACCCTTAATTGAATTGAATAGAAACATTTTCTGCAGCCTTCTCTTCTAATTACCTCTCCAAACCCCAAAAACCCTCCTAATAATTAGAGACTTGGGATGAGAGAGCAAGAAATAAGGCAAGGTAATATGAATTCAATACCTTTGAAAGATTGTAGATGAAGGTGTTCTCAAGATCATGATCATCAGTGAAAGTTAGTTGGTGGATGCATTGTGTGCCCTTGATCTTCTTCAAGAGCCACAATCCTGAATTGAATAGAGAGTTCGAACTATACATATAACCCAAGTGCGGACCAGATATAGAAACATATGTATACAAATATCTTAGATATGGCTCCATGATGCTTTCTGAAATAAAAATAAAAGAAGACACGTTAATTTCCTAGTTCAAATTTTGACGGGTATGATCCTTCATTATGATCCTTCATTCCTTCAAAACTCTGTAAATACCTGCCAAAGCAGCTCTGACAATGAGGTTCCCAATAGAATGACCAACAAAGCTGAGCTTAATATCTTTTAAGATTCCAACTCTTGAAGCTCTATCCATCTTCTTTTTCAGAAAAGAAATCACTTCCTGAGCAAGTCGTAATCCCATTTCTCTGAAGTCTTCAGAAGTTTTGTCTTCGTTTGACTCTGACATAAGAACCTGTATTTTGGGGTCTAATAAAAGCCACTGGTTCCGAATAAGCCGTAAATCTAAATGATGTCCCTGCTTGTTTAAGGGGCAGAGGGTGTACTTAGTCAGACGATCCAGTCAAAACAAGTACAAACGTTAAACAACGAATTTCATAAACTTCTATTATTAGTAAAAAACACAAACAGAATACCAAAATAACTCAGGCTAGATTAAGAAGTAAAAGACAAGATCATCAAAGCAAACACCAATAACCAGAGGAAATAAGGAAGTTATATTGCATGTCTTCACGCTTCTCTTTGAATTACTGATCTAAATTACATGTTACTCATAAATTTTGAAAACTGGGGATTCATTGATATAGTATATACTTGAATCTAAACAGGGCCAACAATCGAATTGTTACCATGGTTAGCAGGTAGGCTGCTACAGTTTTCAAATGAAAAAAGTAGTTTTCTTTCAATGATCAAATAAGTAGTTTGTTAACCCCAAAAAATTAAAGGTTACTGGGTAAAATGAAATCAGGAAAGAAATGCGAAATTAAGATGATAAAGCCACTGCAAGAATGTGAAGCATGCCTGAAACCCGTGAACAAAAACAACTACTCTCAAAACATGCTCATTTTGTTGTGGGTTATTCCCAGGAAACTTGATTAAGGCTCTAGATCCATTTTCCAGAATAGGTTTATCTTCGTCCTCAAAAGGAAGGAAATATGACTTCACACTGGTAGAACGATACATGTTCTCCAAGCGTTCTACAGTAATAACAGGAACACGTAAAGGATCTTCATATATATACATGTCTTGAAGTGATCGATTGTTGATCTGCATTGAATACATACGGCAAAAAAACAAACCATCAGGAAAAACAAAAGTTGTAATCATACATATT
This sequence comes from Phaseolus lunatus, assembly GCA_013389735.1. Taxonomy (NCBI): domain Eukaryota; kingdom Viridiplantae; phylum Streptophyta; class Magnoliopsida; order Fabales; family Fabaceae; genus Phaseolus; species Phaseolus lunatus. The sequence goes on from CM023862.1 coordinate 35,798,508, forward strand.
CCTTAAGTAAAAAACCACTTGCCTTCATTTGTGCTATACCACGTCTATGAAGTTCAGCTCGCATTGTTGCAGCCTGAATGGGCTGAAAAAGAAAAGAGATAGAACATTTTTGAAGAATTTGTTAAGCCAATTCACTTAAAGACAATAAAATGATTAGTTTCAAACTCATCAGATAATTTATGAAGTTTATGGATCAGATATAGTATATATATACTGTATAATTACATCATCGATAAACCTCCTTGTACTTGCTGATCTAACACGTAAGCTACGGTACAATGATGTCCCTTCAACTCCATTACTCATGTACTGGTGAGGCATATCAACCTTGGAGTACATCATCCATATTGACCACTCAGTTCTTCGATCATTAGCCCATGAGTTACGGAGAAATTCCAATATCTTTGTTTTATTTTCCCTGATGAAGGGATGACAATAAATCGAAGAGAAAAACCATGTCATTGGAGTGCTTAATGTTATGCTCAAAGATTTTCTCATAAAATTCGTACCAACCTTAATGCTATTGCTAACAAAAAATGTTTAGAATATCTAAATGCCTGTAGATCAGGCTCCTTCATGCCTAATTTTACTATGCAAAAATGAACACAGAAAGCAGCCTTTTCCAGATACCATAATGGTTATAACGGATACGCAGACACTGCAGCCTTAATTCATTGAAAATGAGGCTACAACGTCTCATAACTATTTGGATGTGTAATTACTACATAAATAAATTTGAGTATACCTGTGGAATTTCAGAAATGTATTCCAGATATATAAGAGCTGGTTCCCAACAGACTGGAAGGCGTTCAGCATATCATCCCAAGACTGTTGAAGGTAAGAATAAGTATGATTGAGTGACCAAAAAATCTAAAACATTAAACGGGCATAACAGATAATGAAGCATTCACTTTGCCAGAATTAAGTACCTCAGCACTGATTTTTGTCCCATCAGACAGTTGAAGTGATGTCTCATTATCAGTACTTTTTTCATGAGCAGGAGAAGGAGAATTTATTGACTTAGTAACATCTGGCTCAAAATTAATTCCGGCCAAATCAATAGCTTGGTTAATTCCTCTGCTTATTCTTATTAGGTCATCAACCAGGATATCATGTGCAGCCCTCAATTCTTTGATGAGCGCAGCCTGGTTTGAAAGAATGAGATACAACTGTAAGCAAATATATATTTAGATAAAAGTTGTAAGAAATTAAGAATCTTAACCAATACTGTAAATCACATTTACAATTCAACGTAAACAATTTAATGAAGCAAGGAGCAGTACTATGAAGTTATAAAAGATTTTCTATCATAACAGAACACACCTTGTTTAACCTGAGGTAGTCTTCACGGCATGTTTCTTTAGAAGCCAAAGAGTTACTGGTACAATAAAATTAACATTTTTCAGAACAGAAGTATGTTACTAACAGAAGTTATGGTAATGCAATGGTTGCTACTTGAACCATAAAATATGAATTCTGACAAACCTGGGTACCTTCAGTTGTGGTGTGTGATAACCAGATTTTAGTAGACTGATATGAACACTAGTATCGACAAGAACTGCATGGAAAGCATCAAAATATACAGGACAATATGAATGCAATCCCAGAAGAGCTTTTGGAGGGATTCTATACTCATGAACCGAAGCCGCACATGTATCCAATGAACTTTGTATCTCGGGCCTGCTCAATTACATGACAGTTTTAGAAGTCAGAACCTCTAGTCATTATATCAACTCCAGTTCAATCAGTGTCCCAGCTGTAACTTTCACTCAATTAACAGAACAGAACATGAGAAAGAGTATCATTAACTAACCCCATTTCAGGTGTTGGAGTGTGAAAGAGCTCAAACTTCAAGATAACAGCAGAGGATTTCCCCTGTGGATAAAAATAATCATCAGCACAGAAATTTGTCATAGAAAATACAAAAAATTAACTACATGCCACTTCAAAACATGAATAAGTTACAACAGATTTACATTTTTTATATATTATCAAAAGGGCAGAAGAATAATTGAGAGGAGGACATAAACTGAAATGAAAACATCAACTCAATAGTGCAATAAAGCCATACAGTTCCTTTGCTAATTAGTAATAAAAATTCCCTTGAAAAAATTATCCTTTGAAAGTGAACATATACAATGATGAAGGGTAAAAGACACCCTTGAAAATATGTCCTCCTTTACAATCCAATGTTCCTCGGAATTGCATGGCTTCTGATTTTACAACTGAAGATATCTGGATTTGAGAAAATGTTTTTTCTGTTCTACAATATATCCTTATTGCTTCTGCCATGAACTTATTGAGTGAGATGAATAAAGGTACTAACTATCATCAAATATCAAGGTAATTTAGTTAAAATTTGATGTCAGGTGACCTGCACTTAGGTACACAGCTTTGGATAAGCAACTTTAGAGATATCACCACACATAATAGTCAATCCATGTTTATGTACTGATTTTGACAAATAAATATATTAATACATTAAATTTGTCATGTGTCAAAGATCAAGATCGTGTATGTCTTTAATCTTTTAATGAGATCTTTGTATCTGTTCTTCCTGTAGTTATTTGTCACAAATTATTATTTAGATTTTCATAAAGTTGTCGGAAGCCTGATAATTCTGCTTCTTTCAAGAATTTTAAAATTATCCACACAATGTCAGCAACATTGTTATATTAATCACATAGAAAGCTTCATAAGATCATATGGTGCCTAAAATTTGTGTTGGTTGTGATAACACTGTTTTTGTACTTGACTAAGACTGTTAGTTGTGTTGGTTAGATGACTAAAACAAAAAGGTCATCCTTCATTGCTTGTGTATACTACAGGATATGTTTATACTTAAAAATAACAGCGAGAAATTAGAAGTTACCTCATATACGCCATAAGATAGATAGAATGAGATCATTATAGAAAGAAATACATCCTGCCTTGCATATCTAATCCGGAATGATGGTGTTGAAAAACTGTTATCTTTATCATCAATCATCCAAACTCCACAAAAATTTTCAGTGGTGACTTCAGGAGCTGCAGCTCAAAGAAAAGATAGACACAAAGGTTTTACTCAGTCTAAGAAAATATTGTGGTAGAAGGCAAACTAACAGAGCAAAAAAGTAAACGCCCAGCATATCCAGCGTGCTAGTTCTAATGTCTCAAAAAACGAAGCGTGAGGCAGTTCAAAATAGTAGGCATAAACAATTTCAGAACATATTCCAATCAAGAATAATAAGAAGTAGAATACAAAAAAAATAATGAACGACACTGGGTCCTAAGCCGGAAAAAAGGCATAAACAAGTTAGTATCAATTTGTCGCTCATTGATATAACCCTTTCTTCCGAAATTGAAACCTAATTATAAAAGCTTCAACCATTTGTTTCCAAACTAAATAATAGATTTCCGCAACTTCAGCATAGCATAATGAATGAGACATATACTTACAAGTGATGCACATGTTAAACTCCATTCAGCAAAACAAACAGAATACCACACTCATCAGTCATCACAACTTATCACTTTGGTGTAAAAAGTTGAAATAGACCTACTTAAAATATGTAGATTCCATGTTAGAAAATGTTGGCGGGCAAATCCCAAACACACCCACCCAAAAGGAGCCCTTGAACATCACAGGCACAACATCTCAGGACCAAAAAAATTAAGTCTGAGTTAACTAAATAGATTGTTACGGCAAACCTAAAGTCAACAACTACAAAAGCCTTATCCTATCAAGTAACGTCGGGCACATTAATAGCCCCACCGGGCTGATTAACTACCAAATTCTCAAACTGAAGAACATAACTGCAATTAAACACAACATTTCAAAATATCAGGAATATATTTCACCTTCATACTGAACAACCCGTGCAGGAATCCCGGGAAAGGAGTCATCATCGTCCTCCCATCTCATTGTAACCTTGATTCTGTACCATCTGCACAGCAATAACAAGAATAAAAAAGCGCAAAAAATAAGTTTTTAAATGTACATAAAACAAAAGCACACGAATGGCAGAAATTAAAGCTTACCCTTGTTCGAAAAGGTCGAGATTGTGAAACCTGTGAATGTAAACAGCAACTTCGTGAACAGCATCCAGCATAGGGAGTTGGTGATTTGGCCTACCAGAGGGAGGTTGGTGGGCATTGAGCAGCCTTTTGGTCGACAAATTGGTTTGATTCAAACCCACAAACCATCCTAGTCTCCGAAACATATGTAGGGTGTGGTGCAGGCAGACACAGTGATACAGACTACCCAAATGATCATCACTTAGAATTTCAATGGAAGTTGAGCAAAACCCATACGGTGTGAATAAAAAAGAAACAACTTTGTCATCCCCACCTCACAGTTGCTTCAAACTTTACATGTAAAATATCAAGGCTGAGAAGAGAATTGCAATGTGTGTGGGGTGAGGGGATTTGATTAGTTAGAGTTGGGAAAAGTTAGGACGAAAGTGGAAGAGGGGAATGGAGTGTAGGCGTGGAAACAACAAGAACAAAGCATAGCAATAGTAATACTTTTTTTTGGATTAATATTAAAATTAATAATTAATGGTTTTGGCTGGCAATGGGAGCACAAGAGAGGGACCCAAAGAGCATCATTTTCGCCAACCCTTTATCGCAGGTGATGTTTTGCTGTTTTTTAATCCCAAAAAAGATCAAAAAAAGGTAACTTTGAAAATGGCACCAAGGCATGCTGTCGTGTCGGTGCTGACACACCCCATTTCTACTTTTCCTTTCATGAACATTTTCAACTGTGCAGATCGAAATTCACGGGCAGTTTCCTCCTCGATTTTCCACTGTTACTTTACTCCATCTTCCACTGTCTATCTCCTTTGGTTTCTGTTACTGTTGTTGATATCATTCTTACTCATCTCATGATGTTATTGTTGGAGATATTATCCACTCAAATATGTTATTTGTAGCATCATACTGCTTGGATTTGTGTTATGACAATATAAAGGATATTTTTATATATCATTGACTGATTGACTGATTAAAAGGTATATCTTTAAAATAATATTTATCATTTTTATTATATTTATTCTATTTATAAAGAATTTAAATTGAATTTTTATATCACTTAATGGTTTTAAAAAATTAAGAGTTGACGTAAATATGATATGAATAACTTACAAGTATCTATCTCTTCAAATTAATGTAAATGCACACCTTTAGAAGTATAGAATTATTATTTTCCTCACTTTTCAACTAATTGACTGCTCAATTTTGCTGGGATTGGGAGCATAGAATCTCTTTTATTTTTATTTTATTTTTTTTCAAGAGGTTGAGGTTGTTGGTTTTGTTTCCATTTTTTTTACATATTGACCATTGAGTTAATGCTAATATTTATGAGGTGGGTTACTTTTCTTACTTTCATTTTATTAATTTAAAATCAATTTTAAATAATAAAAAACAAGTTAATAAATATCTTCTTAAAAAAACATGTAAACTCTAAACCCTAAATCTTAAAAATATAAATTTGTCTTGTCATATGAAGTTTTTATATGTTATCTGTCTTAAATTAAGGTAAATTGTAACACATTAAATTATTGATAGATGTTTGTTTTCTAGAATAAATTTAATGTTGCTTTTTTAGAAGTAAATATTCTTTATTTCTATTTATGTTAATGTGAGATATTGTTTATACACTAAGTGATCATATTAAACATGTATTAATGTTATTGTATATTTTAATTCAAAATATTAACTTAATTTCTTTTATTATATTTTGTGATTATACTATGATCATATTTTGTCTATAAATATGTAAATTTATATGGGATAAAGTAGGAATAAACTAATATTAATATATATATATATATATATAGATGAATGATTTATAATTATATTATTGAGTCTTTTTAGTGTTACATATAAAAAATAATGAAATAAAAAGTAATATCAAAGTTTGAAATTACTTAATATCTTTAAATTATTAGAAAAGAGAAAAAAAAAGTAATTGTTGTATAATCTATAAAAAAATATGTACTTTGGACGATTTCAAATTCATATGATAAATATGGAAAAAAAAAAAACACGATCAAACATTTTTTTTCCATGTATGTTTAATGTGAAAATTAATAAATAACCATATTCATATTCAATTAATAAATAATTTGCAAAAAAATGTAGAATTAAAAATATTACGTAGTTTAAAATTAAAGTTACGCCATAGTATGCTTTATATAAAATTGAAATGAAACAATAATAAATAATTTTTTTGAATGATTTTGTATCCTTAAATAAGAAACATTAATTTTTTTTACTAGAAAAAAGGTAATAGGATTTAAGATTTATAGAAGTAAAAAATGTTCGTTAATAAAATAATCATTGTTTTAAAATTTTATTATAATATTTATATATAATATATGTATAAATCATAACGAAAAGAAGTATAGTTGATATAATTATATTTTAATTGATAAATTGAATAATCTCCTCCAGCTTCGCTTTCAGTCTCTGTTTCAAATAAAAGAAGATTGTTTCCAATAATTACCACTTTACAAATTTAATGATACATTACATACTTTTCTGGATTATGCTTAATTAATACTGCGTGCATTTATTAATTCATGTATCAAAATCTTAAATGTAAAGGTGAGAGAATTTATTAAATAAAATAAATAGTACTATTCAAATAAAAATATTGATTACATATTTGTAAAGATATTATTCTTCTCGGTTTTTTAACTGACTTATTTTTTTATTTTTTTATTTATCATTTTCAATGTTTAAAATAACAATTATATCCTTTCCTTTTATCTAATATATATTTTCTATATATATATATATATATATATATATATATAAGTATATTATATATTAATATTATAAGTATATATATATATATACTTTAGTAAAATAGAAAATCCTATAACTATTGAATTAGGAATGATAAGAAAATTATTCATTTTTCTACTAAAAAACTGGAAAAACAAAAAAAAGGCATGGTTAATAACATTATGCATAATGTTAATATCAAAATAATAAATCTAATTAATGTAAAAATATCGTTAAACATAATTAATATCATTAAATTTAATTAGATTAAAAAATTAGTGTAAAGTTAATACACACAAACACAAACTAATATATAAGTATATATATATATATATATATATACTTATAATATTAATAATTTTTAATACTATTACACTCTGGTTTTCACATGTTATTTTTTAAAATTAAATGAATTAAAAAACATTAACCATAATAATAATAATAATAGTTTTTCTGACATAATAATAATAGCTTTTCTGACATAATAATAATTGCACTATTTTGCTTTTCAATTCTAATTTTTCCTGTCATTACTGTCTTGCATAATAATAATAATAATAATAATAATAATAATAATAATAATAATAATGTTAGTTGTATAGTAGATGGTGAAATAATAATCTTAAAATAACAATAATGATAGATTATTTATCATGGATCAAATTAATGTCTTAATTAAGGTGAGATAATTCATCTTCAATTCGTTACAATTATTCTTAAATGCTTTCAAAAACATCGGTTTTTAAAATTAAAATTATTTTTATAATATTTATGTATAAAAAATAAAATACTTGTTAACATTTATATTTATTAAAAAATAGATTACATGAACTTATGTGTTAAAAAATTATAGAAACACTAGTACTTTTTTAATATTTATAGGAAATTTTTTATAATCATATATATTTACACCATGCTTTATTTATATCTTTATTACTTATAGGATGTGTATCATGAGTATAATGTCAAACTTACGATGAATGCATATATGAGTATAAAACCCCAATTTTAATTTCAATATTCAATTTAGATTTGATTAGTATAATGTTTTGTTGTACCTCTAGAAAATAATCCATTCAAATATTCATTCATTTTTTATCACGTGATATTTTTATTTATATGATTCGTTATGAATATTTATTTTTTTATGAATTCAAATTACCACCTAAGTAGCCATATTTTATATAATTATACCATGTATCTCATTCCAAATATTTTTAAACTTAATTATTCATATAATATTATAATAAAACTTTTGAACATAAAAACACATTGTTTAAGAAGAGAATATTCTTAAATAGGGAAAATTGTTGTTGAAGAAAATATTCAATTAAGAAAAAAAAACTTTAACAACTAACTCATTATTCTCTCAAATAATTTCACTTGGTAAATTATGCAAATTTGTAAGTCAAGTGAGTAATTGAATCAATTACTCTTTAGTAAAAAGTTCACTAAATAAAAAAAATCAATAAATTAATCTTATATAAATTAAAAATCTCAAGTAGGTTGAAAGAATACTTATTCATTCAACTATCTAAAGACAATGAAATTCGTCTTTACAAATTTTTTTATTCAATTAAGTTTTCAAATAAATGTTAGTTTAATTTTATATGTCTTCAAACAAATTCATAAATCATTCTACAAATAAGACCAAACAATTTATAATTTATGCGTACAAATATATCTACTTCATCAACACAATTAAAAATCCAAGATTACAAGTACAATTCAAAATTGAACTACCATACATTAAATCAATACCATTGACACCATAAAATTAAAAAAATTTCAACTTAATCCTCAAACAAACTCACATTCAAAAACACCTTAACACAAATTCAGCATTTAAGGTTATCACTTACAACGAAATTTATAATTAGAAAAATATTAGCTTCTCTTATCCAACTTTCTTTACTCTTCACACTATACACTAGAAATGGAAACAAAGAAGGAATAAAAATCACCTAAACAACTTATTAATTAGTTCAAAAGATTTCATCATAGCCATAAAACATCCATAATTACATTTAATATCACCAAAATCCTTTTTCTAAAACAAAACTTTTCAATATGTGTGTAACTTTTCAGAGAAAGCAATTCGAAAAGAGAAAATAGAAAAATAAAGAACAACTTATTATAATTCTTAAGAAGAAGGAATGTTAGATAGTAGATTTTGAAGAAATGACAAGAGAAAAAAGACAAGAGCAAACTACTCAAGAAAAGAAAGAATAATAAGAGATGAAAGAATGTAAAGAAAACATTAATACATTGAGATAATGAATTGTTCTATTCACACCACTCAAATATATGTTCACCCTTTCACGCTAAACGTTTTTTAATTTTCATAACAAGCTTTCCCGTGCAACAAGCCCAAACTCACAAAGCTTTACTTTAGGCACCCCTCCTAAAATTGTCTTCAATCCGAACTAAAACACCTCTAATTGGCTCTATATGAACACTAAAACTAGCTCACACACATCTAATACATATTTTAAAAACACGTTTGATTAAAATAAAAAAAATTAGACCTAATTTAAATTTAACAATCTCTTTTCAATTTATTGCATACACTCATAAAAAACACAACTCATCACCATACTATTAAATATCTAGAAGTGTATTTTTTATTTGAGGTGAATCACTTTTTTCTCATACCACCGGAACATATATATAATTCAGAGTTTGCTTTTTTTTTTTTTGAATAATTACAGAATACAGTTGCTATTAATTTATCTGATTAAAATTGTTACACAGACGTTATTGAAGAGAAAGACGATATATTGGAACCCACCATTCGTAAATAAACGTGATTCCTTTTAGATTTGAAATTCCCATATACAACATAGAAATGCATGTGAAACAACATCAGAGACGAAATTTCACTTCGATTTATACGTAGAATGAATGGCATTTGTGTTTAGTTGTTGTGAAATTCTTATATAAAATGTATAAATGTCAAAGAGAAGGTAAGATATGAGGTTGATCTTAAAATAAAAGTTAGATCGAAAAGTTTGTCAAACCAAAAATGGGTAAGAATCTGATACAAAATTGTCTTGTATATGAATGAGAGGAGATAGAGAAGAGTGGGAGAAAAGCACACTCAAACATCCTTTTGAATAAATAAAGTGGATTAAATTCAAATGATTCCAACTTTTTAATTGTGTATGCCATTAACGTGGAATCGCCAATTATGGTAACAATGTACCACAAAACACAATTTCATTAATAACTTTCATTCCTAACTTTTGTAATCACCTTTTTACCCTTTTTTGCCTCCAACATTGCCTCTTACTTACCTAATCAATTTGGATTATTCCCCCCTAGTATCACATCCGTGTACGGTTAAATTAAATTTAAATTAAATCAATCATCTTAATCAAAAATATTTAATTGCAAATTTCAATTCCAAATAAACAAATAAATAATACCATGCTATATTTATGTGTTGACTTTATTCATTATAAATTCTAATATCATAATATTAAATTAATTATTTTGGTGTGTAATATTTGAGTATGGAATCTCCATATTTGTAGATTTAGAGTTCGTGTTCCTATTCTTAAAAACGGTAAAATATAATGATTTCATATGGCCTATTGGTAGTGTTATGCTATAATGAATAAACATAGAAATTTAATATGCTTACGGCTAAAAAAATATTCCCTTCATCCACTATCACTAAGATTTAATATTCTTTTATATATAAACTTCACAACAACAATAAATATATATTACATTTTAAAACAATTTTACTGAAATAATCTTTCTTTTTCAATATATATGTTATCTTGTGTTAAGTAAAAAATAATTTTAAGACAAATTAACAAAATATGCTTCGAAGTGAGAACATTAATTAATTTGAATTTTTATATAATTAAAACTACAGTTTTTATTATGATGAATTGTAGAACGAAGGAAACACGTTTCTTACTATATCTTATGCGCTATAAAATGATGTTGTATTAGTATAAGTAACTCTGAAAAAAATGAAACGTTATAATTGTGTGTGTTCAATGCATAATATTAATGTATTAATTAAAATTGGAAGTACCTATCATTGAAACTTTATTCTAATGCATTATAATGCTGTTTTTTTTAATTTATAAGTTTGGCTCCCATAAAAAAATATATTTAGTTTACGTTGGTAATAACATTAATTGATATAGAAAAACTAAATTCTACCATACTTATTTTTATGACCGATGTAAAATTTTATATTGTAATAATCGAGGTAGAATCTATATTTTTAAAATCAATATAATTTTTTTAAAGATTTTATATCAGTTTTTTTCTTTAATTAATATAAAAAAAATCTGTGTCGATTGCAAATTTAATATAAGAAACTTTCATTTTCTATTATATATATATATATGTATAACTTTAAAATTGATGTAAAAATATGATACAGATGATGTAAATAATGTGCAATGTAGAAATCGGACAATCCACCATTAATTAAAATAAATAAATTTCATCACTATGTCAACTCTAAAAATTTAGTACAATAAAATCAGTATAAATTTTCAATGTTTAACCAAGACAGAGTCCAATTTTATATAAAAAAATAAAAGGGATTTATTGGTAATATTTTTTTATTAATTATTAATAAAATGATTTTGCTTACAACAAAATTAGCAATATTTGTTTGAAGTTTGCACGATTAAACCTATCCTATGTCTACCATATACTTGAAACCAAAAATTGTATGGATTTTCATGATCAATCACGGGATTCTTAAATCTTTTGTTCACTTTTAAGGCTATAAGATAAGAAACAAAGATTAGTGATTTTGTTAGTTGGTTACACGCTTCCAGGTAAAGAAGGCAATAGAAACAAAAAATAGGCTGCCAAATGAGGTTAATGTTGAGAAGGTTGCAGTTCTTGATATGTTAGTCTCGTACCAATATCTATCACAATGCCTTTTCTTTTTTAATATCGACTCAATTATCCACAAGGACGATTTTAGTGGCGATTCTAAAATGTTTTGCGACACCAATGATGTGTACCAGAACACCAATGATGTGTACCAGAACACTAATGATGTGTACCAGAACACTGAAAATCACTTTATCAACGATGACATCTTCTGATGTTGTTTGTTTCAACGAAAATAGTTCCAGGGTGTGTGTGACTTGATTCTAAGAACTAAGCATGCACATTGCAAAAAGAAAACTTTTCCAACTCAGTAATTACTTGCTTTTGAAGAGTGTATACAAATGTTGAGTGCGAAAGTGATAAAATAATTAGAGTCTGGGTCATGTGGTTACTTAGTAGCAGTGCGAATAAAACATAAATCAGAAATGCAGTGCAGTTTGAGTGAGTTGAGGATATGAGAATTTGTGTTGGCTCAAAATTCTGTTTTAGTGGAAGAGAAATGATATAATGATAACCTGCTATATATATATAATCTCTGATCGATGATAAAAAAAATGATATTTTTATATTTTATATAAAAACTAAAATTTTAGATAAAAAAATAAGATTGTATAATGGAATAGCCGAAAAGTTCACATCAACGAGAAAGTTTGACATTTCAATGTTGGTTCTTTGTGACCTGAAACTCTAATCAATATATTATTTTTCTTAATGGAAGAAAGTGAGACAACTCTATGCAGAGGATTCCCTAAAATCTAATCCTTTTTTAGTTTTTTATGGAGACTTTTTTGTAGGCAATGCCAGCAAGATGAGATTCATTAATTTGAGAGCCCGTATTTTACTTATTCTTTAACTAAGCGTTAATAGAGGTTTGACTGAATAAATTGGACCAAGATAGGAATTAGGAAGGCTATTATACCCTCATGTTATACCCTTGATGTACAATGTAAATCCACCAAACTCTCCTCAGCTTATCATTCAAAAATCACTCTAAAACAAGTAAGTAGTAACTCATGACTTAAGAAGCTAACTTTTCACCATCATCTATGTAATTGATGGCGATGCATTTACGTATATTTTGACTAACTTTTTTATCGATTTAGGCAAAAGGTAAATTATTCTCACTAACACATCAAGAGTATATTTGTTAAGAGAATATTAATTTGTTACTAAGCAATTAACGTTTATAATTGATGGGACTAAGAATAAATATATTACCATATTACGTGGTTACCCAAGATGACATATACGATCCTGAATTGGAAATTGTAGACGAGCTCAAGTAATCAAAGCAATCCCAATCATTGAGAAAAACGGATTGAATGAAAATGGCAAAGGATTAGGGCGTGGTGGTGGTGTGGCTTTGGACTCATGAGTACAGTGAGTTTATGAGTTCTCCACCAATGAACAAATTACAGCACGACGAGGTGGCACTACGTGAACAAGAACAAATAATAGCAAATATGTTGATGGGGTATCTTCTTTTGTCCTACTCCTACCTTAGAAGAAACGGGAGCCTTCAAGGGGAAAAACAACCAGATGCCTCTAACGCACGAAAACCTTCAATTTCCACACAATAACAGCTAGCTCACACTATCAGACAAAGCACCAACAGAAGGGCAAAGAAAGTGTGTCACGTAACAAGAGAAGAGAAAAAAAAACCCACCATCCCATGCTAATTTGTTTTGGGATGGTTTGAATGCATGCACAGTGAAACCAACAAATAATTTCTTTGCGATGCTCACGTGAATCCATTCCTACCCCTACCCCTACCCCTACTACCTTAGACACATTCCCCATATCTTATCATCAACTTCTCCAGTACCAAGATCTGCATGCTAAATTGCCATGAATCCTAATTATATATCCTTAAGCTTCTCAAACTTATCCTCAATGAAAATACAATTAATTAAACAGCTTCCTCACAGTACATGATTCATACAATTCTTGATGTGGTTAAGAATAATTGGTGCGAACACAATTGTTTAATTATAGTTTTGCACTGACTAGTAAGTTAGACAATCTCTTATGTCCACCCTCACCCTTTTTCCTTTTCTTTGTAATCACAACAGAAAGAAATTAACGTTAATTACATGTAGATGAGCAACAGGTATTCCAAAAACTTACATAGTTTGCATATCATACACAACCGTTTGCATGGCAGGTGTCAGTATGTTATTGACGGGGTTGGAAAATTTACACAGATGTGAAATTTGTCACGTAGAGAAATGAAGTGCCACGAAGGCAAAATGGTTTTTGGCTACGCTACCTACTAAAAGAGATCAATCCCTCATGAAGGCCGAATGACTTGATTACTCAGTAGCACTGCCACATTCCCCTCACCAATAATAACAATACATGCTTTATGTTATATTTTCCCGTATTTTGGATGCCTTATTTTTTTGTTTCCATAATTTTCCTTATTTTCTCACCACTTTTCCTTCACGTCGGTTTGTGTATAAATAGGAGGAGTTGCTCAACACATTCTCATTCAGTGGCCTGCACCAGATTGAGGGGGTTGCTTTGGAAGAAACCCAGCTAAGGTTTCCTCACAACCCCTAAAACCTCGTGCTTTTGCTCAAACTCTAAACACCAACAACTTCACTACCATATCATGGCTCTCTTGGGTAGTCACAATCCTTGGGCAGCAGCTTTTGGCATACTAGGTATAACCACACACAACATAATGCTCATCATCTCTATCTTTCATCACTTGCGTAATTTCTTTCTTCTCTTTTTCTTCTTTCTTGGTTTCTTGCTACCATCCATATTCACCAGCTTAAACTATGTTCTTTAAGTAAATGTTCCTCTGCATGTGCATTTTGCAATTTTTCCATCTTTATGTCATATAGTGTCTCTCACTTACAATTCTATGTTCATCGATTTCAGATTAATAACTCTTAATATTTTCTTCTCTGTTTTCTTTTTGGATTAATTGGCTGACCCCACTGCTACAAATGATAGTTGAGTTATTGGTTGATCACAAATTCATTCCCGCCAATGGTTGTTGAGAAATATTGTTTTTGTGGAGACACCTATAAAAAAGACTAAAGTTTTTTTTCTTCTAAATACTCAAAAAGAAAACAATGTTTTGAAAGAAACATACACGAATTACCATAATCCATAATATAATCATGTATCTACTCTGATAAAGAGGAACTAACATGTACATATTCTCCTTTTGATATGTTCAGGAAACATCATTTCCTTGATGGTATACCTGGCTCCGGCGTAAGTACATGATTATCTATGTCGAATTTCCTAATTTTGTTAGCTGAACCTGATTTGACTTTCCCTTACCTGAATTGCAGGCATACGTTTCACCGAATATACAAAAAGAAATGCACGGAAGGTTTCCAATCTCTGCCTTACTTGGTGGCATTGTTCAGTTCTTCGCTTTGGTTATACTACGCATCGTTCAACATTAAACATTCTATTTTCCTTATTACAATCAACTCCCTTGGATGTGTGATAGAGATCGTCTACATTGTCATCTTCATCAAGTATGCGCATAAGGATGCCAAGGTATATATATACATGTGTGCCTCAACCCAAAATAACTAAAACTTTTCTATAAGTTCTAGCTTACTAATATACCTATCACACCTATGCCAATCTTTAATCACAGAACTTAACCATTAAGCTAGTTGCGGCAATGAACTTGGGGTCTTTGGCCTTGATCCTTTTCGTCTCGCATTTCGCTCTGAATGCTTCCCTACGAGTCAAAGTCATCGGATATATTTGTGACGTCGTTTCACTGAGTGTCTTTGCAGCACCTCTAAGCGTTATGGTAAGTGAAATTTTCATTTCAATGAAGAGATGAAGTTAGTCAGTTTGCAATCCTCTAAACAGTTATCACTATGCAGGCACAAGTTATTAGAACGAAGAGTGTACAGTTTATGCCCTTCAGTTTGTCATTTTCCCTCACACTGAATGCCATAATATGGCTTGCTTATGGTCTCTTTAACAAGGACAATTGCGTTGCCGTAAGTATCTATACCACCACATAAAGTAAGCAATAATAAGTTAATAAGATATTAATTTGATTAGTATTGCAGCTGCCAAATGTGGGGGGTGTAGCACTGGGGCTACTTCAGATGGTGATATATGCGATTTACAGGAATGGTAGTGCGAGGGAGCTAGCAATAGAGGGTGGAATGAGAACCATCGTCGTAGTGAATCCATTGGGGCCTGCAGAAGTGTTCCCGATAGCAGAGAATGATGAGGTGAATGATCAACAATCACAAGAAAATAATAAAGGTGGAGAGGACGATGCACAAGGGAAAACCGTGGAAGCCAACGATTGCCCACTGTGATACGTATAAATAACACTACCCGCTACTTTGTTCTGTTTGTTGCTGCCTACGTTTCTCTCAATCATTCTATCATCTTTTATGTTATGCTTGTTCAAACCTTATTAATCAAACAAAATATGCTTTAGCTTTACCAATTCATTCATTTACCTCCTCTTTCTCAATATTTTCATTGCTTTTACGAGTTAAAGGACAATAAACAATACCAATCAAAGATGCTTTAACAAACATCTCACATAGTTTAAGTAAGAAAATCATCTAAAGTTTTATATCAGTATCGATGACTTAATTTAATATGATCCACGCAGATTTTTAAGATAACTTTTCTTTCTTAAACTTTATACAGAATAAAAAAAATAGTTTAAACATGCAACGCTGTGGTTACAGCAGAAGAAAAAAGTTAGAGAAAACCAGTGTGGTTAGTTTTATGAACGCAAATCGAACTTCAGAATAGATGAGTCCCGAGATGGCTTTATAAAAGGATGGCGGAAACAGAAACAAAGCAAACATTTTGTCGTGTATTTATTATGGTAGCTACTTTAGCATGCTTTTAAGGTGGCCGTTACCACCCAAAAGGTTGATTGTGCATGAAAAAGAGAAAGGTGTTTCCGCCAATAATGCCGCTTTTTCTTCTTTTTTATTAGCGTATCGCATCAGTTCATGACTTTTAGTATCAAATACGAGGTTCACACTTTGTCACACGTTTATGATCATAAACGTTAAAATAACGCTACCATTTCTTTCTGAGAACAAAATTAAAATAATAGGCATACCCTTCTATCCATTAATTATACAATCATTGTCACGTCGTTATGAACTTCTCAGTTTCTTTTAACATTATTGTATGCCGAGTCTGAGCCTTAAAGGTTCAATCTGATGAAAATGGAAGCCCAAAAACTATTGTCCACCTTTGTCCAATATGGGTTTCAATAGGACAAATTGGTGGATGAACCTGACTATTTCTTCCTGCACCTCCATATCTTCTCTTATCATTTCCATACACAACATGAAAATATATTTTTATCCTTTTGCCATTCTTATAGAGTAGCTTCTGGATTATGTAATCTAAAAATACATTTGAAAAAAGACTTCCAGATTACATAATCCAGAAGCTAAAAAAAACTTCTGGATTATGTAATCCGGAAAGTAATCATGTATCTGAAAAAAGACTTTCGGATTATGTAATCCAAAAGCTAATTACAAATTTAAAAAAAAACTTCCGGATTACGTAATCTGAAATAATATTGAGGAGTATATTTTGGAAATACAAAAATCTATGAAGGTGGGAGAAGAAGGTACGGAGGTGCAGGAAGAAACAGTCGATGAACCCCAAGTTCCAGCTTGAATAAAAATCAAGTCACACTCATTTATTTTCGGAAGAGATATTTAGGAGTATAACTTTTAGATTTTGGAAAATATTTTTCAGAATAAGAAAAGTATAATTTAGTTTTTCATCGGATACAATAAAAAATATTGTTGAAGAGAAAAAAAAACCAATTTAGAATATATAAAAATAAATTAAGCTTAAATTCAGGTCAACCACTCACCAATATCTTGTTTTATTCCACACTAATATGAGTTTTAAGAGGACTGGTCAGAGTTTTCATAAGAGATGTTAAGGAGATGACTTTGGGCAATTGCTTCATACGCCCCTAACTAACTTTTAAAATTGTCCTTCATTTTGGAATTGAAATTCTAGAATTAAAAAATACATTTTGAAGAAAGAAATTCAGAATAGGTTTTTTTGTGTTCTGAAAATGAAATTCTGGATGAGAAATGGAAAACCAAAATCTTATTTTAGAAAAACAGTTCTAGAATAAAAAAAAATACAAATACATTTTGACATGCATCTCTCTCCTACTTAAAACTCACGGAGGATATTTTGGTCATTTCGGGTTAATAATAAGTTACAAATTCAAATTTGTTGGGTCGAGAAAGCAATTAGCATGACTTTGTTATATATATTTTTTGGAACACGTTATTTTATATATATATATATATATATATATATATATATATATATATTTTAAAGGTTTTTAAATTTTTCAGTTTTTATTTTTAATCAACTTAAAACTACATAGGCAAATGGGCCTATATTTGAACAATGGTCCGTTTAAATTTCACCAAATTACAATTTTTATACAATATTAGTCTGTTAGACATAATTTTGTGTGAATTAATAGTTTGAAATTCATGTCATTTTGTCATTTTTCACTGTATATATTCACACACAAAACCAATTCAACGGGTTAAGGGAGAAGTTGGATTAGGTTGATTTTTAAAAAAATATGTTTTAATGCGTAAATCGCTTCATTAAATACTATTTTCTAGGATACAAAATTTTGTAAATGATTACGAATTTTACATTGTTTTTAACTACTTTTATTATATATATGTCATTTTTTATTTATTTAACATATCAATTCAAGTAGACTAAATCTGACATTTTTTTTGTTACGAAGTTGGGGTTTGATTAAAGTGGATTGGGTAAGTCATTTTTTTTAGAGAAAGAAAAAAAAACGAAAAACAGTGATTCATTTATTTAGTGATGTTTGGTAAGGATTGAATAGAGTTGGTGTGGGTGAAAAAAATGTATAGAGTTGGCGTGGAAATTTTTGTTTTCTTTTATGAATTAATTAATGAACTAAATTTTGAAAGAGTGTTGATATGTTGAAAGTTTCAACACCCCAACTGGAGAATGGCTGAGGTTGCACGACTTCCTAAAACTTCATTTTTTTGATTAATTAAGGGCCCCCAATTAATTTCATTTTTTTTAATTGCGACAGATATAATAAAAACCCACCAAAAATCACGGTTAAGAATCTCATCAATAAAAATTCTACAGAACAAAACATGTTGCAAATTCAAATACTCAAAAACTGGCTACAACTATTTAAAAAGACCCAATCTAACAAACCGAATCCCATGTCGCCGTTTTCTCTCCGGCGGTGGAGGTTTTTTCTTGCGTTTTGTGGTTTCTCCGGCATTGGTGCGACGCTGTGACCAGTGGTGTGTTGCTAGCGGTTGCTGCGGTGGTGACGTTTAGTGGTGGGTGTTAATGTGTTCTTTAACAGATTGGTTGGGGCAGATGAGTTCATCAGTTAGAGCTTGGCATCCGTATTCCTGATTGCATTATTCATCTCTCAATCAATTTTTTTTTAATAAAGAATAAATAAAAACACTTTAGCTATCTCAATATTTATAAAAAAAATTTAATCAAATCCGGTGGATTGAAGTCTTCGAAGTTACTTGCACTTCCAATTACATTATTTACTGCCGAATCAAAACTATGAACCATATTTGGTGGTTTGAAGTCTTCGAAGTTATTCGCACTTCTAATTGCATTATTCACTATCATTATTCACCGCCGAATCAAAACTAGAAACCATGTCTGGTGGTTTGAAGTCTTCGAAGTTACTCACACTCCTAATTACATTATTCACCGCCGAATCAAAACTAGAAACCATATCTGGTGGTTTGAAGTCTTCGAAGTTACTCGCGCTCCTAATTGCATTATTCACCGCCGAATCAAAACTAGGAACCATGTCCAGTGGTTTGATGTCTTCGAAGTTACTCGCACTTCCAATTGCATTATTCACCGCCGAATCAAAACTAGGAACCATGTCCAGTGGTTTGAAGTCTTCGAAGTTACTCGCACTCCCAATTGCATTATTTATCGCCGAATCAAAACTAAGAACCATGTCCGGTGGTTTGAAGTCTTCGAAGTTACTCGCACTCCCAATTGCATTATTCACCGCCGAATCAAAACTAGGAACCATGTCCGGTGGTTTGAAGTCTTCAAAGTTACTCAAACTCTCAATTGCATTATTTACCGCCGAATCAAAACTAGGAACCATGTCCTGTGGTTTGAAGTCTTCGAAGTTACTCACGCTCCTCATTGCATTATTCACCGCAGAATCAAAACTAGGAACTATGTTCCGTGATTTGTAGTCTTCTAAGTTACTCATAATCCTAATTGCATTATCCTCCACCAAACTAAAACGAGTAACGTTGTCCGGTGGTTTGGAATTTGAGATTTTCGTCCTCCTAATTGCATTTTTCACTGTGGAACAAAATTTACGGGGGCTGTATACTCCTTTTCCCCAAATTGAATCATTACTAGTCTTAATCTCTGAGACCATTCTTCCAATTGCACAACCCATTTGCCAACTCAAATAATGTAATGCGCCTCTGTGTTTAACTTAAGGGCAAACATTACATTATATATATAGAGAAAGAGACAGGCGACTTAACTTGACTTGAGTAGCTACCAGGCAAATGCAAGAGAAGAGAATTCCACACGGCATGAACAATTTGCCTTTTTAATCTTTTTCTTCTACGTAAAATATATGTTAAAAATTATCAATATTTTTATTCATTATTTTATTAACATTTGTTGTTGTTCTTATAAAAAATGAACTGTGTTTCTTCTGATGTACTGTAAATTTATGGAGTTATTTTAGCGAATGGTGAGACACCTCCATAAAATTATTGGACGCTGAAGTTATTCAATTTTTAATGAAAGTTCTTTCCAAAAAGTTTAAAAAGAGTTTATTTAAACAGAATTTAATAATGGTAAAGTGTATTAAAAAGTGATGGTGGAAGAAAAGGGGTTTCTAGATGGATAAGGAGCATGTGTTTACTAACCACTTGCTGCAACCATTTTTCCAGGAAACTAAGGAGAACCAGCATTTGCAATGTCAACCAATTATTATTTTAAGAATTTTAAATATTAAGGGCTGCCTGAGGGAAAGTTCCCATGTTTCGCGTGCAGAATCGCAGCTACAAACAACTTTTCTACATATATACTCTTAGTATTCACGCTGATAAAAAATAAAAAAATAAAAAAAAACCTCTTAGTATTCACTGAAATTGGTTGAAAATTATAAATTTTAATGCAGATAATAAGAAGTGTAGGTTGAAGATTGAAAGTTAAATTATGCATCAGTTGAATCCTAAGCTGCGAGGTCCAAATTCCATATCCATTTGATTCTTATATAAAAAATACAAATATCATTAAAAAAAATTATTAAATAGAAATTAATTTTAGAAAAAAAAACAATTAGTTGCTATATTAATTAAATTAGATATCTTATAGAAACTAAAAAAAAATTTAATTTCTAAATTAATTTATATTATTATTAATAGTTTCTAAATTGATATCTAATTAATTATCAAGTTTTAACTACCAATTATATAGATTCTAAATTTAGTAAAAAAACCTTTATAGATAATTAGATACGATTTCTAACATAAACTAGTTTAAAATTCACATTTTAATCTTTCATCACATTCAAATAGGTAAACTGGGAATTACATTGTTAGATGTATTCAAATTGATTTCAATTATGTAAATATGCATAGGCTAAAACATATATGCACAAGTTGTAGAGAGTATCAAATAAAAAGCTTGATTTGAAACACTATAAAATTAAAAATATATATAAATATTATACATAATATAATGTGATGCAAAGAAAAAAAAAATATTGGATATTAGGAGTATTTACAGGTTAGACTAGATTTGATTAAAAAGGAAATAAAATACGAGCCAATTAATTTTTATTCGTTCAATTTGAATTTATAATTATAAACTCAATAATCAAACTAATCTCCATCATAATTGAATTTTAAATTGTTAATTTTGTAATCAACAATTAGTATTATTGCACTTTATCTTTTCAAAACTAAAATTTAGCAATTATGTTACACCTGAAATGCTAATAACTAATGTTTGACAAAAAGAATTTCAAAAGGCTGAGCCGAAGGAAACGAAACGTGACCAGAAGAACTGCCAACTCAGACCCAAACTATTTTAGTTGTTAGAGTAACATTTTTTATTTTTTCAGAAAGAAAAAAAACGAAATACAGTGATTTATTTTATATATGTTAATTAGTGATGTTTTGTGAGAGTTGGTGAGGAAATTTTTGTTTCCCTACCTAAATCATTTTAATAATATGCTGTGAAACTTACAGCAATGGGAAATTTTATATTTTAGTGGTTGCTTATCACCAACAATCAGACAATGGTAGCCATGCATGCAGTGGATGGTGCTTTCTTGTGTGAATTAATTAATGAAGCAAAGTTATTATATGTAATGAAACATTAATTAGTTGATGTTTGCCATCTCCAAGAACATAACATTAGGTATGGTGATTAACGGGGGGATTAAGCAAAGCATAGTGTAAGAGATGATGATGGTGTTGAAAGAGAAGCATGTGTTGGTGATCGAGAGTGACGAAAGCTTCAACTCCACCGTCCCTAGTATCCATCAAAGCAATGGTGTTACTACAAATCTTATTCACACTGCATCCCCACACAGCTTCTCCCCAACCAAAATCAACCTCAAGCAATGGAAACTTGCACCAACTGGAACACTTGTAGACATCACTCTTCTGCTTCAAAACTTCATCTCTCTCCTTCAGACTCTCCATAACTGCTCCAAACGCACCATCCTCTGACAACCTCTTTGCCTTGCTTTCCACAAACTCCCTCATACTCTCCCTCATCCTCTTCACCATCACGTGCAGTTCCAAGTGCGCCTCCTCCTCCACCGTAACCGCGAATGGCCACACAAAGTTCCCCACGGCACCGTCCGCCACCGCTGGCTCCATCCGGGGACGGAGGTTCACCGCTTGGAACAAAACCGAACGCCTGAAGGAAGCCGTTTCCGAGCCAGAAGCCGAGAGAGCGCATTTCCATATGAGCGCCAGCACCACCTCCACCCTCGAAGGTTCAAACACGCAACCTTCTCCGATTCTCTTCTTTAACGCTTTAACCTCGGACGCCTCGAAAACGAACCTCCTCGAAGTGAAATTCTCCGACGAGACGGTGTTTATGGAGGCGGTCATGACGGGAAGCTCTCTCGGAGGAAAGAGCACGGCGCCGGCGGTGAGTTCGGGGTCCCTCGGAGGGGTTTGTCCGGCGCACGCAGCGGTCCAGGTTTTGAGGAGTGCGATGACGGCAGCTATGTCGGCGATTTTGTGGGAGAGAGAAATGGTTACGGCTGTGCCGCCGCAGCGAAAGGAGGTGAAGCGTACGAGGAGCAGGGGACCGTTTGTTGAAGTTTGGTTATCTGTGGAGGGGAGGAGACATTGGAGGGTGTGGAAATTTGGGGCTTTGAGGATGTCGGAGAGAGTGGCATGAGTGTGGGATTGGATGAAGAGCGCGCCACCGTCGTTGCAGTGGAGGGTGGTGGCATCATGTAGGTTTCCGGCGAGAGGGTAGAAGCGAGTCAACGTGTGGGAGAGGGAGGTTTGAAGGAGTTGGGATTTGGTGGAGAAGTGTGGAAGTGTGTGGGTGGTGTGAGGGTAGAAGAGAGTGATGTTGCCATGGATGTTTGGGGAAAGCTGGTCAAGTAAAGAGAGTTTAAAGGTTTGGAGGTGTGGTGGCGTGGCTATGGAGGGTTTTATGTATATTCTGTGCTCCACCTCTAACTTTATCTCCCCGCTCATTTCTTCTTCTTTCATTCCATTTCTCATGCTTAGCACAGGGCACTTATATACCACAAACTCTGTTTCCATGCCTACTTTTGTAATTCTCTTATCCAATAATGATGTTTAAAGAAAGGATGAAAATTCAATGTTACTTGAAAGTGTCAAACAAGGTTAATCTCAAAACACTACAAAAAAAAAATTGGAATTACATATAGCCATGATGTCGTAGAGTGAGAGTACCATTGATAGTACCATTGGCAGTACCATTGGTAGTGCCATTGTAGTACCATTGGTACACCATTGTAGTATCATTGGTAGTATCAGTAGTAGTACTGGTGGTGATACCATTGGTAGTACCATTAGTAGTACCAGTAGTTATGATAAGACTATTGGAATGACCATTGGTAGTAGTAGTGGTAATACCATTGGTAGTACCTTTGGTAGTACCACTAGTCCCAACAATATAAAACCTCACCAATATTTTCATTGTCTGGTATAACTCTCCTATACTTAATTTTCAAGTTATTTTATGTAATGTTAACACGTTCTACCTTATCTAATAAATCTTTAGCTTCATCCAAATTTCTTTTCTCTATAGGCTTTGAAATTTTGGACAAACAGCCTCTACCTTTATCATTTAGTGAAATAAAAAATTTTTAGTAAAGAAAACTACCACGAACCTCTTTGCATAAACAACAAAGTAAGACGTCTCTCCACATACTTGCATAATATAATAACTTATAGTTAGCTTGTGAGATAATTATAAAAGTTAATATATCATAAAATGTAATCTAATCTTGATTTCGGTGATTAATGGAGCGCATGTAATTGCACGTAATCAAAATGAAAAAAAAAAAGGTCCTGATGAACCTAATTGTAATCACTTGTATCTTGGCGAGTAAAATACATGGTGTATATATAAGAAAATAAGTAAAACCTACCTGAAAAAGAGAAAGAAAGTTGAGCCAAAAAACAAACAAAACACAACCACCTAAAACAGAAAAGTAAACAATTTAAATAGAAATTCCATTAGATATAAAATCAATAGTCAAAACTAACAAAAATATCTTCATAAGCTCTTGTATCTCAATAATATAAACCCTCACGAATATCTTTATTGTCTGCTATAACTCTCTTGTATAACTCTCCTATACTTAATTTTCAAGATATTTTCTGTAATGCTAACACGTTCTACAATATCTAATAAATCTTTAGCTTCATCCAAATTTCTTTTCTCTATAGGCTTTGAAAATTTTGACAAGCAGTCTCTACCTTTATCATTTAGTGAAATCAACATTTTTTAGTAAAGAAACCTACCACGAACCTATTTGCAGAAACGGCAAAGTAAGACGGTGGTAGTGAGGGAGAACTTGAAGGAAGACGGAGGCAATGTGGGAGAGCTTTAAGGAAGGAGTTGGCAGTGAGGGAGAGCTTTAAGGAAGACGTTGGCAGTGAAGGAGAGTTTAAGGAAGATGTTGGCAGTGAAGGAGAGTTTAAGGAAGACGTTGGCAGTGGTAGTATCGATGATAGTATAAGTGATAGTACGAGTGATAGTCTCGTTGGTAGTATCATTGGTAATACTAGAGGTAGTACCGGTGGTATAGTAACAATGGTAGTACCGGAGGTAGTACCAGTGGTAATACCAGTGATAGTCCTGTTGGTAGTACCAATGGTAGTACTAGAGGTAGTACAAATGGTAGTACCATTTGTAATACCATTGATAGTGTGTATATATATATATATATATATATATATATATATATATATATATATATACATTTTTTTCTTCAATTTATCTTTATTAATTTTTTATTTAAAACATATATTGTTTTGAAGTATTGGTTAAGTAATTTGTCAATAACAACACTATTTTCTCTTAAATATAAACAAAGAAAAAAAAAGGAATAAATGTTTAATATATTTAAATATAAATCAATTTCTACCCTTATATGAATGGTTAATATGATTTGGAAAATATGATATTTACATTTTGAAGAAATAAGTTCTAGAATAGATAGGCATTTTGCAGAAAAGATTATACATAAAATTTATAAAAATAAAGTTTCTTTACACTCTAGTATATTAAAAAATAATTATAAGATCATTTTAAAACAAAATATTATATTATAATAAAATAATATTTTTTTTAGATTTTAAAAGTGGAAGAAACTGATATCAAATTATCATTGCTAGACTTAGAATACTATTACAACATAGTCCACTTTTATCACTGTATCCTCTCTAAAACATGAAAAACCATACAATCTAACATTACTCAGAGACAATCTAACATTACTTGGCTTCAGCTTCAACATACGTCAATAGTGAACCAATAATAAGCTTCAGCTTCAATCAAATTAGTTAAATTACTTGGCAGCAGCCATTTTCTCTTTACTGCAATGTAACTTCGAATGATCCTGCAAAATAATCAGCAAAGCTATATGTATGTGAATAATCTTTCAAATATTTTCCTCTCTTTTTCATATTTACCCTTTAACACTATCATGCATCATTGTTTGGTATCTACACTAGGACTTCAAAACTAGTCCGTTAGGACTAGCAACACATTACATCACCACTGGGCTGAATTCACCCTCCGAAGCATTCTTCTTGGTTTACTCTTCTCCTCAACTGGAATAAGGCATTCCATGAGCTGCAAACAAAGAGTAAAAGGAGACGGATCACATTAGCAGACATGCAGCACTTAAAAGGTACTTATACCCTTAGATGGGTTTCTTGCCCAACTATTACTTATCGAAACCATTCTCTGAAGAGGGAGTTCACTTTACTCTCTAAAGTGTAGAAACAAAAATATTACTCCTGATCTCCAATTTTTATTTAACCAAAAGATGTAAATCTAGGTATTGAAGTGATGCATAGTCTGTAGCAGGTCTAAGAGTTCCAAGAATATCTTTCAAACTAATTCCAAGGATAAGTGGATAACTGACACATGGCACATGAATGTATTTCAAGAGTATATCAAAAGTGTTCTGCCAGTGAGATTGAAAAATCCATCAAGAATGGTAGGCAAGACAATTATGATCTGAATGAACGAGCCAATAATGATAATGGTAGTTCATCTGGATGACTTGAAAGATCAGTAAGAAGGCAACTGATCCCAAAAGAAAGCAGAAATTGAGATTCAACCTAACCTAACCACTGCAACTATATCGATAGGTGGATTGTATCCTCCACTTTGCCACCGCAATTATATATACTGTACGCTGATCAAACCTAACCCAAATGTTTGAAAGGCAGTTAAAACGTGAACATTAATTGACTTATCTGCGGACATTATTACACTTGCAAGGCTGACTCACCCCATAAACTGTAGTTGCTTAAATTGAAGATACAATGTTGAGAAAAAAGCTCAGCAGCATTGAATTCAAAGTTATAAAAGCAAATAAATGAAAGTTGACTTCTTTTCTAGAGGTATTCAAGAATTACGCCAATCCAGTTACAACACCAAGGTTGAAGCAGAAGGGAAGTGGACACTGTACATACCTCATTGAACCTCTGCCTTCTCCTTTCAGCCTGCATATAACAATACCCAATATTTCATAAACTCATGAATCATATTTAACCAAAAAAAACACAAATCTCCAGAAATAATCAACCAGGAAGGCCAGATTTTCACACCAGACGCGACCCCAAAAATACGATTTTTATACTTGAATTATAGAAAATGCAGAAAAGAACTCGGAGTGAATTTGGAAAATATAAATAAATTTAAACATATTCGTTTGGGTTAGCAAAAAGTAACAAGAGAGAGAGAGGGGACAATCCCTCATAATAATAATAATAATAATAAATTAATAAAAAAGATGAGGTGTGGGGAATCAAACCTCTTCCTTTAACAAACGAGCATTCTCTTCCTCGAGAATTGTAACCAAAGACTCTAACTCAACTGTATAAGCCTGGAAGCAACATAATCATCATCAGCATCACGACACACTGTCACTCGCCGAACAAGTTTCAAATTCAAAAATAAAATAAATTGAAAACAAAAAAGAGAAAAGGGAATAGAAGCAATACCTGTTTTCGTTCCCTGGACCTAGCGGCAGATTCTCTGTTTTTGATCATCCTTCTCTGTTTCTGTTGAGTGGCCCTATCCACGACAGCTTCCTCCACGGGCTTTCTCTTTCCCCTTCCTCCGCGAGAGGGCGGAACGGCGTCGTTTGTGACAACAGAGGTCAACAACAAATCGTGGAGGTTGATTGTCATGTCCTGAGATTCAGTGCCAGCGACCACCTCGTCCCATACCTGACTCGAAATCGAACTCTGAGATGGCACATCGGGATTCGTCGTCACCACCACCTTGGACGATGCCATGTCGTCTTCTGATTTCCGAGCTTGGTGTAGTTGTTATAGAGAACAGAGAATAGAAAATAGAGAATAGAGAATAGAATAGGGAATAAATAATGAACCTTCTCCTCTCACCAAACTCTCTTCATTTCCCCCAACACACCACACCTAAATTGTTCTACGCTAAATCCTGCTACAACTTTTAACACCCATACAATCACAAACTAACCATAAATATTACTCTCTAACTTACACTTTTGCCCCTGCAACACTTCAAAACACTTTAGCTTCAACTTCAGATCCATCTTAACACTTTAAACAAAATAAAAATATATATTTGAAAATGTTACATATCATTAAAATATTATTCGTTTTATAATTCAAAACTCTATTACAGTTTTATCAATAAAATATGTCTCAAATAATTAAGAGAATAAATTACAATTAAATTAGCCTTAACATCGATTCTTAAAATACGTGTTTGAAGGTAATGGAATAAAAATTTTCTTTGAATATATAATAATATCAAGTAACAGTAACAAAAATATAAAACAATATACCTTTTTCATATTACAAATAGATAAAAAATACAAATGTATTTCCTAAAACAAATAAATGTTGATTATCAGGCAATAAAAGAAAAATGCATTTGATTTGTATTTATGATCATGATGATAATAATGAAGTTTGAAAATGGAGTAAAAATGGAGTGGTATTAGTGAGAAGACAATGTTTGGTATGATTGGTGGAAGAATGAAATTTGTTTTGAGAAAATAGTTTTGAAGAAAAGAAGGATCATGGACAGCACAAAAGATTCGTGTGGAATTAAGCTATTGATTGCTAAAATCTTTACAGATTTCAGAACCATTGGTGGAGAAGAAGAGAGTCGGCAGAGACCAACCAATATTCTACTATTCTTTTTTTACAATGAATGCAATAAATTAGTTGCAGAAAGTCACATTCAACAAAAAGGAAAAACAAAACATAATTTTTTTTATGAAAAGTGGATTCAAAGTAGATGAAATAAGGTAAATGCGTTTTGATTGCCACTACCTGCCAAAAGCTGAATCAATAATGCGAATTTGCCCTTCTTCTTTTGCTTCTTTCTCTTCTTCCATTTCCCATCAGACAACGCTCTTTTATAAGGTTTATTCCTCACAAAAAAAAGAGGATATTTTTCTAAGAGATCTCTTTTGGATATCTGAAAAACACTGTAGTGAAGTGATTATATTTTAGATAATAAATTACAGCTATAATAATTCTTATTTGAGAAAAAAATATTAAGATTTTTATAATTTTACTAAACATCTATAGTTATTAACGATTTCTTATTATACGCAAATTATTTTCCATTTTATTTTTAATAATACTTTAAAACTATAATGCAAAGCTAAGAATAAAAAATTATCAATATTAAAAATTAAAAAAAAATTAAAACATGTTTCAGAAAAAACTAATAAATAGTGAAAATTGAATTAAAAATAACAATTACTCACATTTTATACATAATTAATCTCTAAATATTTAGAATACTTTATTCTATATAATTTAATATAATATATGATAAATAATCATTTAGTTATTTTTTTATGGAACAAAAAATACAAAAAGAAAATAATAATCTATCAATCTTCTTAATAATGATTAAATGAAACAAATTATTTGTATGTAATTCATGTTTTATTAAGAGAATTAATTATGCATAATTTATGTATAAGAAATTTTGTATTAATTAGGATATTAACTCGATAAATTATGATAAATCGAGTTTACATGTAGAGGGACTCTCTTCCTTTTTTTTACCATATAAATACACATGCATGAACTAGACATTAACATATGATCAAATCCTCACAAACCATACATGTCTCAGTTACCTAAGCCTAATCCATGTTTTAAGACAATTATTTGCACCTAATTTTGTACTAATAACGAGATTAACTCGATAAATTGGATCAAATCCAACTCAGTTGCATATGCGACCCCTCCACATTTTTTGACCATATAAATACATATATAAGAACATGGCAAATGTATGTATTTATTAAACATTTATAACTCCCAACATTTGTATCTCGAACATTAACTTAAACATCGGATAACCTTTTATAAGTATTTTTTTTTCTCTCGTTAAAGATCAATAACTAAGATAGTCGACACATGAAAGACAAAAAACCATTTACCAAGCATAGGACAAAATCTTCTCAACTCATATTCAAAAATAACAAATTATTTTATTCTAAAATATATTTTTTTCATATTAAAAATATCTTTGAGATCTTCACTTATATATTAAGTGTAGGATTTCAATTTTACAAGATTTCATGTCAAGATTTATAATACCAGAAAAAGAATGTTAGAGAAAAAGTTTCAAAATCTTAAGAAAGTTGTTTATACTTTTATATAAAGAAAAGTTAAACTAAGAGAGCAATTAAACTTTAATTAAGTGAGTTCTATTACTAGAACAAAAATACGATAATTTTGTATTTTATATGAAAAAAATACATCAATCAATCAAAATTCAGTTTAACTTTTGTAAAATAAGTTGTAAAATAAGATGTTAGTTTAACATGATGAAAAACATACTTTAAAAAACTGATTTTATTACACAAACAAAAATTAATTATGAATAAATATTAGTTAAATATTAAGATATTTTATAATATATAAATTAAATATTAAGACATTTTATAATATATAATAAATATAAAATTTATTTTATAAATCAGTTTTATGAAAATAAATCAGATTTAAAATTTATTTTTTGATAATAAAAGGTTATAATATTTTATATATTATGATTAAAAATAATAATTCAATAGTCTTGTTTGTGGTATTAATTGGTATGGCATAGATTTATTTGATAGAGGAATTGGTGATTGGTTGTGTGGTGTCTTAAATTAATACGCAATTAATGTGAAACACAAGAAAGCTGACCTCTAATACTCATGACTGCATGTGAACTTTATGTCAAAAAGCTTCTTTCAGTTACAGAATATACCTAAGTTTTCTTTTTAATAAACTCTATCTCTGCACCTACATAAACATCTACTATGCCATGTTTTTAATGTTATAAACACTATACAATTGGAAATACTTGTGGGCTATAGGTTTACACCGATATAAACCACTCTTATAAAAAGTCTTTTTACTGTAGACACACTTTTTAAATTTCCTATTAAGTTTTATATCTCTAGCGTTTTCCAAAAACGTAGAAATGGGTATCAACAGTTTTTTTTTTTCAAGTTAATAATTTAATTTAGACTATTTTTCTTGATAGAGATACTATAAGAAATTAAAGAAGATGGTTTCACAATATTAATAATTTATTAGTCAAGATAATAATTTATATTCGGGTCAATTATCTAACGTTAAAATAAAATATTATTTATACAAGTTTTGCACTTAAGAAATAACAAGTTGTAGTAAGATAATGAAACCGGAACATATAAAGGCAAGTTAGCTTCTTGACATATGGTGGAAGGATCATATGGGAAATTAATTTATTATTTTCACAAATTAAATTATTTTGTGTCAAACCACCCCTACCTTCTTACACTTATGAGGTCACAAACCATTCAAAATTATCATTCCTAGGTGTCACTGATTTTGCAGATAACTACTTGACAAGTAATTACATTCATAAATAATAATAATTTATTTAGATAAATATTTAATAATTTTACTGTGAATTTAAGTTTAATTTTAAATAAAAGAAATTAAGTACTATACAAGAAAGAAAATCTACAACTCATTTTGACTCAAGTGTGTTGAATCTCCCAATAAATTTTTCATCAAAAGAGGTAACAAAATAATTTTCTTAATTAAACAGTTAGTAAATAACTATACTATATGACAGACAAATGTTTATATGCATATAGTTTGTCTCTTTAGTCAATTAATATATCGCAGAACTTATTAAAGAAGAAAAAAATCATCCCATGAAAATTTCAAATACTTATGATAAAATAAGTAAAATAAATAAAATATATGAATTATTCCAAAAGCTTGTTTAATTACTTTAAAAAGCCACAGTAATTTCAGCTTAATAAGTAAGTAAACTAAAACACTCTGTTTTGTAATAATTTTTATTTGAGATTACAAGTACCTTCATGAGATGTTTAAAGGAGAAATAGCCATAGTATGATATGATTAATTCTTAAAGCAGTTTTTTTCGTATATATAAATTAAAACCAAAAATCGTATCTATAAAAATCATATATATTATATAAGTCAACCACGTGTTAGTAAATTTATAATAACTTAAGTTTTATCATTAATATTTTTTTTTTAAAATCATAAAATAGAAGAATACATATTTGTGTATTGCATAGATACAAATATTAAGGGTCTTCTATGACCTATTTCATTTTACGAATCCATCTCTTATTCGAAAATTATTTTATGTGTTAATATATATTTTTAAAATTATTGTATTTAAAACAAAACTGTCATTTTGAATAAAACATAGAAGTCAAATATATTTTCGTTTCGTTTAACATTTAATATAAATAAAATAAAATAAAAAGTTGTTCTTGATTTTAATTCAATCTAAATAGTTAAAAAGAAAATTGAGTTTTGAACTTTTTTAATCCATTTGAGTTATTTTTTAATGTAATCGGTTATGAGATGAAAAATGAAATGAAATTGAAGTAAGAGGTGTATTTTGTTAAAGAAAAGTGATTTTGAAGTGGGTAAAAGGCCCAGGAAGAGAGTGGTTAGCGGAGCTGTTTAAAAGCCCATGGGTTAAGAAAGAAAAGGGCAAGAAGGAGGGTGGGAATAAAAGGCGAAAAGTATGAAGATAACTGTAGAAGTAATATTTTGAAAGAAAAAAGGCGCGAAAAGAAGAAGCGTGATCTTGAAAATGTGGAAGAGATTGGGTGGAGTGTGGGTGAGGTGCATGGTAGTAGCGATATTCATGAACGCCGTTAGTGTGAGGAGCATACCAAAAAGAGAGTTTGATTCCATGCTGAGCGCCGTAAGAGCCAGAGGGTATCACCTCTTCTGCAACGCAATCGTCACCTCTGATCTACAAATGGACATTCTCTCAGACAACACCACCACCTCACGCGCCTTCACCTTCTTCGCTCCAACCGACGCTTCCCTCTTCGCCCTCGACATGACTCAGACCGCCTCCACTTACACCGAAACGCTCCGTTTCCACGTCGTCCCTAACCGCCTCTCCCTCGCCCACCTCCGCCTCCTCCCCGACGGTTACACGCTTCCCACGCTCCTCCCTCAGCGCCTCCTCCAACTTACGCGCCCCAATCCCTCCGCCATCGCCGTCGGCGGCGTCGACGTTTCTTTCCCCGGCCTCTTTCACGGCCGCTACGTCGCCGTTCACGGCCTCGCCGGAATTCTCAGTCTCCGATCCGACAATTATACTTCGCCGGCGCCGGCGCCTGTGGTTCCTCCGATTAGTTCCGTAGATCGCTGGTTCTTCTCTCCAAGAAGCAGTCCTAACTCGCCGGCGAACGAACCAGTTCTTGCTCCGCTTACGAATTTTGCTCTGTTGCACTTTCCTCCGGTTGAGGCTCCGGCAGCGGCCACTTGGCCGGTTGATTCTTCAGAGGAGGAACCTGATTGGACAGTTTATCCTCTGGCAGATTCGACTCCGAGATATCCTGATTCGGCAATATCAGAGCCGCCGAAGGGATATTCCGACGGTTTGGCTTCATCTCCGGCGCCTGAAGCATCAGAAGGAATGAGAAAGTGTCTGAATCCAGATGTAGGGTTGGAGGAGTCTGAGATGCAGTGCCATTCAGCATAAACTAGCTTCGTACATTTCAATTTGAGTGACACTCACACTGACATTTAACACTGACACTGAATGCATGTTAAGTTTCGTTTTTGTTTCTTTGGCCATTTGGAGTTTTGAAATTAACAAAAAAACTTGATTTGTCGCTGTTACTTTACACTTGCATGGTCCCTCATTTTTTCCAATTCGCCGCCAACAATAATGTCCTCCTATACACACCAAATAAAATAAAAAAATAAGTATAATGTGGTATAAATATTACACTCTTGTTGTTGTTGCATTTCACTTATCTTGAATGCTACTTGCTTGGACAGGTAATTCTAGCTACCCTTCTCCTTCAACAGTCAAGAACAGAGCACACCTAAAGCACCATTTATGGTAAAAGAGTTAAAAAATGTTTTGTGCAGGATTGGGATTTCACATTCAGACACCATGCTTCATTAGTGTTTTTCAAAAACATTTCTAGAACACACTTTTATATTACACTTTTCATTTCTTCAATTCGTAAAATCAAGTATTTTCCATAAAAAAATCCGTTTGTGATAAACAAAGTGAAAAATAAAAGTCTATGTACCACGAGAATGTCATTGCAGTGACAGCATCTGAAGCAGTTTTTATGATAAGAGAGCTTCTATCCAAGCTTGGTCATAATTTCACAGGTTCCGAATTGTAAAATAAGTTTTGGATAAAAAATTCGTTTCACTTTTGGTTTATAAAACAAGTTTTGGATTGCAACTTTTATTAAAAAAAAGTTTGATATTGGTTGATTCTAAAGAGAAAAAATTTAAAATTAAAAGGTAAAAATTAATCGAGATTGTATAATCTGAAAAGAATTCTAGAATTCTAAATATTGTTTCTTATTTAAAAAAATTAGATACCGATACTAGAATTACCACAAATATGAGTAGTTAAAAACATAGTTATGTGTAACACTTCTCACCATTTTTATGCTTTTATCCCATTTGTCGCTTAATAAAAAAACCTATATGCAATTTGTTAAGAAATGCAAGAAAAATTAAAACTAAATTTGGGTAAGAATGTAAAATAAACACTTTTACACGCAGGTTTAAGAAAATATCACATTTTTTTTTTCAAAATTGAAGAAACTTTTGTAGAAGAAAATTACAGAAGTCATAAAAAATCAAGAAAATCTAAGAGTTCAAATGATATTGCAAAAGTTATTATATGTTGAAATGACAATTAATTAATGGAAAAAATATTACTGATATGATTAAGAAATTATTACAAATACCTTTACTGAAATACACTAATTAACACGTGTTATTATATTAATTAATAACTGTGATGCTATCAAAACGAAATCTTAAAAGTGAAATATTGAGACAAAATTGTTTATAAAGATAATACTAATAATAAAAATAATTAATTACTTAATTAATTAACTCTTAAATAATTAATGGTAATATTGTTCCTTTTATGTATATTTAGTATAACAATTACACTCACAAGGTGTGTCTTTATTGGCCAAAACATTCCAAGAAATGTTACCTATTATGTACACGTAAAATCATACATTTTCTCTATAATTTTTGTAATTTCATTTACAAAAGGCACTCTCTTGAATATCACATCTTCGTTTCATCATACAATAGAGATTAGAGAGTGAAACGTGCTGATTTTGACCACTGGGAAGAAATTGTTAGGATAGGAATATATCAAGTTGAATGGATGGTCAACATTCTAAATTCTTCCATAGAGAATCATGCTATAATTTTTGTTTCTTCGTTAGCAATGGTTACGTACGATGCACGTAAAATTTTTATTTTTCTAAGAGAAAAGTTTGACAAATAATAAACGTATCCACGGGCTTCTATTATAGTAAAGTAATATTAAAATTATTTAATACAGTTATATTATTATATTTTTCATTTTCCTTTCAAACCAAATAAACAAAAAGTCTAGTTTGATGTAATTCATATATATATATATATATATATATATATATATATATAATGAATTTATGAATAAGGTTATGTTTTTTCATGGATCAAACGTATTCAGCACTACGTATAAAAAAAAAGACGTGTTGAAGACAACAAAGAGAAATAATTTTATAACTTATTTTTATTGTAGGTTGAAAACAGAAATGGTTTATGTTAGTGAGTGATATTCTGAGCCTCTAATTGGGTGTCTTTTCTGAGGAAGGAACAGAATAAATCAAAATCCTTATGAATGGAGTGATAAGTAACTTGCAGAAGCATGTTTACAACCCAACGCGTAAACGTGTGGTTTAAATATAGAAACGATGAGGAAATTATGATAATGGCTCAAAAAATAAGAAAGAAAGAAGCATGATGGTGTCGACATTAATTGAATAGTAATAAAGATTATAACAAAAAAGGAGAAATGGAAAGACATATGTATATTTAGTAAGCGATAAGTAACAGATTTAAAGGCTATATAAAATTATGTGTGGGTTGTGTTTTGTTTCACCCTTTTTTCTCTCTCAATGGCATGCGAAAATAAAAAGAATGGTCAGAAGCCAAAAAAACCTGGTATCTTCACCCAAACGGAGATTGAGATGGCGAGGCTGCTCATACAACTTAGCAACAGCATCGCAGATTCTAGCAGCACTCACTTGCAGGAAGACGGGCTTAGCTTCAACAGCAGCGAAAGCGTGGAATGGAAATGGCAAAAGAGCAACGATGACGATGATATTAGTGATGCAGTAGAGGATGCGTTGGCAGATATTGAAGAAGATGAAAGCTTAAGGAGAAGAAAGCACAGGTACCGTTACATTCAAGATTTATATAACGCTACAAGCTCAGCTGAGGACAAGTGTACATAATCCTAGATACTTTTAGAATGGTTCCATGTTTTTTTGCCTGTCAGAAACTTTCACAAATTTGCAGACACAGACATTACTGTTGTATTATATATCTGAGAACTGCAATATTCAGAAGAGTAAATAGTTTGTATATATTAGCGAGGTTAATCATGTGAGTGGTGTTTTATTCAGGAATTTCTCCATATAACGCTTTTATGTTGCTCTAAGTTAGAAGTTCAATAAGGTTAACACAGTAGGACGCGACACTGTGGGTCAACATATGGTTTAACTGCTCTAGCCACACTACATGCTTCTCCAAGATTATTAACTTACAAGTGCAGAAATCCACAACATCGCATGGACTCCTATGCCAAACACAAGGTTCTAGTTTATTAATAGAGATGGCAACACTAATACTGTATCATTACCAAATTAGTCTGTTTCTATTCTAACAAAAAAGGGCGTTACTGCAACACATTCTATGCGAGAAGGTGAGTTGAAACAGATTAAGGCAGCTTCCGTTTCCAGTGTTACACTAGAATCCAAATTCCAACTATAATGACGTAAAGAATGTATGGTATTACTTTCTAAAATTATAATCCAACTAATAGATAAAAATAATCAGCGTTGATATTGAATTGTCTATAATAATTTAAATTATATTCCAAAATGATCGGACTAACAATGAAAATAAGGTTTTCATGACAAACAATTCAGAAAACATGATAAAATTTAGGTTTTATTTTATTTTATCATCTAACAATTAATTAAAATAAACATTAACTACTTCAAATAAATTAATAATTTCAGTATCTAAAAACTAGGTACTTCAGACAATCTGTTTTAACTGTAATCAATGATATCTTGTTGTTTATCGCACAGTGAATGTACCACAACAAAATCCCACACATCAAACCGTAGGAGTGGCGGTACGTTTAAGTAATATCTATAAACAATCTAATTCGTACGGTGTCGTACAAACAAACAATAGATTAAGACAAATATCAAAATATTCAGTATATACAGACGGACATTTCTTCCCAAAACAAGTCTAACTTTTATAACCGTTCCAACATCATATAAGAGAGACTGAGAGAGGCGTGTCGAATAACTACCAAGTGAGACGTGAACTTCACCAATCGGTGCTGAAGTCCAAACACATAGAGGTTGGCTACAAAATTATCAACAGTATACATTCACTTTCAAGAACATAGAATGTTTGATTGATCAATTTGAGAATAATTTCTTATAAAATAAAACGTCTAATTCTTCATAACTAAAAGCTTCAATGCTCAAGATGGAAAACATATTCTGTCAACCGCTGTAATTTACTATGATCAAGTTTCTGCTCGGTCACAACAGGTTGCTTCTTCACAATAAACATCCGAGAGGCAGGGTCGACAGTCCACCCTTGCTGTAGTACATCTAAATTATACAACCAAAAATGTCAATAATAATAATAAGAAAGAGAGGGTGGAGACAGTCCAAGTACAAAATATAATCAATATCCAATTTCTAAGGCTTCTAGATAGTGAAAATCACTTACAATTTGTAGCATCATCCTCATTCATTCCCAGAAATAAAGCAGTGTCTTTAATGCTTATTGTTGAATAAGCAGAGAGAAGCAGCTGAAACATCTCCTTTGTGTAAAGTTCTGGAAGAGTCTATTGGTGTTAACATTTTCATCGTACTAAACACAAGACTTGTTGTGAATTCAAGCTATTTGGAAAGCCATATAAAACTAAGAAGCATATTTAATCAAACAAAGCATAAGTTCCTTTGGAAGGAGCACAACACATTACTACATTACTACTTTTATGCAATATCCATAGAGCCTCTATCTTCAGACATGTTAGCCCAAGAAATTACAACATTCATCTACATCTTTTCATGTTATATATCTAGGGGAAAGGAAAGTCCAACCAAAGCATATTTTTAATTCTTTGAGGTTTGAACTATAATACATTTTGTTCTCATCAAACTAATTATAAGGTCTCATTGCTTTCATCCATTACGGCAATCACATAAAAAATAACACTGTATAGTGTTACATAAAACCAATAACACTTTAAACAAATTAATTGATCCAAACATACACGCTTCACCAATTTCCCGACCCAGAAAGTATAACATAAAGTCTATAATTAACATTCAACAAAAGTTACATGTAACGGGTAATAATAAAAGTGAGGACAACATTTTGATGAAGCAAGGATCTCGGATAACAGCTTTCGTCTCAGAAATTCAACAGAATTGACATATATACAGTTGGATTGTTTAGAAGACATTCGCAGTGACAAACTGAATAGAATCGTGCATTAATTAT
Organism: Phaseolus lunatus; assembly: GCA_013389735.1. Classification (NCBI taxonomy): domain Eukaryota; kingdom Viridiplantae; phylum Streptophyta; class Magnoliopsida; order Fabales; family Fabaceae; genus Phaseolus; species Phaseolus lunatus. The sequence continues at coordinate 35,837,081 of CM023862.1, forward strand.
AGTGAGGATATACAATTCGTAAAAGTTTCTTTAAAGTCTTGCCTGAAAATGCAGCGACTAGGCCTTGAACATCCTGACTCCAATCAAAGCCACGGATTGCCTCGTGCACTCCAGCATAGTCACGTAACCAGAGCTTCTGACCGATTTTCCAAACCGCGGTGACCTCAGGCTGGCTCTCTTTGATTGAGGAAGGTATTGTTTTCCAAAGAAAGCGCGCACTGTTGCTGCAAAACCACAACAACACTTCCAAATTGAGATACACACACACACGAGCGCGTATTAAAAGAATCAATTGCATAACAGGAATTATTTATTTGAGAAGCAACATGTGAATAAAGTAATAGCCATTTCATTGAGATATACAGTAATGTAGATCGGGAAAACGAGAAGAGAATTGAAAGATATATACATGTCGTGAACGTAAAAGTGAGAGAGGAGGTGAATGGCGTAGGGCCAATCGTCCACGTAAGCAATGCCATCAGCTGCAACCTGAGTGAGGATTCGTGAATTTGAAGTAAGTCACAGGCCCTAATGAAAGGGGAAAAGGAACAAGATCAAATAGACAGCTACCTGAAGCATTAGGTTATCGCATACATCCGCAACTTTCTCGTACGACTTCGAATCCAACGTAGCTCTCACCGAAGAGAAATCCATCACTCTCCTCTCCGATCAAATCCCTGTAGCAGCTAAACTCAAAACCTCAAACTAAACGCTAACCTCGACATTCAAATAAAATGGCCAGTTAATAACTCTCTTAGGCAACCAAACACGTCATTAGCGGAACCATACCTCAATTCGATGCGATGAGAATGAAGATTGAAAAGCTCAAACCAGATTCTATTCCTCCGGTTAAGACCTATATATATTCTATGGTAACGACGTCGTTCTTACTCAAATTTGTATCCGTGACAGTGCCAAAAAGTGTGGGCTTTTCCGGCCCAACGAAGTATGGCAATTTCTTCCTATACCATATCAATTCTAACCTATTCCCTGCCATTTTTTCAATTTCTAAAATTATCCTTATTTCGGATTTAAAAATTCGGAATAGAATATATAATTCAAAAATAAAAAAAATACATTCTGGACAAAGTAATTTTTATTTACACCTCTTTTATTTAAGTTTATTTTTATCATTTTAAAAGAGTATTTTTGCCATTTTCAATAATAAATTTAGTGTATGTTGGAATTGATATGGTGCAGTCAGAAATTGTGACAAAGTATTGGGTGAGTGTATGCGAGGTCCATAGGGCCCAATATTAAAAAATACTGGGTGAGTGGGATTACGTTGCCATATGCTGGTCTCGTAGTTGGGCAAACATTACCGAATAATTTTTAAAAAATAATTATTAATCATCAATAAAAATATTACTTTCATTCTACATGTTTTTTTATAATTTGAAAATATTGACTTTGTTATTTATGTTTTCAGATATATTTTTATTTAAAATTATTGTAACATTAATTTATTACAAGAAATGAGATATATAAAAACGAATATTTGGCTTAAATAGAATAATATTTTATATTTATTATAAAACGTTAATGGATATAGAAAAATGTAACTATAATTGCAAGAACTTTAATTTAGCTAAACGCTTCATTTATCTTGATTTTAAACCCGGTGTAATTTATATTGCATGGATGAATTTGGAGATAAGTAACTGGATTTAAATATTTAAAATGTTGGGTAAAATAATATTTTTTTAATTTAATAATTTGACCATGAAAATATAAGTGAATTATTTAGTCGATGTAATAAGTGTTTTTAACACAATCGATGAAGTAAGTTAATCAACCTATGAAGTCGATTAACTCATGAAATGAACAACATTAAATTTTTTAGTGGTAGAGAAATATGCTTAAAAAATAAAGGTCACGTGTGTTAGTCTTAGTCTACAAATTTGGGTTTTTCTTTATTACATGAATCTTGTTTATGCGGATGATTTTGGTGTTTTAGTTATACATGGATCAAGGGCAAGTAGAATGTAATGAACATATTTTATTAATCTCTAAGCTTGACTATATGATAGGATGGATTTATAAAGATCAGAAAAATTAAGTAACTTAACGATTTTATAGGATGCTCATAAAATATTAAAAAAAAATATTTATGATATTATTTAGTTTATATTTTAATTCTTTAAAGTTAGATGGTAATGTCATAATTACAATTATTAGTGCTAACCAAATTACCCAAAATAGAAGTAGCTTTGTAGGTTGACGCATTCTCATAATACCCCAAAATCCGCAAATGGAAGACATCACCAAAATTATTTTCTTTCCTCAAAGGGGTTCTGGTGTTGGCTTTGAATTTTAGAGCCCAAAAAAATTAAAAGCAAGTGCCATATAACAGATCTTCTTACATGAAGTTTGAATAATAAATGTAATGAAATGAGGAAAACTTGCGATGCACTTTCCAAAAGCAAAAAAAAGCTGAGGGAGAAAAAGGTTGAAAAGTGAAGAGAAGGAGCAAATTAACAAAAGCCCATCGGGAAGGATACCTCACGCACTCATTGGATGTACTTTACAGTTTACACGTTGTTCCGCAGATTTTTGTCTTCCAAGTGAAGTAACCTATTCAAAACAATTCTGCAAAATTCTTTGACAAAAATGTTAAATGCCCTAATTTCATATATTTTCCAAAACCTGTTTCCTCCACTTTCCTGTTTAACAATTTGTGGTGACCCCCCCAATAACCATTTCCCCCACCCAAATTTTCTCTCACTCCTTTCCCTCCTCATCTCTTCCTTAAATTACTCGAAGAAACGATGATCGAGTGAGAAATTGCGTGGAAGATAAGGATATTGACACTGCCAACAAGAATGATACCATCAAACGGTCAATCCATCGAATCCACACTGCTTGTAAGACAGAGATTGCTTTCTTGGACTGATCACAATAGCACAATCCACCGAAACCTGTGTAATTGAGTTGTTGTTGTTGTGGTTAATATATGGTAAAGGTAAAACAGGTTAATGAAAAATGTATTACTATTGCTTACAACAGAAGAGTTGGAGTGAGTAAAATGATAATGTGAACGGAGAAGAAGAATGAGCGCACTCCCACCCCATGTGCCGCACCGCAGAAACAGGATAGTCACATGGTAAAGACTTTTTCTTGGCCTTGAAAGAAAATTAAAGTAGTGTTTGACATTTCACATTTGTAAGCTTCGTTTTTAGCCTATTCTAACTTTAATTTGTAAAGTTGGAATGGAGAATGACAAAACTTGCACAGTTAGTTAATCTGACATCTAATTGCATCACCCCAGATGAGATGAACCTCACCCCACCCCAAAAAAAGTAGTCCTCCCCATTAAGTTTTCTTTTTTAAGAAAAAAAAAATACCGAATTTTTTTGTTGGAGAGAAAAAGGGTACTAAGGACAAACACTATAATGACATTATTGAGCTTCAGTTGGTTTTGACACCGTCGTGTAGTAGTTGGTAGCCGGGGACTACGAATCCAGCGACCCGATTCAACACTGGTGGGACCTTCCAATTTTACCATTTTCTTTGCACTTTCTAATCATTCCTTCTTCTCTAACCCCCAAATTCCAGTTTTTATATTCCTAATTCCCATCATAAAATATTCCACTCCTCGAAGTTAAGGATTTCTCCATTGTTATGCCCATCAAACACACAAAAATTGTACTGCTACAACACTGATGCGCTCAAGTTATTGGAATGTCTAGCCATGCTATTCAGACAACTGCATAAAAGAGCGTGAAGAAAAGGCACTTAACAGAATCCTACAATTAAGGTCCAGAACTTTAAAGTGGTTTCACGGACTACTAGTAAATAATTAAAGTCATTTTTAATTTAAAATGCTAGCATTATATTTAAAAATAAAAATGTAGAGGGTGAAATGTTAGTAGAATAGTAATTTTATTAATTAATGAACAGAGAAGAGGAACGTATTTATGAATAATACAGAGATGAAAAAAAGAAGTGACTTAAGAGAGAGGTGGGGAAGAATAAAAAAAGGAAAAACCAAAAGGATGCAGTGGAAACAGAAAAGTGGAAAGGAAGATCCAGAAGGATGTATCCAAAAATGAAAAATGGAAAATGAGTGAATGTGATACAGCAATGCAAAAGAAGAAAAATAAAATTGAAGAAAGTAGGAGAGGAGATGAGAGGGAGTTGGTAAGTGAGACAATGGTGGAAAAAACAGATGTCTCCCTTCTCACTTCACAAAGATAAGATCAAATTCAGACAAAACACTTAATACCAATGTCTTCAAATATTAATATCACGGTTATCACAGACAGCGTCGTACAGTAACCGTAGGGCAGTGTTAGCCAGAGGGAAGAAAAAAAACAGGTAAAGAAAACGCAGAGTGCCACCATTCTCACTCACTCACTCACTCTCTCTCTCTCTCTCTCAATCTCTCCACGCTAGAGAACACAAAACAACCACACTCTTAATTTCCACTTTAAAAGCAAAAGAAAACGAAAACGAAAATTGCGAAGAAGATGCAGGTTTAATCAATCTGTAAGCAAGAGTGAAAATGTGAGGTAACCTAAATTGGGAAAGAGGCAAATTGAAGAAGGGGACGAGTCTGTTACCTGAACGGCAGGGGAATCGAAGTTCATGACACGGATCTTGGCGGCGACATCGCCCAGGACGCGGAGGTCCACGCGGTCGTTGAGGGAGGCATCGCGAATCAAGTCGGCGGCGTCGGCCTGGAGGAGATTGACGCGATCGACGGCGATGGTGGCGATGACCTGCCGGGTGCTGTGGGGTTGTTGGAAGAAGCCGGGGACGGTGGCTTTGCCGAGGGGGATGCCGCGGTACATGACGGTGAAGCTGGACAGGCCGTATCGGATGCCAACCTTGTTCGGGTTGTTGGCGGAGAAGAGGAGGCGAATGGTGAGGGAGAGAGAGGCCGTGGAGGGGGGATTGGGTGTGATGCCCATGTACTGCACCCCCACCTGCTCCAGATTGAACTGCGGCTTCTTCGGCTTCACCGCCAGGATTATCACCAGCACCACCGCTAGCACCAGCAGCGCCAGGAACGAGAATAGAAGGAATAGACAACAGCAGCACCCTTTGAACGACGCCGACGACGACGACGAGCGAGCCGGCGTTGTCGGGTGGTACTGTCTGTACCCGTTGTACGAAGTCGAATGTGCTGCCGCTGTCGGTGCCGCTTCCGCCGCCGCTGCCGGCGGCCATTGTCTTCGCTCGCCGTTTGGATGTGGGTGGTGGTTTGCACTTGAGGTCATTCTCTTTCTCTCTCTCTCTCTCTCTCTGAATGGGTTTTGATTCTTTCTTCTTCTACTGTGTGAGTCTGTATTTCTAGCAATCAGAAGTTGGGAAGCAGACACAGAGAGAGAGAGAGAGAGAGAGCGCCAGGGAGTGAATATGACTTTTGACGATGAGGGTGACCCCTCTTTGTTGTTTGCCAAAGTTAATGTAACTATTAAATAATACATTATATTACTCAAAAAAACTATTTAAGACTTCCAAAAACCATAAGAAAGTTCCTGTGTTTATGCTCTGTAACTATTAATAAATTAAGAAACTAATTTGGGATATGATTGTTACATTCATATACACATCATTAACTCACTCATTCTAGCTGTAAACATTATCTGATATACTGAAGAAGACAATACTAACTCTGTTCTTAACCCCAATATATATATAAAAATGTAAATTAAGCTAATAAAATTATCTTGATTCAGATATTCGTCAACACTGTGACGTCTGCATTCTAAGATTGTGTTCTCGCACAAAGTATATTCTCCACATTAACACTAATCCACTGCTTTATTCTCAATTACTATTATATTGCCTGAAGATTAAATTCATACCATTTTCTGCGTAACTTATGTTAATATTATTATAACAACTTAATGGTAGGAGGTTGAATAATAGGAATGAAGTGTTCTAATTTTAGTAATACCAAAACAGAATATTATTATCGTGATATAATTTCACGTGTAAGTTGGAATTATATACAATTTTTAAAGTGCTTGTCTGCATCATAAATTGTGAAATATTAAATATTTTTAAAGTGACAATGACGATGAAGATTATCTTGAAAATTGAAACGGTGCTGACCAATAGCTCCATGATTTAGCTGAATAACTTCTATCTTTCTTCTTTTGTCACGGACTCACGCAATTTCTTCCTACATCTCTACATTCCTTGTAGAAACATTAAATTATCTTTTCATATTATTTTGCTTTCTTGTTTTCTTTTAAATTCCGAAACATAAAATTTGGAGACTTCTCAAATCATAGATTTTGAAATTTTAAATTTATAATTTTTTACATTTTAAAATATAAATTCTGTAATACAGAATTTGTATTCTGAAATGTATAATTTGAGATATAAATCTTGTATTTTGTATATTTAAAATTTTACAATTCGAAATACTACAAATTTTTTAATTTATACACACGGTCCAGAATTGAAATTATATAAATTTTTGTTCAAATTTTAGAATCTAAAATGGATAATTTATATTTTTGAGAGTATGGGAGTGCAGGAGAAAAACATGGTGTGCAGAGAGAAATTGCCCGAGATGAGAAAATGTTCCGGTCCACTGCACCGTGAGAATTTGAATTGCGTGGGTCCAACAAATTGGGCTACAATGTTCTTTCAGCCTGCTTTGCTTCTTAACAAAAACAAGTTTGTTAAAAAATATGATTTTTAAACACAGGGTATTTAAGTCCGAAAGATTTATCCAAGTCTTGGTGAGAAGTTTTGTTTTTACCATAACTTAGAATATATCATGAGAAGATTCCTGGTTTTCCATGCTTCCAATGGCGCTTTTTATAAGAAAATCATCCAAAGTTTTTACTTTGGCTGTGGCATCGATCATAAACGATCTATTTTTTTATAAGTTCTGTTCTAATGTAAATTTTTTATAATTAATTTACAACTTCATAATATTTTTATATTTTACTTTTATAATTTAAAAATAATTTAACCATTACAATTAAATTAATATGCACACACATATTTTTAAAATAATAAATAATTTTTAGCGTAAACAATATATATTAATTTGACTAAAAATAATAAATATTTAAACCAAATCCATTATATAGTAATAAAAGTATATAATAATAAATTATTTTTAACCTCGTGGTCCTAATCAAGAAACTTTGAATAGAGCTCTTAACTTGAGTTTTCATGGTAAATTGTCACTAACTGGAGTTTTTTCTCATTTACAAATGCAAAATGGTTAATTAGTGTCACCATCTAAATGGTCCAATTTATCATTTATGATATAAATAGTATGAACTTAAAGTTTCTTTCCAAACCACAATCTATTTTATTGGTTATTTGAAAGTTATTCGTCTTTTTTTTTTCATTTGTAATATTTGCTCAATGAATTCAGTTTTAGGTCTCCTTGGATGTTCATCCCCAAAAATCACAAACATTTGAAACAATTTTCGAGATAGTGTTTTTGCTAATTCCAACGTACTTGTGATTTATAAGTTCTTTCTTTGAGACCGTATATGTATTCTTTGAGAGTATCATGAAATTAGTCGAATTTTATTGTTTTAATACATTTAGTAGTAAAGTGTTTCACAACAAAAATATTTTCTTGTATTGTTTTTACTTAATCATTTGTTGTAGAACATTTTCTGAGTAACTTTCACTTTATTTTTTGTTTTCATATTTTTTATGCAACTAGGCAAAGACAATTGTATTGTTGGGTGATATTCTTCGTGATCAATTTGTTCTTTTGAATTGTGATTACGAACTTGTTTAAGAAAATCAACAAATAATTCATCCGCTTAATTCATTCAAATCAACAACATTTTAGTTGACATAATCTTTTCTATTAAAATTAATTGTAGTACTTATTATAACTGTTTATTTTTCTATAAGAAGGAAATAATTTGATTAAAAAAATAAAAGAATATATTCTTATTTATTAATTTATTATTATAAAAAATACGAATAAAAATTTATAATATTTATATAACAATAAAGCTTTGTGTACATATATTATTTTTTTAAACACAATTGAAGTGTGGGTCTTACTTTATTCATATTGTTTCATTCCAAATGTCCCTTATATATATATATATATATATATATATATATATATATATATATATATATATATATATATATATATATATATATATATATATATATATATATATATATATATATATATATATATATATATTAGATTTATCCGTGTAGGGTCTTTTATATTATCATTTAATGTCTTAGGAGTTGTATGAAAATCAAAATTGATAATTTTACAATTTTATAATAATTTAAAAAATTATATTTTTAAATAAGGGTTAAATATATATTTTTCTCTACGTTATAATAATTTTTTAATTAAAATTTGAATTATCTAAGTAATTGTAGTATAAAAATAATTTAAATAAATTTTTTATATATAAAATTGAATCAATTTGAAATTTTACTTTAATCGATTAGAAAAAAACAATCAATTTTTTTTAAAAAAAATTAAGAATAAAGTTACAGGTTTTTGTGAAGCTTTGAATTGGGCTATTTCCATATCTTCAGCATATTCTGTTCTCCATACTCTACTGGGCCTAGCTACCAGATATCTCATTCAAAGTTTGAGGTTTTCCAGTAGAATAATAATTTCTGGACATCTTTATATAAAAATAATAAGTTTTATTTTATTTTTCAAAGCACTACTGGAAAAATATTTTTCATTTTTTATCTCTTGTTTTCTCTGACATTATGTTATATATTGTATTTGTGTTTTTCTCTTTTTTTTAGTCTCAGTAAGCTTTGAATACAAGTGAGTGTCTCATAAATAATTTGTGTAACTATTGTCACACTTTGATCCAGAAACTCTAAACAACGTATTTTTTTCATATATGTAAAGTAGTAAATCGTGAAGAAATTAGATTGAGGAAAAACGTGACATCAATTTGATAATTACATTTCTCAAATATTTGATTATTGCTTAAAAGTATCACAAGTTGGTCATATTTGGAGACATAATTCAATTATATTTAGGAACTTTTCAAGTTAACAACTAAACATATTGAAGATAAATGCATTAAAAATTCATTTGACTAAATCCGAGTACATAATTGAAGGCAAATCTCACTTAAGTCAATCTTATTAGTTTTTTAAGATAATACTAAAATATATCCTAATACATCTCTAAGGAGCATATTAGAAATGTAATATTGAAGAGAGATGTTATCAAATTATAAGTGTACATAAAATTTCTCTTATAAAAGTTTTTCTATTATAGAAAAATAAAGTTTAACAAATATTTGATAAAACATTATATTTTGTCTTTTTAAACTGTCTCTCGCAAATTCACAATACATAAAAAGAGTTTTAATAGTTAATCAAACATAACCTACAATGTTGAAGTCAAACAAACAAAAAATAGACAACCATAAGTAAAAAGTTTTCTATTATTTCTTTCATATCATGTCACAAAATAAATAAGAAAGAGATCCATATAGATCCCACTCGATTGGTCATGCATTTGTATTAAAAAGTGGTATAATAAAATATAGTTGTATGAGTGTAACCTAAAAGGGAAAAAAAGATTTAAAAGATTGTTTGATGAGTGTAAAATAAGAGTTTAATTAGAAGGAAAAAATGAGTTAATTAAAGAGAAGTAATGATAGAACAGAAAAGAAGACAAGTTTTACAAGTTTGGTTTGGTTTGCTTTATTTGAAACCAGATGGAATCTTTTTCCCATCTTTGGTCGTTGGAAAGTTCCCTTCCTTCTTTATTTTACAAAAGCAATGTTGCTCAGAGCTTTGTAGGAAACTATCCAAATAATGTTTCTGCGTTCTACTTCATTTTCTGTGATATGTTATAGCATAATAAACAATCTCTTCTTTCTTAAGGCAATGTTTTACACATCATCATAAACTTTTATAACCTTTTTACACAATTTTTTGTTTAGTAAAGAGAGGGAGAAAAGGACAAGAAGGAGAAAAAACTCAAAGTTAAATTAATGAATGAGGTCTATAGAGATAAAAAAAGAGTGTTTTATAATACTATCTTTATACGTATCCACTTATAGGAACATCCACACTTATACCGCATCTCATTGTCGCCCTATGCTCTCCCGTGTGCCTAAAAGAGTGTCCAAATTTTGTTATACTACTAAATATCCATTAGTACTCCTAAATATATTTGTTAAAAAACTTCAAAAAAATTAAAAAATTAATTAAAAAATATAGTTCAAAGAAAATTAAATAATAAAATTATAAGTTAAAAAAAGAATTTCTTTAGAAATAACGTTACTTTTATAAACCTAAATAAAAAAATATAAATCTAAAAAATCTAATTTTAAATAGTTCTTCATTAACATTTTTCACCGACAATTTTATTTATTTTTGTCAATTACTTTAAAAAATTGACAGCATATTGAATACTATGACTCCACACGTTAGTATAATTAAAAGTTTTTATTTTAAAAAGATAATATTCTATTTACATGAAGCAGTGCATAAATCAAAACACGTGATAACAGGTGCTTAATTTTAAGCGGTTACTATCCAGTAGTAATTTATTCAAAAAAACAACACAATAGCGCTGCAGATGCTCTAATGAACAAAATTAATTCAGACATAGTTCTAATTGAATTATTTGTGAACTACCTATTTACATGATTAATTTTTTTTATGTAAAAAATAAACATAAATATTTAAAATAATTATAATTTTAAATCACCTGGAAGCATTGGGAACATGAATAAAGTAAAGCTCAAACTGAAATAAATGGATATATTGTGAAACTTCAACTGAATCAAATTCTGACTCGACTTGTCTCATTTCCCTATTTTATATTTCTCATTCAAATATCGTATTCATGCCCACCTACCGCCAAATATTTGCAAATACTTTATCAAGGTAAATATACCCAAATACATAGGAAAAACTTTTTACAAAAAATATTCTTATAGCTAGTTGTAGTTTTTTTGCTCCCTGTAAAATTAAAAGCCAGATGAGAAGAAACGCAATTTGAATTGAAATGAATGCTTGCTAAGTTTGCTCGTTAAGGGCATAAACCCAACAAACATACTGTGCATTAATCTAATTCTCCAAACGGTGTTAACAGTACAAAGTGAACAAGTGTATATATAGTTCAAGGTTAATACAGAAAATTGAAAGGCTCTAAGTCCGAATACGTAAGCTTAGAATAGCAAGGTATAAACTACAAAACAAATAACTCATAACTAATGAAAATTGTGACCTTGTGCGTGATCACTTCCCTTCCACATTGTCGGCATCAGCTGCAGGATCTGCAATGGCGTTACCTGCTTCCGACTTTGTTGTTTCATCAATCCTCCTACCAGAGTCATCGTCTAATTCATCATCCATCATGTCATCCTCTCCCACATTTATATCTTCCACATCATCATCATCTTCATTATTGTTTCCATCTGGTATCTTTCTTTTCTTGGGACCATGCTCCAGCCTATGAGTATCCAACTCTTTGTCCATGGTCTCCTGCAAATTCTGGTCATTGTTTACTTTCCTTGCGTTCCTTGCATTCTGCCATCTCTCCAGTTCCTTCTCAACATTAGCAAGGTACTGCTCCCCAATCTGTTTCTGGTACTCAGACACTTCCTCTCTTCTTGCATTCTTCCATTCTAGGAAAGCCTGCATATTGAAGAAGATATACATATTACCAAGAAAAAATAAGATAAGTTTTAAAATGTCATAATCCTGAATCTAGTGTGATAGTGAGCAAGCACTCATTGTAAGTACCCATTTAATAACAAAAAATAACATCAATATTCGAGATTTAACAGGCCAATCCTGGTTCGCTGTCCATAGTATTAGACATGATGTTTTAAGATGAAGACCAAGAGAAATCGAATGTCTAAATTTGACAACCTCTTCTTTGCGCTTCTCAAGTGACATGGGGTCTTCATCCAAGGGCTTGTTAGGCAAATAGTAGATTGGAGGTTCTGCTTTAGTCCTGCAAACATAAATGCAACAATCAATAAGTACAAAAAAGTTCAAATAAAAACTTTCACATGTCTACCTAAAATCCTACAATTAGCAGGAAACATCCAGTCATCAAGTTGAGTCAACACTACAATGCACATGAATAGAAACTTATCTTCGTCTGAATAAAATGTGAATATGGACACTTTTGGACCAAAATTAAAAATAACCTGCATAGTATACCATGATTTGAAGTCAGATATAATTATACAACCAGATTGGAAGATACTAGATGATATAGACCCATGCCTCATTAGTTTACAGTTGAAAAGGGCAAACCTTATAAAATTGCTTAGTCTTTTATGATGCTCACTCCAGCGAAGAAACAGCAACTCCAATTTCTTTTCTTCTGTCTTAGCAGCCACACGAGCCCTAAGAGTCTGATGAGAATAAGGAAACAATATATTTTTAGTGAGGATCGAAGAGGAACTTTGTTGTCTATTATGATTAGCAAAGAATGGTTATCATTAAAACTCAACCAAGTCTCTCCTTCGTTTTTCAGCAAACTGTTCACGCTCTTCTTTCCTAAGCCTTTCACTTTCTTCACGTGCCCTTTGCTCCGCCTAGGAAATAATTTCAATGTATATGAGATTATTCTGAAGCTTTGGATGCTATTATGCGTGAGAGAGAAGACACAGTGGCAACAAAAATTCAGTGCTTGAGATGTAGTTGCTCAGAGAACTTGCAATCATCATAACATAATCCTTCATCTAATTATAAAATGGCACATTGCACCCTAATCTAGTCACTGGTTCACTATTGCGTTCATTTTAGCCTTGTCCAACCAAATTGGAACTTAAGTTAATCAATAACTACGGCTAAATTTTCAGGGTACACATCACAGTCAAATGAATGTACATGTTTCTATTAAAAGAAGTTGTAACAGCCTTTTTGGGACTTCGGACTATGTAAAACTTGTTCGTTCAATTGACAGGCATTATAATGAATATTATATACTGTCATTAATCACTAACTTTTATGGCAAATTTGGTTGGGCTGGGTGAAAAATTGATATAATGTCAATAGATTAAGGAGGGAAACTGCAATTGGTCCAATAATCTGAGGTAGCCAAGGGCAATATCCCCTGACGTTAATTTCATGCATATGAAAGAAATAAAGAGAAAGATTAATAGAAAGAATTCTTTAAAATTGACTTACATATGATCGCACCAAGATATGCTGTCTATCAATGCAAGGGGATGGCTTAATAAAAGATGAATATGTATTCTATGCTTTAAAAGAACACACTTAGATGTCACGGCTAAAATGCAAGGGAGTGGCTTAATAAAGGATGAAAACATAGTCCATGCTTTATATTAACAAGACCTAGTAGACATAGCTTAAAAAACTCTACCTACTAGGAACATTCGAAATGAGTATTTCTAGTAAACACAAGGATCTAAAAAATTCATTCATCAAAATGTTTCAGTAAGTTTTTTATAAAAACTCAAATCATATTGATATTAACAAAGATGATAGTCACAATTTATCCAGAGGTATAGTTAACAGTTATGCATAACCTTGTAAACAAGATAGACTCACTGAATTTATGTTCAAGAACGTTATTATATTTAAAGACAGCGATGGCATTGGGTACTGCATCTTCACATGACAATGGACATGGACTTACTCTTTGCAAGGAGTTAGATCTTCGCATATATGCCTCTGTTCCCGAGAGTTGCATGTCTTCCTTTCTGAATTTCTGGAATAGTTCAGAGTAAATGACATGTAAAAATATAGAAATAATAATATGAACAAAATGGAGTTGATGAATAAATCAGAGACACCTGCTTAAATAACGAGAAAACACTTGTAAGAACGTTAAAAGTGACACTGAAAACAGTGGGAGACAGATAATTCAAGATGAAAAGCATTTATTGAGAGAAAGAGTTTAGTGAGAGAATTTAAATGTGCACTATAAATAAAATTCATAGTTGAGCTTATAGAGATGTCCTAAAACCAAGCAACTAATTTAACATACCTCCAGAGTTCCCAAAAGCTGACCCAACATTCTTTTATTCCTATTAACCAAACTGGGATCCTCATTCTTTGGCAATACCCTTGGAACATGTTCCGCGGGGGGAATATCAGAAACCTGACATGGACAACCGGCCAAAGTTTAGATATACAACTTAAACCAACAATCAACGGGAGGATACTACATTTCTCTTTACCACATTCGAAGTTCTTTGATTGCCATCTCTCTTAGACCATCCACTTTGGTGAGAATTGAAAAGGTTCCTATCACTCTGGACCACTGCACCGGTCCCATTCACACCTTCAATAGCTAAATCCTTTGCCTTTCCATCCTGCCCTGCATCACCATCTTCAGGCAACTCGCCATCATCCACCTTCATTCCCAAACACAGATTTAGTTAAAAACACATCCTATATTTCCCCTTGAGGGGAGAATGATGTACAGCGGGAGGGGCACGACAGAAATGGTTTTTCTCTGAGCTAACACCACAGTCGAATTTTGAAGCACCAGCCCCACCCCACTTCTCAGCAATGATCGGAAAATAAATCCCAAAAAAACTAGAGAAAAAAATAATCGACTTAAAAATCAAAGTACCAGCAAGACACAACTAGATTCAAGAAATAAGTAACAACACCTTAACGACAGCGGATGAAAGCCGACGTTTTGCAGGAGGTTGATCTTCAGAATCATTCCTGTCTCCCTGAACAGTAAATTAAAAGTATCAATACAACTAAATCTAATACCATGTTATTAATCTTTTAAAAAATCAGCACTGAAATGAAGAAATTGGGAAAGAACCCTAAAGAGAGAGTGAAAGAAAGGGAATTCAGAAATACTAACAGAGCGAATGAAGGGTCTTTGGCGAACACCAACGTTGGTACGAAGAGCAGGACCGGCCAAGGCACCTCTGCGAAGACCTCGAGGATCTCGAAGCCTCTCCGTAATCTACAAAATTAACAAACATAAGAAAGAATCCAACACATTGACGTAAGATATTTGTGTAGAGAGAGAAAGAAAACCTCGCGCTGTTGGCGAAGAAGCTCATCGATCTCGCTGCGGAGTACTTCCTCCGTCTTCTCCACCGCCGTGCTCCCCATCGGCGTCAGCACTGCGCTGCACGGCTATAGCTGTTTATTGCCTTACAAAAACCCTTGCTCTCACTCAAACCTTATTTGCTTACCCACCAGAAAACCCTTTTCTAAGCTAACCTTTTTTTTTTCTTTCAATAATTATTTTGTTTTTATTATCTGGTTCTTTTTTTACTCTCCCATTTCTTGTATTCATTTGATTTTTCTAACAATAACCATTTATGAAGAAGTTAAATATCATAAAGTTTAGGAAAATCATTTCTCCATCATCCACATTTTCAATGGCAAGAGAAGAAATATCAGGATAAAGATAATCAATGTTTATTTTTTTTATATACTTAAATTTTAGTATATATAATACATATGATAAATGTTTACTTTTATATAAAAAAATTAATTAAAATCACAATATAATTACAATTTTGATGCATAATATTATGATTTATAAATTATATTAAGATGATAAGTGAATTTTAAAATGGTTTTAAATTTTTTTTAAAAAGTATTATGGTGTGCAATCAAGACTTTAAAGTAATGGTATGATATTGGATTAAGAATATTATAAATTTTTAGAAGGTATTATTCAATTGAAATTTAAAAGATTAAAAAATTATTTAATATTCAAAACTCATATAAATTTCAATAAATGATTTTGGTCGTTAAATTATATTCTGTGTAATTTTTCATCTATGCATATAAATATCATTCATTTCATCTAAATATATGAGATTTTGTTGTTATGTTTCCATCTTTTCATCTTTCTCCTTTCTGTTTCTTAATTTTTTTTTTCTAATTTACATCTATTTTGTAATACAATCACACACTCTTACATAATTGTTGACCTAAAGATTATTTTCAACTGGTCAAATTTCTAATTAAAGTAAAATATGATTTATTGTAAAGATTTTTTTATTTTTCTCCTTTTCTTATGAATTTGTTATTAGTTTTGGTCGGATTAGTTTAGATATGTGATTAGATTAAACTCATGCTAAAAATAAATTATCTTTGAATATTTTGTTTTAGTCTTTAGATTTTAAATAAAACTTTATTTACAACAAATAGTTATATGTAATTTTGTCACAATATTTTAGTTTTTAAGAAGAGATGGTATTTTGTGTTGAAAATTTTTAAATATTTTAAACTAAGTGTTATTTGACTCTTGGTTAATAAATAATTGTTTTAAAAGGTTTTGAATTGAAGACTTTGTATGTAATTTATTGAAAATTTAAATATGATTTTGAGGAGTATTGTTATTGTGTATGTAGTTTTTTCATACGTTAATTTGAGTTTGATGTAGCGAAATACTCGAATAATCAAAGTTCAATTGAGACGTGTAAATGATGATGTTTAAATAAATTGTAAACTATATATAATTAAATTAAAAATTTGTCTGTGAATAAAAAATCCGTATAATATTCACAGTTATTTTTCAGTGAGATAATGAGTGGTTAGTTTTCTTTCTATTAGAGTTTGATATAATAATACTCAAATTTATGTCAACACTTTATTTAAATTTATGAAATGTTTATTTCAATTACATTATTATTCTATTGTTGATATTTAATGTTTTATTAGATTTATGTTATTTTTAATTGTTTAATTGTTGTTTGATTGACTTTAAAATGTATAATGTTGCGAGAGATAATTAATGTTAGGAATAAATTTATTTTAATTGCGCATATTTAAAAACTATTTATCTACAATACTAACAAGTTTATTTGGTTTGAAGATATTAAGTTTATAATTATTTTTTAAGAGAACAAATTTTTAACAATTGAACAAATTAATAATATAATTGAACTTTACGAGTATAACTTTATTTTTAAGTATTTTACATGAAAGATGATTTTGTGAAATTCAATCTTTAACATATTCATATAATAATTTATTACATTGTCTTTATTTCATAACTTAAAGTTTGATCAGTGTATCTTTATCCTTACATTTTAAAGTAAAATATAATATTTATATGTATATATTTAAATTGATAAACAAATGTCTTTTTAACCTAAATATTGCACTAATTCCTAAAAAAACTCGATACTTAAATATTATTATTAAAATTATATATATACATATATAATTAAAATTTAGTCTGGAGATTGAGATAAAAATGATAAAATACGTATAGTTATCTTCTCATTTTTATGTTAATTTATTTATGATAGTTTTGGCTGAATTTATTTGTATTTTTCACTCAATAGAAAAAAGATAATCTATGGTGTAGAAATGGATATTGTATTAAATACTTTGATATCCCTAAACATTTTATTGAATGATAATGTAAAAATACTTCATAAATTTTATTTTATATTCTCAATTTCGGATTAAGGGTGTGAAAAAATGATTTTAAATAAAAATAGTTATTTGTTAACTTGAAACGTTGCAAATGCCTTGGTGTTTAAAATAAGAAGTTGGTAAAATATTCAAAATCTGGGTATGATAAATGCATAAGAAGCATTCAATTCAAATCCTGCGGGTTTCGTATTCATATCTTTTTGCAACTTGACACTTTCACGATCACTCTTCTTATTATTATTATAACAGCATTTAGCTGCGTGATGGAAAAATTGGTTTTTTGTTCTTATTATTTAATGCTAATTGGAGTCGAAAAAATTAATATAATAGGACAAAAAAGTAGTGACTATTATTTATTTATTTAAATAACATGGTAATATATATTTAAATAAATATTATTTATTTATTTAAATAACATGGTAATATATATTTTTACATTGTCCATGTGCAATAAAAGTTGACAAAAGAAGTGGTGAAGAAATTGACAACTTTGAAACCAAGAAAACAGTGGTAAAATAATTGGTAGTAGAAGATATTTAGTTAGGTAGGTGCTAGTGTGTTGTAACAGGTGCTTTGTATTATTTTATCATTTATTATATATTATACAAAAGTAAAAGGAGTTTACATTAGGACCACTTTTCTGAATTTGTCTAGAATGGAATTTACACTGCAAAATAAAAACTACAATAAATTATTATATTAGTTTAGCTTTTAAATAATCTAATAAATAGTTTGTTTAACTTATTATATTTAAAATTATATTTTAAAACACAATATTTTTAATAAAAATTTAAATTAAATTTAGTTTCCTTAAATTATAATGCAATTCAATTTAAATTCTTCAAACTATTATATACTTTAAATTAATTATTTACAAATAACATTTAAAATTTAGTTTAATTCAATTTATGCATTCTTATCCACCTAGATTTATTGATTTAATCACATGTTTTTTTATTATATTTATTAAACTATTTGAGACCTTCTTTGACATATTTAAAAAGGTCCCAATTTTCTGATATTCAAAAGTGCATTTCATACCCATCTCTCTCAACAAACAAATAAACACAGAAGACTAAATAAATGAAGTCAATGATTTGGATACAAACGACTATATATTTATATATATAATTATTTTAAGATCGAAATGAATATGTAAAGAGGTAAAACATTGCCACACACCATAAGATTTATTTAATGATTTTAATGTTTCAAAGAAAATAATTCTTTAATTATCGGTAAAGAATTATGTCATATTGCGTGCAAAAGAAAAAGAAAACAGAAGAATGAAAAATTAAATAGATTATTTTCAATTAAATGGAGACTAATTTAACTTAATTAATAATTTAGATTTAAATTTTAGATAAACATGTTTTATGCATTTGGAGGTTAGAAAAAACAAAGACACGGCACCAACTGCCACATGGCATGAGAGGCTTTTCCTTATGTTACATTAGTACAATGATTGGATTAAAATAAGGAATAAGGAATAGAAATGTGTTGTATTGCGTTGTGTGCAGTGCCGTCTCTGGCTAATGTGTTTTGGATTGGAAGAAGATAAAGGGTCAATCCGTTGTGCGTCAGAACATAATGGAAGAAGCTCACCGGAACCCGTTGAAGCCGCGCCTTGAGCGGCGGAACGCCATGAAGAACATCGATTACCGGTTGAAGGAGGATGAAGACACAGACACCGACACGGACATAGACATAGGTAATTTGGATGAAAGGAGTTTCCGAGTGGAAGGAATCGACGGCGAATTTGACCGTATCTTTCGGAGCTTGGGGCTGTCTGGGCCCGAGGACTTTGCCATCCCAGCAGCGGCTTGGAAAGAAGCCCAGGCCCAAAAGGCCCGCAGCACCGTGAACCTTCAGCTCGAACCGTCACAGAATAAAAAACAGAGTGAGGGGGGGATAAACGGCGTTAGGCCTCCCGTTTTGGAACCGACGCAGGTCACCTCTACTTGGACCTCCCAACAACCAACGGAGAGGGACCCACTTTCTGATTCCGTGTCACGTGATGATGACAGTGATGTTGGTGTTGAAGCTGAAATTGAAGAGCTTTCTGCTTTGGTCGAGAATGAGACCCTCGATATTCATAATATGTCGCCGAATGTGAGCGGTTATTTCCCGTCGTGGCAAAAGGGCGAGATCTTGGGAAAGGGCTCTTTTGGGACTGTTTATGAAGGCTTCACCGAGTCAGTACACTACACTACACTACACTACTCTTCTTTCCCTTTCTTCCTTTCTTTCAGCTTCGCATGCATAGAGATTATTCATTTGATTTTACTGTATCTCAGTTATCTACAATTAGAAAGACCATCTGGGTAGCTTTATGGAAATTTACACCAATTTTTTATTTGGGATTTAATGCATCCTACTGAAAGGAATTAATGCAGTCATCTTGTTTAAGACTATTTGGTTCAGAAGTTTTTTTTTTTTACAAATGCTATGAAAATAGGGATTGCAAATCCGTACACCAACTATTTAATATGTTTTCAGGTCAGACAATTGTTTTGAAAAAAAGAGAACATTAACAAATCGTATCTTTAATATTCTTAAAACACACTTAGAAGTTAAACTTAAGAAAAAAATTCTTCTTAAAAGACAAATCAACATTTACTAATGTATAACACTGTTTTTGATTTTTCTTAAAATATATTTAAAATGTAACTTGCTGATATAATTCTTCTAAAACACAATAATATAATCATGATATCCAAAAAATGTGTACTAGTTTGATAATAATAATCTCCGAACTAGAATGAGTGCCCAACAACTTATTTAGAAAAGTTTTGATTCTATCATAAATGAAGTGCTGAATTCAACTTTACAAAATCAACATGTAAATAATTACCTAAATGTTCTAATAAATACATTTGCTATGTATGTAGTTGATGTAAAATTTCCCAATTTTTGTACTGTACTGTTGAGGCATATGCAAATAGACCATTTAGTTATATCCATTTCCATGTGCTTTTGTTTTCACTGAAGTAACGCATACGTTTTCTTTTCCTTGCAGTGATGGGAACTTTTTTGCTGTTAAGGAGGTGTCTTTACTGGATGACGATAGCCAGGGCAAACAGAGCATCTTCCAGCTTCAGCAGGTGAGAGGATTTAGTCTTCCCCTTCTCATCAAACAAACTTCATGGCATAATCTAATTTTTTGTCAAACCATAAACACATTCCTCATTTGTTTGTTCCATGTTATACATAAGCATTTGATAATGTGAGTATTTTGGTCGTCCAGGAAATCTCTCTTTTGAGTCAGTTCCGACACGACAACATAGTTCGATATCTTGGCACTGACAAGGTATGCTGCTTTCTTGTTGGCAATTTTATTAGAATTTGTGTGTGGGTCATGTTAAAAGGTGTGCACATTCAGCTTAAGTGGCTTGTTTAACCGAAATACCTTAAAATGTCTTGTTAGCTGATTGGATACAACCCCTATTACAAAAGGTTTACGCGAGAAAAAAATAAGGGAAATGGGGATAGAGGTATTTGATGTATCATGTAGTTACAAGAAGATAGGAGTTATTACCATGTTACTAAAGTTAGATAAAGAATAAGAGAGATTTATATAAATAATGTTCATCTTCCTTAAGTTTTCTGATCCAGTTTCTATAATTAGCTGCGTCTCAAGTGTTTGGTGGTGCTCCTTGAATTATTTTTGTTACTTAGGAGTAAATTGATTTCAATTGTTTACTCCTCTTCTTTTCTTTGTTATCTGTATTTACGTCTTACTATTTCTCAGGATAATGATAAGCTGTATATCTTCCTTGAACTTGTAACAAAAGGATCATTGGCAAGTCTCTATCAAAAGTATCGATTAAGGGACTCTCAAGTTTCTGCATACACAAGACAGATTTTGAGTGGCTTGAAGTATCTTCATGATCGTAATGTGGTTCACAGGTAACATGAGTGAAATTTCTCTCTTGATGCAGCATAAATATTGTGCCTGTAATAAGTGCAATATTTTTTATGCATTTTGGATTTTGATTTCTTCTTTGGTATCCCGAAGAATCAATTTTAAGCCGATTTCCACTTTATATGACTATTGAAATCACTGAATAGTCAAAGTTGGATGCAGTGGTTGGAAATTGATGACCGAAGTATCTCAAATTTACATGGATTTCTGCATTCTAACTTTTAGTTCATCAAAAATTTTAAATTTTAAGGGACATCAAGTGTGCCAATATATTGGTTGATGCAAATGGGTCCGTCAAGCTTGCAGATTTTGGATTGGCGAAGGTACATTTCTTCAGCAAAATAAACTTTCTCGAGTCAGCATCTTATCACCCGCAAATTCCAATGCTAACCACTTGCAATTATATTGTTCTTTTTTCATTTGCAGGCAACCAAGTTGAATGATGTTAAATCAAGTAAAGGCTCTCCGTACTGGATGGCCCCCGAGGTTTGTCTCTCTCCATGTACCATATGTTCGATTAATTCCTTTAATTGGATGAACTGGAAGTAGATGGATCATATGGCTGTCTTATTCAGTTTAGCACACATAACAATTTCTCACTCGCTTCAATGACAATTCTCAATTAAGTGAATTATTTTATACATGAACATGCTTCCACTGAGTTTTTTTATACCGGACTGCAGAATCACCATTTTCAATATTTGTAATTTCTTTGAATTGTTGGATCATAGGTTGTTAACTTGAGGAACCGTGGATATGGGTTACCAGCCGATATATGGAGCTTAGGATGTACAGTACTAGAAATGTTGACGCGGCAACCTCCTTACTCTCATTTGGAAGGAGTATGTCTAACATTTTACAGTTTTTACTATCACCTTTTATTTACCCTTATTTTTATATTTTTCTAGATTCATTCATTACCAAGACTGAATTTTCCGTGTGATCATTTGTTCACTTCTTTAAATTATCTCATAGGATTTCACCTTACAGACAATTAATAAAGACTGTATTATACTACATACCTTTAAAATTAAAGAAACAATGCTAAATACCCCTTTGTTTATGTTTGTTACGACAGATGCAAGCGATATTTCGAATTGGCAGTGGTCAACCTCCGCCTGTTGCAGAATCTTTGTCAACAGATGCCCGAGATTTCATTCTTAAATGCTTACAAGTTAACCCAAACAAACGGCCAACTGCTGCTCGCCTATTGGACCATCCATTTGTAAAGAGAACACTTCTGTCTCCCATTAGTCCAATTTCTCCAAGTATTAATCTTTTACTGTCTTGAGAGGTTCTCAATCACCTCTTAAGTATGTCAACTCCATCTGTTATTTTTTGTTGTTTATCTTAGCAGTGACCTCTGGTTTAGACTGGTGCGCTACACAGGACAAGGTCAGTAGTTTTGCAGATATATCCCTGTGTTGGACATTACAGTCTAAAGCATATCTGGTTATAATCACCTACCTTAGACTACCATGGTGGTCCCTGGTGAAGGGTTTTGTGAACAGGGTATCTTATGCCACTAGACACCTACCAGTAGAGAGCTATATTTGGGGCTGAGTTGTTACTTCTTCTGGTCACTTTCTTTTCCTTCAGCTTAGCCTTTTGAAATTCTTTTTGTCGAGCATTACTTATTAATTAGAGCAATGGTTGGTAGTAGTTGTATTGTAGCCATAGGCATGGTCCCTTGACATGTGTGAATAGTTAGCTAAGAAAGGGAAGTAGCTACCTAACAAAGCAAGTATTTAGTATTGAGTTTTTGGACTTTCTCTTTAATTAGAGCCACACTGGATTTCCTGTCTTAAGCATGACTATGTATCAAAACATGTATAAAAGGAAAAGTAGTATCTCCTTCGTTTCTTTAATCACTATTCCAATCTCCATTACTTTCCATCCTAACATATTTGCTAAATTTTAGTTTTCAACATTGAATTTTGGGCACCTATTTTTTGTTAACATCTAACTAATATCTATGATGGAATTTTACTGTTCTAAAGTGAGATGTAGTTGAAAGGATACACTGCAGTAATAATTGTTTTGATTACAAAATTAACAATTAAAAATTCAATTATGAGGGAGATTAATTTGATTATTCTGTAATTTGTAAATTCAAATCGAACGAATAAAAATTAAATCGTTCATATTTTATTTCCTTTTTAATCAAATCTAAAGTAACCTGTAAATACTCCTAGTATCCATTATTATTTTTTTCTTTGTATCGCATTATATTATGTATAACATTTATATATATATTTAATTTTATAGTGTTTTAAATCAAGCTTTTTTATTTCATACGCTCTACAACTTCTGTATATATGTTTTAGCCTATGCATATTTTCATATTTAAATACATCTAACAATGTAATTCCCAGTTTACCTATTTGAATGTGGAATAGGCCAAAGCTAAAATCTGAGAAGGAATGTATTCTAGATGCCACCAAACACTTGGAAGCAGCCCTTAATATTAAAAATGATTTAATAATAATTGGTTGATATAGTTGCTAGTTTCAATGCAAATGCTGCTTCTCCTTAGTTTCCTGGAATGGTTGCAGCAAGTGGTTAGTGAACACATGCTCCTTATTCATCTAGAAACCCCCTTTCTTATTCCTTCACCCTCACTTTTTAATACACTTTACCATTATTAAATTCTGTTTAAATAAACTCTTTTTTATAATTCAATACAAGTTTATAAACATTTTTATAATTCATTTCTTAATTTTATATTATACGCAAGAAACGATTTAAAATTCACCAATTCAAATAAAATTTCAAAATTTTAAAAACTGATTATATTTATGATATATATTAAAAATCAATTCATGATATATTTATAATTGTTTTTTAATTTATATGAAAAATCATTAAACTGCAATAACCATGTAGGGAACGTAGAATTTTGACATGAATGGTGGTTAGTTCTTGGTAGTTTCCAATCCAACACCTACAACGCAACCTTCTCTGCATTTGCCTCGCAACGATTCGATTCAACTTGGCTCTCTCTATATGTGTTTCTGTGCTTGCGCCCTAAACCACTACACACGCACATAATTTCACTTCGCAAATGGCTAGTTTCATTAGAAGAATTGAAGCGGCGATTAAGAGTAGTAGTGATTCAATTTTGGGAAAAGGAGAATGCCGCGTCCGTGGATTTGGTTCGGAAGTGGACAGTGGCATAAGGAGTAGGACTGCGTCAAATTCGGAAATATCCTCTGTCCATGGATACGGTTGGGCAGTGGAGAATGGCATCAAGAGTACCACTGCGCCAAATTTGGAAACACAGGACACTGTTCATAGTTTTGGTTGGGTGGTGGATAATGCAATGAAGAGTACGCTTGCGCCAAATCCCCCTCCTCTCCACGGTTTCGCTTCGGCAGTGGATAATGGCATTAGCAGTAACGTTGGTGCCGAAGCTGAAACTGATGCAGAAGCTGAAACGGAAGAGTCAGCGAACAGAGAGATGTCTATGGGGTCATGGCAGAAGGGGTACTTGTTAGGGCAGGGCTCCTTCGGCACCGTCTACGAAGGCGTCTCAGAGTTTGTATTCTCTCTCCTCACCACCCATCTCATCTTTCTCTTCTCTTTTCTTCTCACTTCCTTATCAAATTTAATATCATTTCTTCAAAATTATATCCCAAAATATCTATAAATCGATTTATGCCAACAACAGTAATAATAATAAATGTTTTTTTTGTCTTTTCTATGTTGAAGAAAAGGTAATTGAAAAAATGAAAAAATAAATAGAAAATTACTTTTTCTTTCTTTCTAGTTTTACTTTTTTTAAGCAAGTTTCAAACATGTAAAAAAATATTAATAAATAATTATTTTGTGAAAAGAGTATTTTTATTTTCTAAAAAAAGTCAAAAATTGCATTCGGATGAGTTTTTGGGTAATTTAGCCCATATAGGTGACGAGACATTACAGGTAGCAATTGAGAATATATTCCAATTTTCATCCGGGAATTAATCTGTGATAAATACGTGTTTAAATTATGTAAATGTATTTTAGTTTTTCTTTTTAAATATTGTCATATTTATATCATAGTAACACTTTTTTCAGTGTTTTTTAATTCTTAAAATTAACTATGTAAGTTTAGAATTGGCATGATTGATAAAATTATTTAAGAAAATAAAAGGTATTTTAAAATTAATTTATTTAATTATTTTACTGCCATAATTTAACTAAATATTAAATTTATTATTTTATATAAAAGTGTTAATAAAGTACTAATTATACAATTTTTCATACAAGTACACCTTATAGAAATATTGTTACTTTTAAATATTATTCTTAGTGTTTTTAGGCTTATTATTAACTACGGTAATTTAATATTGACTTAACTGACAAAATAAAAAATATTATTGAAAATGATTTTTTAAATTAACATAATTGGATTATTTTTAAGTATGTAACTCAATTAAATATTGTATTTATTATTTTATATTATTAAGATAATAAATACATTATTATTTTTAATTTTCAAATGATTGTGAACAATCATTTTTATTACTTTTAATATTGTTCTTAATTTTCAATTCAATAATTTACTATAACAATACATAGTTAAAAAAAAATTACTTTTACATTTCAATCCTGTCATTTTGACTAATTGTACTATAATTTATTTTTTTTAACATATTATAAATACTGATTTTGTCTATAATGAAAATAGATATATTAAAAGTAAATATTTAATAAAAAAATACGCAATTTAAGGTTAATAAATTAAAACTAATAAAATTCGTTTTCGTAATATTTAAACTAATTTATACGAGATTACCGTATTTATATAAAATCATAAATATATCGTTTAATGGATTTATGTACCTAAAAATAATCTAATTATCTTGATTTAAAATATTATATTACAATTATTATCTTAATTAATATTCTTTATTTTTTTAACCATGTTAGTACTAAACTAATTAGAGTCAGGAACTAAAAAAATGTCAAATATAAAAGTAATAATTCTTTTGTTAAGATTGAATTAGAAACATTCATATTTTTTGATGCTTAAAACATATTTAAACTTAAAATAATGTAATTATTCTCTTATTTTATTTTATAACCCAAGTTGCTATAGAAGTTTTTGTATAAATGCTATCAAAACTGTTTCACTTCTAAATAGCCTTGGAAATATAAATTCATGTTAATTAGCATGTTTACAAAGCAATTACATCTAATCATAATATTCAAACAATGCGTGTAGTACTTTGATAAAATATTTCTCGTACATACACTCAATTGAAAGTTACTTACCCCTATAGAAGCACTTTTTAAGATGCTATTACTTAGCTGTGATTTTGAGGATTTTATTTGCGGGGAATTTAGTTATGAAATTCTTCTTCACCCGTAATTAATAAGACGTAAGTTATACAAAAACGATTTAGTTAGTCATCCATTTCCTTTTGGTTTTGTTTTCTAAGATAACACATGCATTTTCTTCTCCCACAGAGATGGATTTTTTTTTGCTGTAAAGGAGGTGTCTTTGCTGAATGATAGAAGCCATGGCAAACAGAGCATTTTCCAACTTCAGCAGGTGAGAGGACTTGGTCTTCCCATCAAACTTCATCATATAATTTTTTCTCATCAAACTTGTCGATATGTTATCTTGGAGATTCCACGACGAGAACATTTCATTTTATATACGTGAATGTAAATTTTATTTTAAAAATTGATTTTATAAAATTGAGTTAAACTTATTATTCACTTCTTAATAAATTATATTTTCAACTTGCATTTAATTATATATGAATATTTTTTGTCTTCATTTTAGGAAAGAACTCTTTTGAGTCAGTTCCGCCATGACAACATCGTTCAATATCTAGGCACGGACAAGGTATGTTGCTTTCTGGCTGGCAAGTCTATTATAATTTATGTCTCGAGCATGTTTAAAAGTGTGGACTTTCAGCTTGTTTAGTTGTTTTATCCAAACATGCATTCATATTTTAAATTTAACCGTCTTTCTTTGCTCCTCTGAATATGATTATGATATTTGGGAAATAATAGTTAAACTTTTAGGCATGACCAATATAAATAATCATTTTGTAAATTACCAAACATTTATTTGGCTGAAATTTCTTGGCTTATTAAGCCTCTTGAGCATTAAGGCGAATGTGTAGATGTATATAGTAATTGTTATTTACAAAGATGAATATGTCATGGGTGTCAAACAATATAACATTATTTAATAAATAGAAAAAGAAAGGAATCACATGTCATTGAGATGGATAAATGCATTTTCTGTTTCTTATTGCATTGCGTAAGTTCATAAATTGTTTTTGTTTTGATACCTTTGAAGTTGTATGAATCTGCTTGAATTTAGAGCTACAAATGCACATTAAATTTGCCCCATGATGTTTTTTCTTTTGGATTGCTAAGCTTTTTTCTTTTCACTAAGTTCTTCATAATGCAGTTTTACAGAATCAATGCTATTCCAGTAATATTTTCGTGTTTAAGTGGTGTAATAGATCGTCCATTAGACTATGTATATGAATTCCTTCTGAAATCTAAGGATGATTAGTTGATTATTTGATGCGTCTTGTACTTTATTCTATACATGACATGTTTTTGTATCATTGTTTAGGAGGTGATATCTGAACTATTTTTTGCCTGACTACACTACGTAGGAGTAATTACATTTTAACGGTTTCTCTTCTCTTCATAGATATTTGTATTTACATTTCCATTATTCCTCAGGACAATGATAAACAGTATATCTTCCTTGAGCTTGCAGCAAAAGGATCATTAGCAGATCTCTACAAAAAGTATTGTTTAATTGACTCTGAAGTTTCTGCATATACTAAGCAAATTTTAAGTTGCTTGAAGTATCTTCATGATCGTAATGTGATTCACAGGTAACATGAGTGAGAGGTTTCTATCTTGATGCAATGCAACTCTTATACCCAGTGTAAAAAATGTCTACTTGGAAACATAAGTCTATTTTGGATTTTGTCTTCTGTATCATAAAGATTCTATTTTAAGCTAGCTAATATCCTCTCTAAACGAGTATGTAAATCACTTAATAGTCAAAGTTTGATGCAATGGTATGAAATAGATGAAGAAAATATTTCTTAAAGTTACATGGACTTGCTACATTATAATTATTTTTTATCTAAAATTTTAAGGGACATCAAGTGTGCCAATATACTGGTTGATGCAACCGGGTCCGTCAAGCTTGCAGATTTTGGTTTGGCAAAGGTACCTTAAGCAAAACCCACTTTCTCAAGTCAACATATTATCATAGTAAATTCCATATACTAATTGTTTACAATTATCTGTTGGTTCTTTTTCCTTTGTAGGTTACGAAGTTAAATGATGTTAATTCAATTGGAGGTTCCCTGTACTGGATGGCCCCTGAGGTTTGTCTCTCTGCATGTCGTATATGTTTGACATAATTCCTTTAATTGGTTGTCTAATTTAGTTTGGCATATATACCAATTGTCCTCCCTAATTCAATGAGATTATTCTCAATTATAACCAAATTATATGATAGAATGATAGATGAATGCCATGTGCTTACACTAAGTTTCTTATACCGAACTGCACAATTACCATTATGAATAATTTGTAATTTTGCAATGTGCCTAGAATGAGTTTGAATTGTTGGATGATAGGTTGTTAATTTGAGGAGTCGTGGATATGGGCTAGCAGCTGATATATGGAGCTTAGGATGTACAGTATTAGAGATGTTGATACGACAACCTCCTTACTCTCATTTGGAACCAGTATGTCTGATAATTTACAATTTTTACTATTATCTTTTCTTCATCCTCATTTTTATATTCTTCTAGATTCGTTGTCTAATCTCACAGGCAATTAATATAGACCGTAAGTACCTTTAAAACTAGACAAGTGATGCTAAATACTTTTCATTTGTTACAACAGAAGCAAGCAGTACTTCGAATTGGCAAGGGTGAACTTCCACTTATTCCAGAATCGCTATCAACATATGCCCGAGATTTCATTCTTAAATGCTTACAAGTTAACCCAAATGAACGACCAATTGCTGCTCAACTATTGGAGCATCCATTTATAAATACATTCCAACAAAGTATTGAAAATATTTAGACTGAACACCAATATTTACTGAGTAATGCTATTTCTTTACAATAGTTTGTTTTAGATCAAATATGAAAAACCATGATTTCGGGCTTGGAAAACCTCAGAAAACAGGCTTATTTCAACAAATGGTTCCTAGTAGGAATCTCCACACACTCAAGCTCGAAATCTCCTGATAAAATTTTCATCACCCATAACATAAGCATCGTATTTGAGACATTCCTTCCAATTGTTCCTTTCTTATTTTTTAATTTCTCAATAAAATACAAAAAAAATATAGTTATTTTTCCAGACTATGAACTTACAAACTAGAACATTTACAAAGTTTTAGAACTAACCACGAAATCGAGTTCGAAACCATTTCAATTTAAAAACCACAGCATCCAGCAGCCTTCCACTATCCAACAAAACCGACATTAATCCGAACTCAGACAAAACCATTTCAAATATATACGTTTGGCGCCATCCTCCTTCCCCCAAAACGACCCCATCAGCCGCCAAATTCCCCTACCACTGTGGTGAGGCTCTCTGGCAATTGTTTAGAAAAGCATTGCAGCGGCACCATGAGAAATGGGGAATGAGACATTTGATTCTTGAGAATCGAATCTAAGTGAGCAAACATGGCATGACTCAGTTGGTGGTGAATGCCTAAGTCGTATACTAGTTGAGCTTTTTCTTTTGGAGAAAGCACAGAATGGAAGAAGGCTTTACCAACAGTTGGATCTCCAATTGTTATCTATCCTAATCATGGTCCTACCCCCAAACTGGAAAACCACATATGTTGGAAAGATTGCTGGAGAAAAGGCTGGAAGTGACACAAAAGTTGACAACCAGAAATCAATCGAACAAGAAATTTCTAGGAAAGAGGTATTGGGTGTGAAAAGGCCTATGATATCAAAATAATCAAATGGCTAAAATTGATGATTTGCAGCGGTACATCGTATTCTCCATCCTGAAACTTACAGAAAGACGTAGAGAGGAAAAAATTACAGAATTAAATGACAAACATGATTTAAACCTTAACTTTATAAGAATAGTCGCCATAGAAGTTTTTTGTACAAAAGGTGTCAAATCGTCGATGTCTGAATACCACACTAAAGAATCAAATTTGCAAGGCGAAGTGAGATGTGAACACTACCTAAAATTGATGAAGTCTCGTTTTTTTCTCAGTATCTACCTCTCCACATGCAATGCCCCCCTACACTCAACTGACACAGCAGCTGCAGTTTCTGATAGATCCCTCCTCATCTCTGAAATTTTGGACCCCACATATTCTTTAAACTTCGAGACTGAATCAACCAACTGAAAGAGTTCGCCGACACGCATTTGAATTTCTTCTTCACTTTGTTTAATCGCTTCCTGCAACTTCAATTGGGATGTCTTGACAAAAATGAAGTTCATTAGATAGAATATCGTCACATAAATCACGTCAGTAAAGAAAGGAAAAACACACTTTTGTCTACATTCAAATTTCAAAATGACTTCTGTTAATAATTTTGCTGATTTAGCAAAAAAAGGGTACATAATTTACTTGGATTATTTCCTATTTCTGGGCCTGTGCTTGATATCCCTAGAATCCTCTAGAACAATTACATACTCATGCCAAAGCTAAATCTCAAAATGCATGGATAATTGGATTCAATAGTATGCAAGCTAAGAGCAGAGTTTCCCTCTTAACCAAAACTACTTCCACAAGACCGTCAACACGATCTAAGCACAACATAACTCAGAAGAAGCTAGAAGATGAACATAACAACTATTATGCAGTCAAAATACTGGCACACAAACACTCGTTTATCTGTGCACGGTATGAATATGAACCCAGAAAAAAAGATAGAAACACTACAATACAATGTGAGAAAGAGAGTATGTTCGATAAGAATTCACTCAAAAACTTAACCTGTAGAAAATACCGAAACAGGCTAGTCAATGTGGATAATGAAATTTGCTTGCTCTCCAAGCTCATTGGGACACAACAACAGGCATATTCTCCATATCTTGAACAATTATTGGCATTTCAAATTCAATATATTAGAAAAGCAAATCACAAAAAGGAATTACCTTGAGAACCTCTGCTGCCTCTCTTTCCATAATATCGATTTCATGATCTGCTAACTGGACATCCTCCAACATTTTTTTACCTTCAGCAGAACATCCACTGGTGTATTCCTGTGTTTCCTTCTTTTTCATGTTCAGTTGATTTTCCATCTGGTAGATGAATCACAAGCAGCAGAAATGGAAGTCAAACAGAAGTCATTACTAGGAAAGATTACTCTTCTGTCCAATACTAAAGAAAATCCAACAGAGTGTAACCGAACTTTCTAACAGGAAGAGAGTTGAAGTGTATATGAATATTTGATCTGTATGTTTTAACACGAGCTATAATATTCTCCGCAAGTGTAATGGAAATCGAAAGAATTCCCTCATTAAAACCAAAAATAATTTACACTGGACCAGTCTTGATCTTAAGTAGCGAGAAACATCTAGTCATGCTTAAGTCATAGTGCCAATCAAAAATAAAAAAAATAAATGCTTAATTCATAGTGCACTGCAAGAATGACAGGTGATTTGAATTCAAAAAGATGAAAAAAGCATTGTTACTGATTGCTACCTACAAAAGGGTAAAATATATATACTCGGGCTGTGCAAGTTCAAAAATTTGAGAACGCAGGCATCAACAATTCAAGGCATTGCTAACATTTTAACTTTCTAGTAAAAGTGTTACTCTCTCCGTACATCAAGTTCGCTATTATCTAGGCCCGGCCAATCATCTACCAAATCAAATTCTCCATTCACTATTCCAGTCATCAAACAAATTTGAAATGAAAACTAGTTCCCTGTGCAGTAGCAGATTATATACAGACACCAAGTGACATAAACACCGCCAAACACGACACGACAATGCACTTACTTCATCAACGCGCAACTGCACTGCGGCTAGCTGATTTCTTTTCCCTTCAAGCCTCGCAGCATTTTCACCGGACTTCTGCTGATAAGAAATGCACTCTTCCAGTTTTTCCATAGAACCTTTTTTTATTTCATCAGCAAAGGATCTAAGCGCAGGCTTCAGCATGATTTTGTGATCAATGCCCATTATCTCAGCAGGAGTAGTCCCCT
This sequence comes from Phaseolus lunatus, assembly GCA_013389735.1. Lineage (NCBI taxonomy): Eukaryota > Viridiplantae > Streptophyta > Magnoliopsida > Fabales > Fabaceae > Phaseolus > Phaseolus lunatus. The sequence goes on from CM023862.1 coordinate 35,869,494, forward strand.
TGCCATTCAAGACATACTGAACTCCATTCCCAATCTTCAACCTACAACCACTCAATCAGTAGCGTTGACATGAGAATAAAAATGAATTCAAGACTCAACACAATATCCATTAGCTAGCATCATCAAACACAATTTACTTCATAATAATTATAACATGACAGTGAATAATGAAAATGGTGATAAAAATGTGACCTCCTAAGGGCTTGGTTGCAGTCCAGAGCGAGAGCTTCTAGGTCGTTGATTTTGTGCGAGATAGTGGTGTCGATATCCCACGCCTTCTCTTCCCACGCATTCCTCGCAAGCTCAGCCTCCGCAGTGTCCCTCTCCACCGCCTGTAACTCTCTCTTCATCCTGTCCACGTCCCTCGCATTGAACGTCTGCGCCTCAACGCGCCTCTTCAGCTCCTCGTTCTCCTCGCAGATCCTCTCCCTCTCCGCCTCCTTCGCCTCCAACTGCTTCTCCTTCTCCGCCAAAACCTTCTCCGCCTGCTCGATCCGCGACGACAGCTCTTCGATCATCTTGTTGAACTTAATTACGTCGTTCTCCAGAATCGCCTTGTCCTTCTCCAGCGCCTCCTTCGGCGAGGGCGCGGTCCGGAGCCGCTCCAGCTCAGCATTCAGCTCCGCAGCGGAGCGCCGCGCCGCTTCGAGGCGTTCCTGGGCCGCGGCAGTCTGGTGTTGGATCTTCTCCTGGATGCTGCGGTCGAGTTCCTCGACGGCATCGTCGTCGCCGCGGATGTAGAGCATGTAGCTGTTGACAGTGTATTGGTAGATGGCGTTCTGCTGTTTGGGGGAAGAAGAGATGTGGGAGTGGAATTTGGCGATCTGGATGAGCCAATGGATGAGAGCAAGGAGGGTTGGCCATTGGTGAGGCGCGGCTGGGGAACGGAGAATTGATTTGTTGAGTTTGAAAGGGTAATTGAGGCGTTTGAGGAGGAAAGGGAGATCCTCTTCGAGTTTGGAGAAGGGGAAATCGAGTAGGGAGAGGAGGAATTTTAGGGTTTCGAGGATGTCTTTGGCGGAGGGGAAGGTTGTTTTGAAGGTGATTGGGAAGTTGTGGGAGGAGAGGAAGGAGTTAATGGTGGAAATCACCGATTGCTGGAACTGCCGGTCTTTGTAGAAGTCGAGGGTGGGACGTCCGCCGACTCCGACGGATGAGGGGCGGCTGCTGACGTCAGAGTCGCGGGAGGGGTACTGGCGGTGGTGGAAGTCGACCGGAGTTGGTGGCGGCGGAGGAATGAAGGAGTCCTTGGGTTGGCGACGGGCGGTGGGCCTCATGGTCTCAGAATTGATTGAAATTTGAATTTTTGTAATCTTATGTGCGCGGGTGTATTTTGAGAGTGTGTATGTGGCTTCTGCTTCAACGATGGAGTTACATTTTATTCGGATTTCCCGCTCTTAATCACTCTACTATAGGTGCTGCCCAGCCAACTGTATAATAATAATCTTTACATTTCTTTAATTAAATTCAGAAGCCATTTGCTGCCATCGACTCTGCTCTGCGCAAGAGGTTTCTTTCTCATACCTATAATTGTGTTCAGATACTTTCTTTCATTAAAATTTTTATAGCGTTTGATAAATAAATATGATATGTATATTTAATTGTTACATAGCCAGATTTCATATTTAGATTTAATTTATTTTTACAAGTATCGAATATGATTTTTTAAATGAAATGTAAATATAACAAACAAACAAACAAAACAGAGGAAAAATAACGTATTTCCTATTTTTTATTTACATAATAATCACATAATTGGCATAATTTATAATATTTCAGATAAGTAAATTGTCGAATATAATCGACAAAAAAATCATATTTATTACAAAAGTAATCCAATAAAGAATATTTTATCTAATTGAAGTAATACATATTTTATGTGCTAAATCATACAACGTAAAATGATTATATAGTGTTAACATAAAGTTGAACTACTTAATTGTGACACTATTATTACTCTTAAAATTAAATGGTCTATTTTATTTAGTTACACACTTCAATGCAGCTTCGCTTGTATGTTAATGTATAGAGCGACTATTATTTAACTATAGTTGGAATGCTCAACGTAAAAATAGAATATAAATGAGAAGAAATAGTATTTATCATGGTATATCAATGTGTTAAGTATACAATATTCATTTATGAATACATATATACAAATTGAACTGCTACAAACGGATACAAATTCTCTTTTGCTCTTCTCGTGTGTGGAACGACCGAGATGCCAACTGCTTGACAGACAAGGAAGCTTACACGACAAAAATGTTATTTCTTCAAACACATCAAACTCCCTTCTTGGAGGAGAGAATGAAGAAGACTCAGTTTGCATGCCCCTATAAAGAGGCAAGAAAAAATAAATTAAATAAAGTTTAAAAAATGTAAATACTGTTAAGGTTTTTTCTGAAACCCTACTACAGCGGTTGTGGAGGAGGTGAGGCTAAATATTCCTTTTCCTCCAAATTCCGGTGGGAACCCCATAACATACTGGAGATGCCCCTGTCAAGAAAGGAAGAGTGCAAACTTCCCGTGCCTGACCCATGAAAGCTCCAATTTTGCGTCTGTGACCACAGTTCTTAGGTGACTCGTTCTCGGCCAACTGTAATTTCTTCCGCGGAGCCCTCCTCTTTGGTCTACCCTTGCAGCCCTTCAAGTTCATTGCCTCAAATTCTTCGGACAGTAAGTTGCATTGACAGCATTCCGATGACATATCTGATCTTTCTTTCAACCATGCATTGAACATTGCTTTACCAAATCGATCGATATCCCTGTCTGTCACTTCCCATAGATTGCCAACGATTGCTGGAGAACCAGCCAGCAGATATGACAGGGGAGTGCCTTGGGGTGCATATTGACCAGGTAAGGTCAATGAACCACTACTGCACCCCATCAGAAAAGTAGCAGCACATTTGTCTAGTTTCTGAATCTCATGCCTAGGAATGTACTGTGCTCCTGTAAAAACACGTTTAGTCAGTGATATAAATATAGGAGCCACAGGGATTTACACATTATTTGTCAGACATGTAATAAGTGTTATGCAAAACATATTACCACTTCCATGCCCAAAATATATGAAAAGGTCGTGACTTTCCAATGCTGAAGCCAATTCTTTGATGGTGGGTCTCGAACCAGCCTTTCCCTGTAAATAACAAAAGATAAAAGAAAACATACTTATTAAGTAGACTAATATATAAAACAATTAGCAGGAATATAAAAAAATGTGTAGTATTTCCTCCCTTGTAGTCTCGTCAAATTTAAACTGCTATATTACCTCCAGGTTTTGATCTCTAAAATAATTCTCAAACTCAGTCTGAGTGTAACAGAGATCACCATCTGGATTTAATAAATAAAAAGCATCCAGCGGATCGATCAAAGGAAAGGGCACTAAATTCCTTCCTACTGGCTCCTTATTGTCGCTGCCTTTATGAAGAACAGCAGAAATGCAGCTCACAGAAGGCATGCGATAAACCTCCTGGTTCCGTAGAACAGGCAAGTTTTCCCAAGGAAGCATCTGTCGCAGTAGTAGTTATTGAAGTCAATAGTAAAAATAAACATATTAGGCAACAGGTAAAACCAAGAATACATACATAGTTCAGTTTTGAAAAGCAAAGCATGAGTTCATTTCCTTGCAGCCATTGTTTTTCTTAAAACTAAGCCACAAATTACACTTGGCAGATAGGATTCTCAAATAAGAAATTACAGAATTGAAAATAAACAATTTGGTCATGTCTGTTGAAAATATTGCCGCTTCAAATGTAAATTATAAGCACATAAAATGTCAGTTAATAAAATCTGAAAGAAATAAAAACCAACAGTCAATTCTTCATAAGAGTAGAAATGAATTTAAAACCATATAAGCATTTTATTAATTTGCTGTACCATCGAACATAAAAGTGTAGACCTTGATGCTTAAAATTAATTCATAACTACGTAGTGAGTCAGAAATAATTCACTAACCTGCACCTCATAGTCCAACACAAGAATTATAGGTTCTCTGTTCACAGCACCATCCACCTCCAGCACATTTAATGCATCGCTTAACAGTTCAAAAGCAACCTCCGACGACATTCCAAATCCATTGGCGGCATTTAACAATATCCCCTTCCTTGCTTCATCACAATATCCTACTTTAGCAATGTAGCAGTCTTTCTTTGAGCATAGATGTGAATCCAATGTTTTCCCATCACAAACATATTTAGATCCTCCAAGAATAATTTTAAGGAGACCCTCATTAACATCCAATTTGCATTTAGATCTTAAATCATTCACAAGATTCTTAAGCACCAACTCATAATTTTTGCAGTTCAACAATTCTCCAAGAAGAAGACATTTCCATGAACCAAACCACGACTCTTCAAGATTCCTAGTTAGATATGACAATAACACAAGATGAGAAAACATTTAATTTCTTAAAAATTTAAAACTACCACTACCCAAGACAATGATCCCAATGTGAGCGGTGGGGTGCTCTTTTAAAGTTTGAGTTCATTAATAAAGAAAGGATAAAGCCTTGCATTGAGTACACACTGTTCAACTACATAATGTGCAGTGTACATTCTTAAATCAACTTATGAAATCACAAGAGGTAGTGCACGCACCTGAGTAATTTATCAAGACGGTGATCAAGGTTCTTTCTCCACTTCCACCATAACATCCTATTCTGTGTTGTATCTTCAGAAGGAGATATTGTTGACAAGTAGTTTTCTTCTAAAATTGTTTTGAATGCTGGAGCCACATCATCAACAACTGTAAAACCCCAAGGACAATGCCATTTTTCACTATGTTCCTCACAGTTCAAAAAAGTGCCTGAACCAGTACTCAGATCACCCTCATCTGAAGAATGTGATGAAAAGTTTAAAATTACTTGCCTAGTTCAAATGGTTAAGCTTAACACTTATATCAGAGTTGTACATCTGTGCTTACAGTAGTTAAATACCTTGTAAAATAGAATCAAGTGGCAGTAACATTACAACAGGTTCGTTCTTAAAGCTCAGTCTTGACACCAGCATCCATGCTTGAACGCATGTGGGATAAGGCAACAATTCCTGTAGTAAACTAATATAATCATGTCCAAGCAAACTTATACTGATGATAGTTGTCGATGGAAGTCCGGCTAAAAACTTCTTCACATACTCTGCAAGATCTACAGTGGTATCAGGCACAAGCCTGCAACAGGAAGGAACAAAGTGGTATCATTGCTTCAAGTTACATGTCAATCAATTCTTTGCTTGCTTTATAACGCAAAGCGAAGAACTGCTACCTGAGTAAGTCAGATGTGCACTCCCTTGTGCTAGAAGATCCCGCAACATACAAACCCTGAAATTGTACTTATATTATTTACATTACATGGACTGTGCTTGAAAAGGCACAATACAGCATTGAACAAGCAAGAAATATTCTACACCTTTGAGCTGTACGGACAATCAGCATTCATGTATGTGTGTGAAGTGTGCAAGGATCTGAAATGCATAATTTGTTGGGTCAAATGCATGATTACAATTTATATATATGGATGAGCATTGCGTTAAATCTCACTTTTAGAGGCCTGTGGAAAAGAATTTGCTCTTCAAAAATTACTTCACTTGTCATGAGGCTTATTTTAAAATGCTATTTACTTGTGAAAGGATGATTTTGAATTACAAGGTTGTCAAGCTATCCTAAACCTATAAATTTCCTCTTCTGCTTAAGCACAAATGTAAGCATAAGCATTGTTGACCAATAGAAATCAATCTTTAGGTCACTAACAGCTCAAATTTCCCAAACATTCAAGTGTTTTCATTCTAAAACCATTAGTTGATCATGTAATTCATCCTACAAAATTGAAGTTAAAGGCTACTTAGTTTGTGTTTGGCTCTGCACCAATACCCCAAAACATGAATGAAAAATGTGAAATCAGAAGCTAGTCCCTTATAGCTTCTCCGTTTACATGGGTAACAGACGAGTATTTTCTCATGCACATGTTACCAGAATAGGCTACTGGACAATGAAATAAAATAAAAAGTCATATAGCCACTAATGTATGGCAAAAAATGCCTGATAATGAGTGCAAAATTCAGGATTTCTCAATTGATAAACCAGAAATCAGTGCTTCTATTCAGAAGTCAATGTTCATAATGCATAGATCAAACTCCTTATATTCATAAACAAGATATGCCTACAATATCATTCACGGGTGTTACCTTGGATCTCCCAGTTGGATGTGAAAGAAATTGATAAGTAAGATGAGTTCCAATTGAAGCTTGGTGGAAATATGAAGACCAGTCATTTTCACCCAAAACTCTGCTAAAAGACAACAGAGAAAATTGCTCACTGATGGAAGAAACTACCCACATCACAGCAAGTAATTTTGACACCTGTCAGAGAGTATCATCAGCACACTAAGGTCATAAACCTGCCCAATTGGTGGTAGGAAAGTAACAAGTGAAGAGATCAAAAGGCTAAGAGTCAGGATTAAGAAACTCTAAAAGCATTTGCACTTTTACAGAAAATAAAGCATATCCTGATATGTTATATCAAATTTTTAATGTTCTCGAATATTGCACTTAAGTTTCAATTATCAACATGAAAGTGAATAAATAGTAAAGTATAGTAAATATGGAATGTGGTTTTCAGCTACCATAGACATAAACAGTGTAAAACGGAAGAGATGTCAAGAACTCCAAGGGGTTCAACTTTATTTCATGTTTCAAAAACTGTCATGACAAGTAATCAGGAATACTATCAATCTACAACCAAGTAAATGATAAAGTGTTCACGATCATGAAACTGTACCAAATAAACAATTAAGTGAAAATTGTCGCTTAACAATAACAGGAAGATAAAGATGTATGACCTTTTGAAAGATTGCAGGAATCTCGCGAGAAAGTACAAAGGCTACCATCAACCAAGAAGCCAGGTCTTCAAACTTTATGGAAGACATATTGCAGAAAATGTTCCTGTAAGGAAAAACCAGTGTCAGAAGTTAAAAAGTAGCCTCTTCCATGACAATGTTTCAAGAGCACCACCATGATATAGAAAAATACCAAACAATGACATTCAATCGAGATTTCCTTAAGAACAGAAGGATCTGGCTTATCAGAATATTAAGAAAATGGAACATTTTCTAATACAATACTCGGGCAAGTTATTATTCAAAATGTAATTCATTTATTTTTCATTCAACTCTGGATTTTAATAGAGGTTCTCTTCTAGGGCACAATATCTGCAAATAAGGCAGACCATTTACGGTGAATAAGCAGCAAAAAGTGGAGTTAATTAATAATGTTCCATGAAATACCTCAGACAACAATTTCAACTGAAGGAAGCTTATTAATTAAAATTTCCTTACTGATCTACTGGGTACTCTTTTTAAGCAGGAAAATTGATTCAGATGTCACATATGAACAACACAAATATTTTAGGAAAGCACATAAAAAAGGCATGATAATTGTCAGTCACAACCACATCCAGGAACACAATGACAAGGCACATTTTGGACATGAATATGCACATATAAATTTGTTTTTTCATCAAAAAAATTAGGAAACTACATATATGAATCAAACTAGTTGGTAAATACCTTGCAAGCTTGGAATGATAGCTCTTCAAAGAATACCAGCATATGTCATGTACTATTTCTGCGCGTTCAATAGTAAATACATCTCCAGGGATCTCCCTTGCAACCAAATGATTAAAATATTCTAGAGGAATAGATGAAAGCGCATGGTAGAATGGGTTTCTGCTGACAAGAACCGATATGCTTCTCAGAAGAAATTTATGCGTTTCATCAATTTGACCAGGATACTCCAAGCATTTCACTGTAAAGAAACATATTATGAAATTAAAGAAGCAAACAACTTTATCCAAAAAATAAATAAAAAGCCCTAAGCATGCAAGCAAGAAATAGTCATAATATAAAGCAAGTTACTAGCCAACTTTTGACTGCAAAGTGCCTGCAGACAGTTATCCACAAATCTAGTAGCAAGCAAGTTAGTGCGGAATCCAATGCACTGTTGAAAAAAAAAACTTCATCCCAAATTTTCCACCGATAAATAAATATAGTCTTAAATTTTATCTCATTTTCAAAGGATGCAAATAAACACTTCTTGAACTGGTAACTTCAATAATATGTAAAAGAAAGTGGATTGTCCAAATTTGGGGAAGGAAATTCTCAAGAAGTTTACCTTACTCAGAAAATGCCATGTAAAATAGTTTGAAAATAAAATGAAAAAGGACCATATGTAGATGTCAACAGAATAAAGAGCATAAATATGAAAGGACACTCATACCTACTCGGCTGAGTAGCTTCATTGAAAGTTGCCTCCGGACAAACTCCCATTTAAGATTAATAAAATCATATAGTAAACCAGATTTTACGACATCAGATGGAAGACAGTACCAACACCTCATTTTCGAGAGAACACAAGTAGTTGCACACCTTGAATTAAAGGAACAACCTATCTTGCTCAAAACAGACCCATCTTTACTAAGCATGTCAGATGAATCAGAAACATGATTCCCCTGTAGAGTTTCAGGAACTTCTGACTTCCTGTAAATGTTTGTATCTTCGCTTTGAGAAGATCGATATCTTGAACGAGTTATCCTTGATTTGTTCTCAACCACTAAGTTTGGTTCCTTAGGTAAAATCTTTGCTGCATTTTTAGCCTTTCTATTTTGTTTTGCCCCAGTGCCAATTTCTTGCCCTGCTTTCACAGATTTATTTACATTTTCACCTGCTTCTTTCATTATAAAGCAAGTACAAGTCTTGCCAGAAGGACATTTTGTATCTCTTGCAGTTTCATCATTGTCGTCTTCAGGACAACTAAGAGGATTTTTCCACTCGGAAAGATTTAGTTTGTCCAGAGCTGACATATACCAATTTTTTGCAGTCTCTTTAGACATAACCCCGTCACAAGTGTCAAATTTACTTTGACACAAATCTCCAAGATACTCATACAGAGTAACTTCAACCTTCAATTTACACTTTGAGCAACAAAATGGTTTGCTGCTTTCCTTTAAAATCTGTTCAGCCTTTTGAAGTTCCTTCTCTGCTAAATCCCAATGTCTTTTCTTAACATATAGTTTTCCTAGTAAAACACACCACAGAAATTACAAATCAATTTCATACCAACCAATGAATGGAAGCTTATCAATCCAAGCAGAGAAAAAAACGTACAAGTAATTTTTATACCTAAAGAGGAAGAGAAAGCAACTGTAAAGAAAGGGAGATTTAGTGAACAGGATATGGCTTTGCCCCACTTGAGATAGGTTTCAGCATCAGCTCCATCTCCAATCATTTCATGGATGATTCCTACCTGCAAGTGCAAATGTTGTTGAAATAAGATGCATTACAGGCCTTATCTGACCATATTTACTTTCATATATGAGGGACTAAGGGATAGAATCAAACCTGAAGAGTGCTCTCAAGATAATATTGCATAACTTTCCATGCACTGAGATAACTGTCTTTCAAGTCCCATGATATAGAATCAAATAGCAAAATTTCCATCGCAACTGATAAGTTTAGTCCAATATTCTCAACACTATCTAAAATATTCTTTGAGGAACCAACTATTACATTGTGCTCTTCATTCTGCTGCTGAACATTATGTGTAAACTTCCTTTGGAAGAGCTTAGCAAATAATCTATGAGCTTCTTTTGCAGAGGAAAGAGCCTAATACATTTGGAAAAAAAAAATGTTAGTTTAAAAAGTTTTTAAAAAATGTAAGTTGGGAGAAACAATGTAAGTTAAAAAAAAAAGGCATAAATAAAAAATATACCAAAATTTGTGTTTCAATGGTAGGTCTTCTGTAAGCACCATTAGCTCTAACTAGATCTTTCAGCATGTCATGATTACAATGGGGCAACTTCCCTTCCCACCTTTTTCTTCACTCTCTAAGTGTGTGTGTGTGTTGTGTAAAGAACTTGGTAACCTATATTGCATAGGAAGTTTTAATCTATGGTACAAGCCCTTTATCTTCAATTACTACCTAAACATTTATTTAATTGACAATTGTTCCTAACGTATCCTGTCTAATACAAAAAACAAATGAAAATAACATGACTTGTAAGGACTGAGGAAACAAAGATTCCTTTCATGGAGGAATGTTCAATTTGAAAAGCAGACAACATATTTCCACAACCAATAGACTAATAATTTTGAACATCAAAATTGTTATCCTTTGTTTTTAAAGAATTAAGGTCTGCTAGGGTGTAAATATAAAATGGAAAGGAGGACATTGAATAGGTATTTAGACTATAATCATGTAAATGGACATAACATTCCTTTAAATTCTATTCTTATTTTCATCTCCAGTTTGCCTATTCTGAATACATCTTCACTGTTTACGTACTCAATCAAGTGACCTTACGGGTATAAGTTATCACATCTAAAAGTCCAAACCATTTCAGTTAGAAACAGGAGCATCAAGAGTTGAAAAGCAATGACAAATTCATCACTATTGCAAACTTTTACAAAAACAGTACCACTTAAGACAATCAAGAACTTGCTTCAATATCACTTGTCTTGTTTAGAAGTTAAGAGACTGGTTATCCGTAATATAAGAATTGAAATCAGAACTAATACACCTTACCTCTATTAGCTGTCCATTTGCAACAAGTCTTGGGCACAAATCATAAAAAAGACACCCGGCAAGAAATGTCGAATGACTGGGGACAGGAACCTAGGAGAAGATCAATACAGAACAGAGTGATGATTTTGGATAAAAAGATATTGTGAGAAGTTATGTCTCAAAATGGACTTACATTTGAAATCAGATCAAGTGCTGCTTTTTGAACTTCATCAATTGTGATGTCTGTTTGAAAAGAGCTCTCATGACTGCAAGAATTCCTATGAGAGCTGGCAAATAAGAAAGAAAAATTCTGCTGAAACCCTATCAATGATGATTGATTTCCCTGAAGATAACGTATCCAGAAATTAATATTTGAAAGTTCTCTGAACTCATCCAATGAATTCATGATGAACTCCTCATTAACAGGTGAAACACAGAGAGCATGACATAGACTTCTACTTTCCCACATTAAGGTCAACCACTTCTCAATTGGAACATTCTTCCATTTAAACATTTTAATCACCAGTCGATATGCATCATTGAACAGTTCCATGAAACCCTGAGGATATGCCACAAAAATAAGAAACCATCACTATAAATCTTACACAGAAACTACAGAAACCAAAATGATTAAAGGGAAACGGACCTTCAATTGTAGTAAATCAACTATGTTATAGAATAGAATCATTAAACTGTCGGATAATGCAGAACAATCTCCCTCTTCCAAGTGATCAAGATGCGATGTACTCAACCATAGATCCAAAGCAGCCTTGACATCTTCAAAGATTTGCTGCTTGGTGTATAAACCAAGATAAGCTTTTGTCAATAAAAGAAATTTCTTAAGGGAGAAAAAGAAAATATGATTACACAGAATTAGCATGATAAGAAATTCCCTTTACAATAATAAGAAAATATAAGCAAAAGAGATGGAAAAAACATTGATGGTGCAAAGCTCCCCCATCCCTCAACATAAGAATAAGGAAAACCAAGCTAAGCCTTAAGGAAGCTGTTGAATTTAACATGTAAAATGATCATGACATCATCAGTGACAATTGTCCATCTTAAAAAAATTTTAATAGTTTTTGACAACAAAAATTATATGCATATTTTGGTACCTTTGAATTAGCTTCAGCTTCCTGTGTACATATTGCACGCAAGCAATATGCCACACACAATTGATGATCAATGGAATTATTATCAGTGCATATCTCACCAGAAATCTCCCTCTGTTGAAGAGGAATTACATCATATTAATGGCACATACATCCCCAACATAAAATACTTTACACATAAGAGAGCTTAGATATTTGAGGGAAAACAGAAGAACCAAAAGGCTTACCATAATAGCTATTGCCTCTGACAGACAGTGGATGCATTCCCTGAGACCACTTATGCCCCTAAACCTGATTGCCTTTCCCTTCCTCACTAGAATTTGTGCCATTTGAAAACGACTATCTGGAGTGATATATATATCTTGCAGAAGAATACCCGTGATTTTCATTTGCATTTTCTGACATATTTCAGAGTATTTAAAACCCATCTCCTCATATGCAGTTAGCTCCTAATCAGGCAATAAGAAAAATAGACAATTGACGAAAAGGACAATATGCATAAATTTAAACAAATGGCAGCAAAATATGATTAAAATTCTATGCAAAGGAAATATATATACACACAGAGACTGAACCTGCTCCAATATCACTCCAATATTCCTCTTTGACAATTGCATAGAAGATGACAGTAAGCAATACAAACTGGGAGAATCAATTCTCTCATCCACCTGCGTAGCACGTTTACATTCTATCTACATACCATTACCAATACCATAAAACAATCAGAGAGACTAAATAAGTAAAGTTGAACTGAAATGGGAAACCTTCCACACACTTAAAAGAAAACTTCAAAATGTTACCTTCACCCACTGCTTTACAACAGGTACTGGAGCTGGAAGCTTCTCAAACAAATCATTAGCAGTGAACCAGTTTTTAAGGATCTCAATCACCTTTTTGTTTATCTTTACATTGTTGACATCATACATAATATCTAAAAGAAGAGCACTTCTGGTGCAAGCCTCCATTACAAACTCGTTCAAAGCACCTTCTGACAGGTTAGTACCATGACACTTAATACAGAGCCATGAAGCTTTACAGCACAAGTTTAGCACATTTGAAGCCTGCAGTATAATGTCAGACAGAAACAAAAGTTAAGCACTGAAACCTAAATATTTCCATTTCTTTAATTTTGCAGAGTCAAAATCAATGGTAAGAAAATGGAAATCTCACATGGATGCGGGTGATTCTACTCAGTTTATGCATGTTTCCTTATAGATAGAAACACTTTTTCACCCATTTTTTTTATCACTAATTGCTGAATTTTTATTTCTTCAAACCTATGGAAAGTTGAAAACCATTGTGTCCAAGTAGTTCTTTGATTCAGTTCAAAGTAGAATGCACCTTTAGCGCAAGTAACTGAGTAAGTTGTTTGCCTCATTTCAACCCTAGTGGTCTAGCAGGCATGGTAGAGTTATGAAAACCAAACACATGGACCTTATGTTGTGTTTGTTTCCAGGTATGAAGAGAGCGAAGGAGGGAGAGGGTGCTTCTCCTGTTTGTTTCAGGAGTTTTGAGAGTGAGGAAGTGGATGGGAGGGAGGGGGAGAGTGTCATTTCAATCTTCACACAAATGAAGAGATTTGTCCTGATCCCATTGGATTATTGCATTTTACTCAAATACTCTTGTGCATGCACTTTATTAAAATATACAATACATAAAATTAAATATTACATAAATTTATTTAACAATTTCAAAAATATTTAATTATATTATTAATAACAACAAATAATGATAAATAGTAAAAGTAATAAAATAAAATTATAAGATTAACAACACATATATAGTTATATAAAATAACAAATATATATAATAACAAATATTTATAATTTTTAATATATTTAGTAAATTTATTTCAATTTAATACAAAATTATTTTCTATTAGATTTTTTAACTTTTTTATTGAAAAATACAAGTAATTATGGATATTATATATTAGAAAATTTTAATTAATTCAAACCTAAAAAAAATATATCATAAATCATTGTTCAAATATTTTTTAATAACAAGGATAAATTTGTAAACTTACAATAAATCATCCTCACAAATCCACTCTATCATCCCTCAATCCAAATAACCTCACATATCCTCACACATCCACTACCTCCACTCCTCACAAATCCCCTTCCTCAATCCAAACATAACATTAGTAAATGTCTTAAGCTTTCAAGCTACAATAATCATGATGTATCAAATAAGATTCAAGGAATTCTTTTATCTATACTCAGTAGTGTGACTTACAGATAAAAGCTTCCATCAAGTGAAAAAGCTTCAGTTACAATATCTCTTTTACAATACTGGTTTTCAAAATCCATGGCCAAGAGCACATTAATTCCTTGTGGAAACATCTCAAGAAGCAAATATGTGTGATATATTATCATTAAATGGAATATTTGAACAAAAAAAGGGAATGAAATACCTTTTTTAGTTGCCTGTTTCTGTACAAAACTACAGCAATATTGTAGAGACAAGCAATTATGTAATTTAATCCTTCTGTCTCAATCCATTTGCTAGCAATGATCTGCTTAATTAATTGCTTGCTCTCCTGAAACACCAACAAAAAATTATTTAGCCATTATATTATAACACAAGATCCAATAATATTTTGGCATTCTGCCAATAGTTTCAGAAATTAATTACTTTATTGTTTAGTGGAAAAACCATTACAATAGAAATATGAGCATTTCAGGGTAGCAAGGAGAACCTCGACTTTAAGATTGGTTCTAATGGAAAGGGTGAAGGCAGCTACAACTACATTAAGCACTGTTTTGTTCTTTTCATCAAATCCATCTCCGGTGTTTTTAGGCACAAAGCTGCAGCTAATAACAAGTGAAGTTTAGATATTTTTCATAGAAAACAACACAACACGAAACTCTTTCAAACCTGTTAAGATATCTTATCTTTTATAAAATCCAAATAACAAAAAATCAGAACTTAGAAACTACTCTTACTATTAATGTCACAGGAAAACTGTAAAAAAATAAAACAGGTTCACTCAATATACTATACCTTGTACTAGAAAGAATAAGATGACAAAGTATATGGAATGCATCTTGGATAGTAGACATCATAGTCATATCTGAAGCATCATCCACTTCAGTAACTAATTGTGTCCTTTCTGAATTAATTGATTTAGCAAGTGGTCGGCATAGAAATTTCAATGCCTCCACATAAACTGACTGGTAAGTCATAGAAGCCTGACTATCGAAACCTGATAGTGTCCATGGGATACCAGCTAAACATTGATCTTCTACTCTGGAAGACATACAATTACTTTTGCTGCAAATATGCAAGGAACCAAGCAATGATGGTGAATTCTGTAGTATTTTCTTGTTTTCATGTAGAGTTCCGAGCAAACACCCAAATTTTGCACTGCCAGGTGATGCAAGATCTCCAGTTCTGGACCTTAAATCACAACTAACAAGGAGCAATCCAGCAGCATAAAGCCTCAGTATTGAATTAATGGGTGTCATAACCTGCCCAACTACTTCAATCAAAGTGGAATACAGAATGTGGAGAATAACATTGTAAATGAAAAGCATACACGAGAAAAACCTTGATAGAAGAGAAGAATACCTGTTTGAAATGTTCTGCTACTTTGTTCAAATATGCTGCAAATGCACTACAAAAACTTGCATTTGCAGTTTGACATTTATTCACACAGTAATATACAAGTTCAGCAAATTCTGTCCCTTTGTTTCCTTCCTCAACCTGAAAGGATAAATATAATAGATGAATATATCATGAATAAAGGGCTCCAACAAGAAACTACCAACTTTATTATTTAGATGGAAAACAAGCTTGTAAAAAAATATGGCCTATTAAAACAAAAAACAAAAAATGAACAAAATAAGCCCTGTAAATCATCTAAATATGTGTAATACACAAATGATAGAATATTTAGCACCCTGAGTAGAATATATGGTGATGGGCACCTTGCACTCCCGTATTATGCAATCCAGTATGTCCATGATATACAGGGAATTACTATCCCGCAGTGCCAACAATGAGGAACATATCCTGTGAGCAATCTGCAATTAAAATTTCATGAAGGTGGCGAGTGAAAAATGTGTTGATTTGTATGTCCAAAAGTAGAGGCCTATATTACCTTGTAGACTTGATCTTTGACTGGAGACTTCACATAACCAGTCAATGTCGTACAGCAAAACAACATCACCAATTCCCTATCAGTAAATGGCATCCTCCCCAATAAACTTAAAGTACACTTACCCAGATGAATTACTAACATCTTGTGCAACTTCTCATTCGAATTAGAATCCAATTCCCTGAAACAATAAGTTGTATAAATGGCAACTTAATAGCTCACTTCAGTTACAAAAAGGTAGCTGTGACAAAAACAAGACTAACCCAAACTAAATTCTATTGTAGAGAATTTTTAAAATTGAAAATAAAATACAACTCAGAATTTTAAGACAGTTGACAGACAAAGCAAAGCTTGAGACAAGCAGTAGCTTCTTCATGTAAGGTGTCTCCCTGGGATAACTGACATCTTTGGGCACAAGCACAGTATTGAAAGTCACAAGTAAAGAAAGAACAGAGAGTAAAAGTAAATGAGAAAGTACAACGAGAGAATCCAAGATAGCTATTCTCTCTAATTTTCCAAATGTTAAACAGGTACTTTTGGGGAACTCTATCTATATTTACTAGGGGTAGACAAAATGCATGAATTGAACTGAAATATTATAAAACCGAACCAAACTTTAAAAGTGGTTTAAGAGAATCGAATTGAATTATATAATGGTTTAAATGAACTGAACCGAATTACACCATGGTTTGTGTGAACTAAACTAAATTGAACCACTCTAAATTGCTTGAACTACATGAATTGTTTAGATTATTATCGGTAAACATCCTACTTTGAAGTATATTTTCCAATATCATAAATAAGTTGTAGTTCAATTTAGTTCAAGCAGTCTTGTGTAGGAGTAATTCAATATTTTAACACTAAATTAATAAAACAATTCAGTGCAGATTTTATTTTAAACAATTCAGTTTTTTTTATCCAAATCAAATAAATTTATTACCAATTTGGTTGAGTTCAAATGTTTTTGAGCAACTATTTACAGAGTTCATAGATGCACACCAAAGCAGTTTTGACAGCTAGACAGCTAGCAAAACTGATTACTAAGTTTGACATTAGCTGAGCAGGAAGGAGAAAAATACATGTTCAATCCAGCTTTTCCCATCTCGGGGTAAACTAAGAGTCCACGTATTCACAGGCTAAGCTAAAGCAACAGAAGTATACAGTGTAACAAACACACACACAAAGAAACATAGTGCAAAAACTATAGGCAGCAACGGAAACAATAAACAGTGGGACGTGCCTGAGCCAAGGAGTTACTTCCTCCACCAACTGAAGCACCTTCCGGAAATGGTCATCTTCTTTAGCCAAACCCGCGGATGCACACCTCACGAGGCTCACGGCAATATCAACTACCAACGAACATAAGTCTTTACCGCCTCCGCCGCCCTTGTCTATTTCAGGGAGAAGCTTGCCCTTCCTCTTCGCCGGTCGAAGCTTCTCGAGAAGCCCCAAACCCTCGACTTCGGCTTCGGCGAACAGGGCGCATGACTCGAGGCAGTGCATCAAGCGAAGTCTTTGGAATTCAACGGAGAATGGCTTGGAAACCAACTGAGAAGCGACTGTGTCCAAGCAATCGAGGCAGAGCCTGTAAACGCGGAGCAGTTCGAGGAGCAAGACGGCGTCGTTGGACTTGGAAATCTCGGGGAGGCGTTTGGGGAGGATGGAGAGAGAGGAGTTGAGGAAGGAGAGGAAGCGTTTAGCCAGAGGGCGAATTAGGGTTGGGTCGGGGTTGGATTTCTTTGTTGGTTTGAGATCTGCAAGGGGGCGGAGGTAATCGAAGATTAGGGCGTAGATGCCGGGGGAATCGGAGGACTGAAGCTTGGAGATGAGAGATGATTCGAAGGGAGAAGCCATGGGAAAAGTGAGTGAAGTTGCAGTTGAAATGGATGCCAGAAGCGCAGAGAAGGAGTCTGAGCTAATGTGCAAGGCGCCAAAAACACCGTTCTTCCACTTTAATTTTCAAACTGTGGGAATGCAACGGAGCATCCATATATATAACGGTCTTTTTTCAACAAATGCTCCATTTTTTTATTTTATATCTTTCATACTTCTGTTTTAATTGTTTTAGCTTTTATTTCTAACTATTATAAGACCAATTGATATCTATACCTTCTATACCTATATATAATAACTATAACTTTTTTATATACGCAAATTTTTTTCTACTAATAATTATTTTATTTTTCTATTTTGTCATTTTATCTAGTTCAATGGAAATACTGCAGAAAATTCCCCTGCATAAATTTCAAACAATATTAATACAGTTAAAGAAAAACACTACCGATGATAACATTATAGAGGTAAAACAAATTTAACTTATCAATAATTTAATTATGCTGAAGGATAAGAGAAAATTTGTACATCAAATAAAATTTGAAAAAATATTTATGATCTAGGTCAATAGAACAGTATTTATAAAAATGCTAGAAATTTAATAATTGAAAAAGGCTCAATTAGATACAGTGATATAGAGTATCTGAAATATTAAAATAATAAACATTTCTCTTCATTTTGTTATCAAACAGCAATGTCAAATGAATAAAATTTGTTCTAGTGAAAAGTTTTTGTGCTTGTTTTACTCTATAAACATCTTTTGATTAAATAAATTTAACAACACGTGAACATCATTTGAATAATTTTATTTAAATCGTGTCTTATACTATACACAATTAATTTATATTATTAATAATATATAAGAGAAATTATAAAAAAAAATACTGATATATATAGCTAAATTGTTTTATTTAATTTAATAAACCAATATATGAAAAAATACTACCCGTGCATATGAAGCAGTGCTTGTATTGTTAATCAAATAGTTAATGAAGCTTCTAGAGATTGAAAAAAATATATTATATTATTACTTTAATAGGACTATGTGAAATAAACTTAATAGCATTGTTGGAGTTGTTTCTTTGAGTAGTTTGATTAAATTAGCAGTATGAAAATTAGTGACTGAAATAATGTTAATTATAATTATATAAATTAACTTGTCATGCATTTAATTAAACAATAAAAATAATAATAAATATGATTTTTCATGTGTTTTTTTAATGTTTATTTTTTTAACAGATGCATAGACCATATTAATAATTAATTGTTGTGAAAATTTAATTCGAAAATTTTCAAATTATGCCATTTTACCTTTTTCAGAAGCATTGCATTGCCTTGTTGATATTATTTGAAAAAAAAGTTTTCAAATTAGGCTGATATTCTTCTGAAAAGTTAATTCTTATTAAATTTAGAATTTAAATTCCAAATGCAATTTATAAATTACTTTGAAAAATATATTTTTTAAAATTATTTTTAAGAAGGGAATCTAAAATGTTTTAAAATATAAATTTTACAATATTTTAAAAAATCAAAATTTCAAATAAATTATATATGTATATATATATATATATATTTTTTTTTTTTTCAATTTAAACATTTGAAAGTAAAACAAATAGGAAATTTGACTGACAAAAATAAATGGTAAAAAATATAATGGGCTTACAAAGAAAGCCCATTTAAAATGCGTAAAACCCAACCCGAAACGAGGAGGTAAACACTGAGTCTATTATATGATACTCCATCACAAAACCAAAACCCTACAACGAGAAGTTGCAACAGCCAAAGGGTTAAGCGTAGAGAAAGAAGAACTTCAAAATGCCAAAATCGAAGAGAAATAGACAAGGTATGCGCGTTTCGTTACTCTCAATCTTCCTTTTCTATTTATAACTTTGATGTTGTTTTTGCGTTTGATCGAAATTGGAAGCGAAGACGATGGTTTTGTTGATTTTTCTGAAAAAACGCAGTTACGCTTTCGAAGACGAAGAAGAAGGGCAGGGGTCATAAAGAGACCATATTGAACGGAATAAAGGAGGCGGTAGAAAAGTATGCGTGTGTATACGTGTTTTCGTTCGAGAACATGCGGAATCAGAAATTCAAGGAGTTCAGGGAACAGCTGAAATCGAGTAGCAGATTCTTTCTGGGTTCTAACAAAGTAATGCAAGTTGCTTTAGGTCGCTCCGCCGCCGATGAGATCAGTTCCGGCATTCATAAAGTTTCGAAGGTTGCATTCTCACTCCTTTCTGTCAAGTATCAATCCAGAATTTATTTTTTATTTTTATCCACTAAATTATATACGTTTTGTTCTTTTAGCTATTGCGAGGAGATGCTGGCATGTTTTTTACGAATTTGTCCAAGGAAGAAGTTGAAAGGTAACGTAGGCAACACTGAAAATAAAATGCTATGTATTATCTTTTTGTGTTATCAATGTGTGTATCTGTTTTCTTTTCCTTCTCTGGTTAGCATTTTAATGTTGTAAGACAAAAAGTCTAGGTATGTGTAGTAATGAGCAAATTTAAGAGTGGTGTGTTTAGGGCATGTATTTTCGTTCCGTGATTTTCCAACTGTGCAGTCATTCTAGGTGTTCCGTTTTCTTTCTCACTCAGGTTTGAGTTTCGTTGGTTCATTTGCAGGCTGTTCAAAGAATTTAAAGAGTATGACTTTGCAAGAACGGGAAGCCTTGCCACTGAAAAGGTGTTTAGTTTAGAGTCTATTTCTTTTTTTAACTTATGACTATTTCATACAAAGGCTGTGTGGTGGAAATTATGGAGTGATTTCAGTCATGAACCAGAATTCTCCTCATAGACCATTTGTCTTTCATAACCGTTAGATACTCCGTTCAATTCTAATTTACGAATTCACACTTTCACTGTATGAGTGTTGTAGGTGGATCTCAAAGAGGGTCCCTTGGAGCAGTTTACGCATGAGATGGAACCTTTTCTCCGGAAGCAAAGCATGCCTGTTCGGTTAAATAAAGGTACTTAATTGCAATGTTTTGTAACTTCGGTATAAATGCACCTGGCCAGTGGACATGCTTAATTGGTTTTTCCAATATTTACAGGAGTTGTGGAGCTTGTTTCCGATTTTGTTGTTTGCGAGGAAGGGAAGCCCTTGTCACCTGAAGCTTCTCGTATACTGGTTAGTCGTTTTTTGCTGTTTCTTGAATCATCCATGCCACGTGCTGTAACATTTTTACAATAGGGGAAGGACTTTTTGATTGGCAACAACTATCTTATTCACCCTTACGTCCTCATTCCTCAATTTTCTGCGGGGAGTAACACTGCCATTCTGTTGAGGAAAAACTGCGTGCATGAAATTGATGCTTGCGATTATTTTGCCTCTTTAATCCCCACACTCTTTCCCCATTTTTTGCCCCTAGTAGTCAATAACTTGGGTTAGTAATAGGCATTCATGTCGTCCTCGATTATATTATTCCTGTCATTTAATAAGTACTCTGCGTGTTAAAGCGTTGGTAACTGAGACTATAATGATGGTATGCAATTGTTAGTGCTCTGTAAGATTGCGAAACTGACATAGCAATTACTCTTAATTGCAGCGTTTAATGGGAATCAAGATGGCTACATTTCGACTTAACCTAATTTGCAGGTGGAGTCCCGATGAGTTTGAACTATACATCGATGGACCTGATGAATCAGATGTTGAATGCTCATAGTACCTCTCTTCATGAAGCAGTCCCTCTACAGATATGACGCAAATGTGATTTGCAGCTACAGTGTTGTAGCGATTATTGGTTAATGTGTTTTAAGATGAGTTGATTTTTGGGAATATTAGAAATTCTGTGAACTAGGCTCAGTGGTTAACAGGGAAGTGGTGTTTAGCCGTTATTTGTAACTTTATAAAAAAAGTCATTACTTTGATGCAGTTTTGATAGATTCAGATGTTTGTCTGCTGATATATAATTTATATCAATTTTGAATTAGATTACTAGTATCCCGGAGCCCGAAATTTCATATTCAAGTCAATCGGGAAAATTATCCTGTTGTGAAACGCTACTAGTTTGCCAAGTTTTGTCCAACCTTGGAGGGAATACAATGATGCTTTTAAATGTCAGTCAATCCTCTAATTTAAGTAAACAAAGGCATATTGATACTTTCTCACTGATTGTGGTTATAAAAAGATATAGTTTTTATCTATGTCATAATCAATTTTGACTAGCTATATGAACACAAGTTCTTACGGTATAACTCAAACAAGTATGATTTCTATACAATAGTTTTTAATTTTGAAATATTGCTAAATTTCTATCTAAAACAAATTGTACCATTATTGTTTCCTTATCAGTATCATCTAGAATAGACACAGTTTTTAATTTAATTCATGAAGAGATAATTTAATAGACACAGTTATTATTATTATTATTATTATTATTATTAGGATTAGGAGGAGGAGGATTAGGAGGAGGATTAGGAGGATTAGGATTATTATTAGGAGGAGGATTAGGAGGAGGAGGATTATTAGGAGGAGGATTAGGAGGAGGAGGATTAGGATTAGGAGGAGGAGGAGGAGGAGGAGGAGGAGGAGGAGGAGGAGAGGAGGAGGAGGAGGAGGAGGAGGAGGAGGAGGAGGAGGAGGAGGAGGAGGAGGAGGAGGAGGAGGAGGAGGAGGAGGAGGAGGAGAGGAGGAGGAGGAGGAGGAGGAGGAGGAGGAGGAGGGAGGAGGAGGAGGAGGAGGAGGAGGAGGAGGAGGAGGAGGAGGAGGAGGAGGAGGAGGAGGAGGAGGAGGAGGAGGAGGAGGAGGAGGAGGAGGAGGAGGAGGAGGAGGAGGAGGAGGAGGAGGAGGAGGAGAGGAGGAGGAGGAGGAGGAGGAGGAGAGGAGGAGGAGGAGGAGGAGGAGGAGGAGGAGGAGGAGGGGAGGAGGAGGAGGAGGAGGAGGAGGAGGAGGAGGAGGAGGAGGAGGAGGAGGAGGAGGAGGAGAGGAGGAGGAGGAGGAGGAGGAGGAGGAGGAGAGGAGGAGGAGGAGGATTCTTCTTCTTCTTAGGAGGGAGGATTCTTGGAGGAGGAGGAGGATTAGGATTCTTAGGAGGATATTCTTCTTATTTCTTCTTATTATTCTTATTATTATTCTTCTTCTTCTTCTTATTATTATCTTATTATTATTATTCTTCTTATCTTATTCTTCTTATTATTATTCTTCTTATTATTCTTATTATTCTTATTATTATTATTATTATTATTATTATTATTATTATTATTATTATTATTATTCTTATTATTATTATTATTATTATTATTATTATTATTATTATTATTATTAATCAAGGTATTATTTCCTTTCAATTAGAGTTTCCACATTTTTTTCTTTCAATATTACTTATTTAACAATAAAATACAAAGATGATGAAGAATTCTTAAAAAAACTTTATTTTTATTGATTTTTATTTTATTTGGATTTTTCACTATTGAAAAGAAAAACAAAATATAAAGAAATTGGAAATACAAATTTTAATTAAAGAGAAACGAAATTATTTTATTATATTGATAAACTTTTTTTAAAATTTTTTAAAAATATCCGTTTCATTCCAGAGTCATTTTTAACACATAATACATTAGTTAAAATATCTCAATAAACAACACTAACCAAAAATTACAAAAATTATACAAACAAAATAAGAAAAAACCTTTACTCACAATCAAAATGTAAATATTCAATAGCAAAAAAATAAAAAACACATAGTTGAAAATTTCATATCAATTATAAATAATGACATTTCATATAAGGGAGTCTGAGTTTTATGAAATTGAATTAGATTTGAGTTTACTTTTTAATATAGTATGAACCATTTAGAACCTATTTTAATAAAAGTTTATTAGATTTATCAGTTCTTCTACTATAGGTATTAGTAATATAGGTATTAGTAAGAACAAAATTTTACATGTTTAAGGTTTTTTTTATATTTCTATCTTATTCATAACTTTAAAGCTACTCACAGTAACAATTTTGACATGTTCAATTAATTAAAAATAATTGATAAAATTACTTTAAATGTAATTATTATAAAAAATAATAAATTTATTATATATAATAATTTGTGATTAAATATCAATCTATTTTTTTATACTTTTTATGTGATACTTTGATATTGGTAAAAATTACTCATATTAGCTATAAGGACTAATAATGTTAATCACATATAAGGTGATCCTCTTCTTCAAACTATATTTTAAATGCATATCTTGTTTTCTCTGAAATTATTAAGAGCAGTATGACCTTTTCGATAAAATTATATTTTCAAAATTTAAACTGAAAATCATTAGATAACTTTGTGTCACACCTTATTGATAGGTTGAGTTTCGTGAATAAAAAAATGTATATTCGTTTAAATATATTTATTCAACTTTGTAATCATGTGCAAGTCCTAATTATTCCATAATTTATTGTTTTTAAACTTTTATCAGTTCTTACATATAATCTTCGGCGCTCTAAGTAAACACGAGAAAAATCAAGTTTAGCCAAATATATAATATATTGTACTACCACACATTTACATAAGAATATTACAAAAGATATTGGAGCTTTAGTACTTATACTAAAAACAGGATAGGTAACATAAAATCATCTATTTATTATATTGTAATAATTTTAAAGCTAATAATAAAAAAATAGATAAGTACATGGTAGAAATTGGCTGGAATATAAACAGTAAATATTGATATTATAACTTGAAAATAGTGAATAATAGATAGCATAAGATTTTATACACGATAATTAGTTTGCAATTCATAACTAAAATCTAAGTAATGAAAACGAGATTATAGAATCCACATTCAGTGCCTCTATTTCTTTTTTAATAAAATAAAATTAATAGTGGTTCATCTATGTATTTTCTTAAAAATTGAAATTAATAATAGTTGTTACATAAAGAAACAGTAAATTGATTTATAATATAATGCGTTATAGAAAAATGCAAGCAATTTGTAGTATTGTGTGGTTAAAATGTGTAATAATTGTTTTTAACATTTGAATAATTTATTTTTAAAATATAACTAACGACAAACCAAGAATATAAGATGTAAATGTACACTATTTTGATATATTGTTGTAGATTTAATAATAGTAACTGGATTACTGGACATAAGTAGTTAGCAGAAATGAAAGTAAAGAAGTTAGTAACTCACAATGCATTATGACTTGCTTCTCTGTTATACACAGGCTATTCCAACAGCCGAAGAGATTTCGGACCCCAGAACTGTGAGGGCGAAAAAAGGATACACAAACTTTGATCATCAACACGTGCAATCACTTGTTATACATTAATTCCATACAGAACAAAAGGTATTCTAAAACAGAATATGAAGTTGTTCTATTCGGGTACAAAATGAACAAAATTTTACAACACTTCTTGTGAAGGGTTGTGGCACAAACCTAAGACTTGGAAACCCAGCTGTAAAAGCAGTGCAAGTGCGGTTAATAAAACCTGTTAAGAGATCATTCCCTTTTATCCTCCTCTTCTGACTCGTCGTCTTGATCAAAGGTTCCATCAGTTCCTACATTTTTCTCTTGCCGAGCTAAACTTATTTCACTTTGACCTTCCTGCTTTTCCTTAGTGAGAGACTGAGCTTCTTCGTCATCAGAATCTTCTCCCACTTTCTCCGAATAAGCATACCTATAGATTGCAGAGACAAATCAGACATAAGAAGCCAGACCCATCCCTAACCTAATCCATTTGAATCAGACATTAGAAGATGAAATGACATGATCATTTTGTTTTTTCACAGCTACAACTAGCCAGTAGTAGCCACACAACATTACAGCCACACTAGCATGACATAAATATAAATGAATGATCCTTGATGGATGAAGCTAGCGCAAAGTTCAACTGGTAGCCAGATGCCCAGACGCATCCCATATTACTCATAAACCATAATATGCCTAAATCATCCAACCCCGAAGAATAACAGGTAAATTTTGCAAACGAGATTGCTCTGTCTGTGGACAATAAAGGTTTCCTTTCAAGACAAGGCAATCTCATCAGAGGAACCATAAATTTCAAAAGCTTGTAGCCTAATTTGTTGTTGAGATTCATTTAATGAATCACTTTAAAATAGAAATATAACCAATGATAAATATGGGGAAGGAAATGTCATGTTACAACAACAAAAACCTTATATCACTAGGTATTCACCTTTGAGAACTCTGGGACGGGGCCCAGAGATAGCATATAACACAGAGTAATGCAAATGTTATAACGTCCCAGAATGCAGTGATGATCCAAGCACTCTGCCAGCGCTCATTGAAAGGATCTGTAGCTTTGAAGTATACCTGTAAAAGAAAAAATAGTAGTGTGATTTGCAATCCAGATAACAGATTGAAGACGGAAGCAATATGACAGTAAATTCTCCCAGATCTGGGAGAATTTATAAAGCATCATAAAGCATCTTTTTCGTCACTTTTTTTTTTTTTGCAAAAATGCAGTATCAAACATTGAAATTTTAAAATCAGTACCTTTTTTTAAATTGAACATCAATTTCAGTTATTCCTTACAACAAGTGCATGTAATTTTTGTGCAAGAAAAAAAAATTGATTATAAGCCTCACCTCGTATCCTATCCAAGCAACTGAGGAGATCACTGTTACTGCCAATGCATTTGAGAATTTCCGGTATATATCCAACTTAACAGAACTTCGTTTTGCCTGACAACCACACAAACACAACTCAAACATATTGAAGAAGCAAGTTCGCAAGAGATTCACAATAAACAAATTTAGAGGTATGGTGCCACAAAATAACAGCAATTGCAGGAAAAGATACCTGTAACTGCTCCAGTGTTTTTGAAAGAGATGTAAAAATCCATAATATCAAAAATGCATCTAAGAAAGCATCAGGAATAACAAGAAGGAGCCTTGCCCTGCCTGATACATCATTGATGGTCCCCACATATTCAGTAATATTCAGCAACTCCGATGCTAGAAAGTAAGTTATTCCAAGTAAAAGAACCTTTGATGTCAGACCACCAAGAGTGGGTCGCACAACACCATAACCCATAGAAACAGAGAGAATGAGAAGCCGTGATAGTGTTTTTCTTATAGCCCCAACAGTGACAACCCATGTTGTGAGCACAATAGGTCTCATTCCAGTATTGTTGAAATTGACATACTCAAAATACCAGAGAATCATCTCAAACAATCCAAGAGCAATGACAGCTGTGATACAGTGCTGAAGCTGAAGTACATCATCCCAAAATCTCACATACTGAAAAAACCAAATGATGCTAAGACAGACATAAGCCAGTGCCATAAATACATAGAACTTCTTTAATGGGGCCATCCTACCAGGCAAATACCCATCAGGGTTTTTCCATATTGTCTTCCCACTCATTACCATGTCCTTGAGTTTGGGGTCACAAGCTACAAAAAACAAATTATACATTCCAGTCTTTTTTATGGAAACTGTCTGAGAATCTAGACTTGAAATTACGGATTTGCCTTTGAATTGTACATCTAAAACAACTGGCCAATAAATATCCGTTGCAGAAGGCCTCCTAATAATCTCTCCTTGCTTACAAACACCCATCTTAGCTAAATCAGAAGTGCAACAGATTGCCCGTTGTCCTCCATAAGCAGAACCACCTATATCATTTCGATCAGCAGCCTCAAAAATTATGATGTGTACTGGCACAGATCCTCGTGCCTTGGCTGCAGCTTTGGGTCTCCTAAAGGTTATGTTCTCAAATCTATCCCCCAATCAAAAAGTCAGAGTTGTGCACTCAAAGATTATGCAAGAAATATAAATTATTATTTTCATATGCATATTCTAAAATTTCAAAAAGGACAGCATTAAAGATACATATTTTTCATGCTTCAATGTTGGGGTTTCCTCATTGGTGTATATCTTCCCTGCTTATTAGTTTGTTGGTTTGGTTCATAAAGATCACAGCAGTATTTTGAGGAAGAGACATACATCATTAATTTCATATGCAAATTCTAAAATTTCAAAGAACAGTATTAAGATACGTATTGTTCATGCTTCAGTGTCGAGGTTACCTCATTTATGCATATCTTGCCCGCTTATTATTAGTTTGTTGGCTCATAAAGATCACAGAAGTATTTTGAGGTCGAGATATAAATTATTAACTTCATATGCCAATTCTAAAATTTCAAAGAGCAGTACTAAAGATACATATTCCTCAATACTTTCTTGATGAGAGCTAACAACACACTTTCTACTATTGTTAAAATTTATTGAAAACTACTAAGAATAAGTAAAACTCATTAAATAAGTGAAACGCGCAAAACTTTGCGTTATCCAATAAATTTCACTCAATATCAGTGTCAGATAGCGAATTGCTAGCATTTCTCTAGTCTCTTGGAAGATTTTGCAGCAGCATCTCGAATCATTGTTTGAGGAAACTAAGGTAAAAATTTAACCTAACAAAGAGTTTATATTTTATCTTAGCTGCAGCATTCATAAATAATACATATATGGTTCTAACTTCTAACAGATTAATTTATCAGTCCAGGCTCCGGAGGATGAAAAGGATAGTAAGACTAATTTCGCTTAGCTCTCAATTTCTACTCCATCAATTAGTGTAGTTTAGCTTCCCCCTATTATTCGTAAACCATTGAGTCCATATTTTCCTCCAACTCGTTAGGAATTCACGAATCCACCCAAATCAGGTATAAGTAGACCACGGATTTCTCATTAAGTCCCTCACAGTACCAGACCCAGTCAAAATCAAGCATGTAAAGAGTTTTGCCACGAATCAACCAATCTCGCAGCTGAAATCGCGACAGAGTGAGAGAGATTACCGGATGTAAGAACGGCCGTCATGGATGGAACTGCCTTGGGCGGCGACGATGGCTTCGCTGCCACCGGCGAGGAGGTAGGCATTGCCGAGTTCTTGGAAAGGTTCATGATCGTAGATGTGGATGGATGCGAAGGTGGTGACTGCGATGGAAGACAGTAATATATATACGAGTGAGGCTGCGAAACACATGGATCTCGATCTTCCTCTCGCAAACACTGAATCCATGCCGATACACACTCTCACTCACTCAGATTGGATCGCCGAAAAGAATGCGCAGAGAGAGAGAGAGAGAGAGAGAAGGAGACATGTCGATATGATATCGTTGCAACGTCACTCTCCCTGGGAGGGACGAGAGTAGACGCTAGCTTCACGCGCGGATTAACCATGTCATCACCCTTTTACTCATCTCATTAATGCTTCGTAATAAAAATAAAATAAAGGTGTAAAATTGAATAGTTTTATATTTATTTAATTGAAAAAAATTGAAATTTTGGTGCATAAAGAAGGTTGAAAAATAAAATTGGTGATTTATTTATGTGATGTAAATTTTTTTAATACACTTTCCGTTCTATTCGTTTTAATCTTATACTTTAATAGTATAAATATCTATATTATTATTTTCTTAAAGAGAGAACACAAATATAATAAGTTTTAAAACTATATTTTTTCCTTTTCTTTCTTACCAAAAAATAATAAACATTGGAATATTTATGTAGATTTATTTATTATATCATATTAAATTATCCAATAACTAGTTAAATTTTAAATAGTATGTCATTTTATTTTTAAGTAACTATCTGCAAATTTTTATATCTGATGAATAATGTGGGCAATCATAAACATGAAAGGCAAAAATGAGAGTTGTGAATATCATCTAAAAGAGGTAGGAATTATTGGCAATTTGGTTTTAAGAAATTAGATGCTATGTATTTTAAAAATGAATTCGGGTCGGAGTTCGAGTTATTACAATCTATAGTTCGATAGAGATATATATTAAATATTTTTATTTTCTAATGAGTATTTAAATAAATTATATAGTATATAATAAAAAATTTGCTAGACAAAAATGTGTATAGTCTATAAATTTGTGTAGTTAAATTCTGTATAGTTTACAAACTTTTATAAATAAAATAATTTAATAAGTAAATTTATCATCTTTAGTTTTTAATATTTTTTATAATAAATTTAATTATACACTCTCTATTTCATCTTTCTTTTGACTATATTCTCTTTCATCTCTCTTTTTTTTTAATTACTTCACTAACATTATATTATTTATAATATAATTAGAATATTTATATATTTTTAAATAAATAAGAACTCTTCATAATATAATAATATAAGTGAATATAAGTATATGATGAATCGGTTTTATAAAGTTGAATTAAATTTAAAGTACACTTTTTTTTAATATGAGAATCATCTAAAATCTATTTCATCAAAAATTTGTTAAACTCATTCACAAATATATAATTTTAAGTACTAGTTAGCAGTTTAAATAAGAGAAAAATGTGTTGTATATCTCACATCATAAGTTTAAAGGTGTATATGAACTCTTAATTTCTTTTTTATAAGTTTTAGTGTATCTAATTGCACTTAAAAATTTCTTAGAACTTATATTCTAACAAAATAGTCTCTTAAACTCACTTTAATTAATATTTTCTTGTGTGATTGATATTTTCAAGATAAAAATTATTAATTTATTTATATGAATGGAGGTCTTAGATTTTATTTTACATAACTATATTCAGACGAAAATATAAGACTCAAGTTTGAAACTTATGATTCTCACTATGATTAATAGTGATATCCCAATAATTTTTATTGTTATAATCCAAAGTTTTACATTTTATTTCATATATAAACATATTTCATTACGAAGATTTTATAAAATTTAATTCTTAAACTTATTATTCAGAGTATAACTTACCTTTTATAAGACTTAGCTCGTAATCAAATTTTCTTCGATAAAAAGTTATATTTGGTAACATAGTTTATATATATAATACCTCTATCTACAAATCAAATAAATTAAACAATTTAATCACTTTTTAATAATAATAATAATAATAAATAAATAAATAAGATTATAATATTTTATTTTCACTTTTCAAAGAGTCAACTAATATATATTAGTACACGAAAAACTATAAAAACAAAGAAAAAAAATATAAAAAAAACTATTATGTAATTCTTAAAGACAGTTATGCTGAGGTTTTGTTTACAACTATTGTGTGGTTTGATTCAATTTCTTTCAACAATATTTTAAGGCTTTTTATGTATGAAAAAAACTTGATTAAGATTATATTGAGATTAAATATTACTATAAAATGAAGTTTTCAAACATCTTTGCATTCTGCAAGCTAAGACTAATTAAGTGTTAGATATGTATGTTCACCTCAGGAACAAAATCCTCAATCTCCAAACCCTAGTTGTAAAGCAATGTCATCACGAACAATACGATCGAGTTAATTAGTCTACATACAAAACTAAGTACCAATCATTCTCACAATTCACAGTCATAATAACATGCACTCAAAGAATTTGCAGCCTTATTAAGAATCATGCAAAGCTTAAAATATTAGTTATCTGCAGGTCCAATAATGAAAGTGCAGAATTCAGAAATGAAAATCTGAATGATCCCGGATCTGTCTTAGAAGAACGAGTCCAAGTCCTATTTCAGTGGTGGGTATGAAGTTGTTGACGTTATCCACCAATATATCCTCTTCTGGGAATCTCTCCTTTGGTTGCTTTTCACTTCTATACAAACTCAGAAGCTGCTTTTGAAACCTCTCCAATGGTGTCATCTGCCTGTACACCACCCGTGACCGTTTCCTTGTAGGGATGTTGTTCCCAAAATCTGAAATATTCACTTTATAGTTGTAGCTGAATAATATACATATATGATAAGGAAAATATTAATTTGTTAATTTGACTACCTAAATTGAAAATTACCAAATATAAAAGATTTGATTAACATAATTTCTGTTCCACCTTAAGTTCGATAGATAAAATTATTAGGGTTAATCACCTCATTCGAGATATTGTTCACTTTGAAGGTTAGTATTCCGTCACGGTTTTGTCTTTAAAAGATACTTCGGTGGGTTGAAAGAGGAAGGAGTGTATAAACTATCTTTGACCTCGATTCTTGAGCAATGTGAAACTATATTGATGGTACCAGAATCCCCACTCAATGTCTAAGGGAAGTGGATTTCCTCCTAATTGAGAGGTTTAGGACACATTTTCGTTTCCACAAACGATGGCTTGAGACACATTTTCGTTCTCACAGACGGTGTCACTATCGATCTCAAAGTGGACAATACTTTGGATGCGGTGATTGACCTAGTAATGCTATCTCTCAGACTTGAGGTCGGAACAATTGTTCCGGTACTGCCAATATAGTCACACATCGTTCAGGAGTCGAAGCCAATGACAGTTTATATACTCCCTCCTCCATCAACCAGTCGAGACACCTTTTAAGACAAAACTATGATGGAGCACCGACTTCTAAAATGAACAATAACTCGGATGCAGTGATTGACCCTAACTCAGATACTATCTCTTGGACTTGAGGTCGAAACAATTTTAAAATTAATATGTAAAATTAATATGTCAATTTTGAGAGTTTTGCATCCCTCAATAAGTTTTCAACTGGTATCCTGCTGGTGTCCTGAGAGCTCTATTTTAACTTTCTCAGTGAGATACTGAAGAACCTTGTCTTTCAAGATTTATACCTTCATATCTTTTTGAAGTTGGAAAAACAATCAGCGGTCAACATAAATGGATATTTCTTTTTAGTGGTACTCTCACATGTACGGGCTGTAACTTTGCAGGTAACTTTTGACTAATGTATCCGTATTATTAAAATAATTAGAATAATAGAATATAAAATATTTTAAAGTAATTATAAGCATACGTGAGATCTGAGTTTGGTTACATGTCAGTGAGTTTTGATGTTATTTATGTATTGTGGGTGGTAGACTCAGAAGTCAAACAACATAGCTTGCAAGAAACTAATAGGTTGTCACGTAGCATGATCTAAGGATAACAACTTTTTTAGTATCTCTTCAGGCAACAATTTACTGCACGAATCCCTCTTATTTAAGCTTCTGCATATATATTTAATGTACTGTAACTTCTCTTTCCTTTTCAGTTTTGTAATGGATAGGCTACAATAAACAAATTTCATACTATTATTGTTTATGAACATTCTTTTATTTTAATTTATTGAAATTATTTTTAGAATGAAATTGCGAAGGACCTTTTCTTACTTAAGAAAAAAAAATATTTTTTTGTTTCTTACTTTCAATCCAAAAACTTATTTTAACAATTGCAACATTCTGCATTAATTTAAAGTTTGAGGGATCATTTTATGAATATTATTGTAGAATAAATTATTGATTTTTTCATTATATATTTTTATAATTTATACACTGTTTTATATTTATCTCTGTTGTTTATTTTATTAAATATTATAAATAAATGTTTTTTATATTAATAAATAATGAAAATAGAATTTTGAAAATGATTAATATTATGAAGTAGAGACGAGGAGGAAGAATATAATAAAGCATGAGTTGAAAAGTCAACTCTGTGTGGGTGGTAGATGATTATGCCACGCAACGGGCAAGCCTATAATATAATGAATGAAGTTTAAAGTTAGTTAAGTAGTTGATTTTTCCTCCAATTTTTTAGCTGATATTCAAGTTATTGTCGGTTTCGATTCCATATTTTTTCATGTATTGTTTAGCGTTACTTTGAGTAATATTATGTTTACACATCAAAGTCAGAAAACAGTTTTGTCATGAATATGACAAAAAAAGACACTAATTATTGACTATGAGAAAAAACCACACTATCACCATCATTCAATAAAAAATATAATAATAAAATAATTATTATAAGTTAGTGCTCTATTCTCTCACATGTATTTGTTCTAGAACCATTTTAACTACTAGTTTTTTTCAAACATAATTTTCACTTTAATTTTATGTTTTATGTAAACAACCATTAATATAAATAGAAAAGTTTTCTTGACACCATAAATAATAAAAAATATACATTTGATATTGTATATAATAATATAATATTATTTTTAAATTAAAAAATAAAATATTAATTTATTATAGTATAAAGTGTGTGTTTTTAGCGGTGTTAATATATGAGCATCCTAATATAAAACAAATATACTTCAGATATGAGACATAAAAGTTTCATCTCTCTCTCACTTGCATGTACAAATAAGTGTTCATAATTTATACTATCTAAAAGTATTAAATTGTAGGGTTAAATATTCTTTTCACTTTTGTAACATAATTTGAAATTTATTTTATTCCTAATTTAAACTTAAAATTTAGAGTATATTTTAAATTTTATTTTTATTCTTAATTTAAACTTTAAATTATCACATTATTTATCGTTGAAATAGGTTCTATCGAGTTTTTTTAGTTGAAATAAGATGATAACTTTTTTCTTCTTTTTTAATCTAACGTTCTAAACAAAATTGGTATCAATTACAATTGTTATGCACATATAAGCATGAAAATTCAAGAACTAAAACCAAGGTACCTTTTAACACTAAAAACCATGATGGAACACAGACTTTCAAAGTGGATAATAACTCAGATGCAATGATTGATCCTAATTCTGATACTATCTCTCGAATTTGAGGTTGGAACAATTTTAAAATTAATACGTAAAAAGTTATTATTTTTTTCAATTGTAATATGGTGTATGATTATCAATATATCCTTGTAAGATAAATGAGATGAAAAGGGATACCTTGTTCTGATTCATAATGGAAATCTGGGCTTGATTCATTGCTGCTTCCATTATGTGCTGAAAGTTGGTCTTCAACATTGAGATGAATTTCGTCATAGTTCTTGTGGTGTTTGGGGAGATAATTCTCAAGGTGCCCTTTCAACTTGTATCGTGATCCACAAGCGTTGCACAACACAGGTTTCTCAGCTGGTCCATTACGCCAAAGTGGTGTAGCTTTTCAAATTATATTTGTTCTACTTGTAAGTAAGAACCATTGTACATGTTGTTTTTTTTTTTAATTTAAATAATATATATAAGTTAAATACAAATGGACATTTACTAATTTAAGTAAATAAAGTACTACTAACTTAAATTTATTCTAAAGGATTATATATATATATATATATATATATATATATATATATATTAAGAGTATAAAATTTAAAACAATTAAAACGGATATTTGTAAAAATGAAAAAGGAGAGAAAATTTTGGAATAATTAATAATTTAAAAATATATAAAACATGTGTTATAGGTGATTAAGAATTGGGAGTGTTAATGAAAGATACCCTCAATTTTATTGGCAATGTCATCAACAAGTTAAGTGCTAAATCTGAGGTGTGATTGTGTGTGTATATATATAATGTTTTGATGTTTTAAATTAAAATACAGTAAATCAATGACGTTAGAACTTGTAACTTTACAACTTGTGTTTAATTTAGTCAAGTCAAAGTGATGGAGATAATTTATATTTTAAAATAGCATATTTAATTTATTTACACACACAAAAAATACAAGAAAATCCGATTCAGTTAATATTTTCTTTTAAGTTATAATGAACAATTAATTATATTATTTATGAATGGAAGAATATCATTAATAATTTTTATCAACCTTTTACATTAAAATATTAATATTTCTTAAATCGATCCTCTTGTGTCTGAGTTTTTTTTTTATACTTTTTCTTTAAAAATTACTTTTTTTACTAATATTTTTATTTTCCTTTATTTACTATTTTAATGAATAAATTGTAGGATTTAATCAACAACAATACATAAACACCTGCATTGTATATATTCTTATTACAATTATACATCTTTCTTCTGTCTTAAAATACCTGGTAACATATATAGTAGTTTTCATATATTTTTTAATAAAAAATAATATGTGAACACTAATAAAAATATAACAAAATTCCATAACCACATAAAGAGATGACTTACAATTAATCCTGCAATGCGAACATGGACCTTTCTTCACCATCACTGACTGAGTCCTTTGTTTCTCAACTAAAACAACACAGAAAAATAACTTAGTATGGGAAAATCTTCATGACAATTCAAAACAATTAATAAAATAAATATATAAGAACAGAATTTTAATAGTGAACTTTTCAGTATTTATATTCAATTGAAATATGAACATTAAATAAAGAAAAGAAAACTTAAATCCATATTTATAATTACTTGAATTTGTAAATTTTCAAAGCATTGTTGCAGGCTTCTTCTTCAATCTATCAACACAACTTCTTTTTCGCTCTGTTCGCTTAGCAGAGAAGAAATAGAGAAAGAGAAAATAAGTATCTCAGAAAAAAAAAGAGAAGTAAGTGAAAGTAGAATAAAAATAAACGTGTTTAATTTAGGACAGATAAAATAGAAATATAAAAAAATTAATAATAAAAACTTTTATAATTGATTATGTGTATATATGCCAAGAATATAATAGTAACGTTAGGTTTTATCATTAATTACATTTAGAAGTGTATTGAATTATGGCTTTTAACGGTGACAAAATTTTCATCCTTTTGACACATTTTGCAATAGTCTGTCCCACAAGAATTCTATTTATTTTTTAGCTTTTCATTTCCTCCTCAAGTAATTCATCTTTTTTTCTACCGTAGGGAGTCAAAAAGTAATATTGTAATACAAAACATGTGCATGAGCTTTCACCCAAAATAATCAAAGACACAAAATCTTTGCTGTATAACATTTCCATTAGCAATGACAAATAAACTCATTCGTTATTATAATAACTAGTTGTAATTTTGATGGAGAATTTGCAAACTGATTAGATACGATATATGGGTATAAATAATACTTTATTTTTTAAATAGTGTATATGCATCTTGAGAGATATTTAGGATGTTACATATGATGACGGATGAATATGTAAAATGTATAATTTTGTATCCATCTCTCTATTTATACTCATTTTTATTTTTTATTTTATTAAAATACCGTTGATTCATTAGGTAATTTTTAAAACTTATATTTTTTTTTTCTTACTTTCATAAAAAAAATTAACTATACAATTTATAAATTATTCAAAAGTCCCCTTGTTATTTACTAAACATGTAAATATTTATATTATTTTATCAATTAGATTGAATCTATATTTATATAAATGTAGATATTTTAATTACTTCATTTGCGAGGAGTGGTATGAGGTGAGAATATCATCAATTACAACTCTCAAAAAATCGGATTTCATAAACATAAAGGAAGAATGAAGAGAATATCCTACTGAGAAAATCATATTTGTTTCGAAAGATATGTTATTCAGACACTTGAGGTAGCTTAGATAAATCTAGATAAATAGAAGTAGGACGGCGGATAATGTCAATAAATGTTCGTCGAGGTGGACAAATATGGGTACGCATTTTTTCAGACAAATCAATTACAATAAAATCTACTGAAACACGTATGAGTTCAAGAAAAGGATTTCCCGAATATTGGATGTTGTTAAACCTGAAAAAATACTTTATGAAATGGGTGGAGTACCAAAAATATAACAAGAAAGGCTATTTCAGTAGCATCATCCAAGATGCGGATACGTAATCAAATCATTATATCAGGATAATAAATAAGAACCAAAAGAAGTAGGGTTGTAGAATGAAAACAAAAAAGACAATGATAGATTCTTTTTTTTAACACACAATATTTGTACTTCCTTTTTTAGATTGAAATAATAAAAAAATGATATGATTCAACCTCAAAATCATTTGAATGTAGTAGATAACAGCGAGGACGTAAATTGAGGTGTATTCGAATTCTAAGAGGACGTAAATTGAGGTGTATTCGAATTCTAAGAGTTAGTAATCGACAATATATTTATATTGACACATTGTTGTTGTTTAAATTGTTATTGCTGTTATTAAACAAGTAGTAATAAATACAAATTTTGTCAAAGCTAATTTTTTTCTAATTATAATATTGATTACATTTTGTTTTTTTTTTTTTGGTTTTGTGAAAAGAGTGTATGCATTTAATTTCATTCAATCAAATGGTTTCTACAGTATATATACACTCATTTCTAATTTGTTTATTATTTATATTTTCATATGAAAATATTTAACTTTCAATTTCAAGTATTTAATCGCGTAACATGTTTTCTTTTTTCTATTTTTTTTATTCTTAGGTTCACTTCATTTAAGAATATTTGTTTAGGTACACAAATTTTCATTTTCCTTAATAGTTCAACTAGTTTAATATTCAAAAACTATACTCAGGTCTTTAGAGTGTTTCTCCTCTATATCCCAATTTTCTTAACACTTTTTTTTCCTTTTGTGTAATTTTATTTAAAGAGCATATTACATTTCAAAAAATATAATCCTCAATTTTATTAAGTTAAAATATAATTGATATTTTAATTTTATTTTTTATATTTATTTATTATTTATCTAATAATTAGTTGGTACTCTAATTTGATATTACGCAGTTATAATCTTTTTATTTTATTGATATTTAACTTTTAAAAAATAAAAAATAATTTTTTTTAATATTGAATCTTTGATAATATTATATATATATTTAAATATTGAAAGAGAGCGGTACTAAAATGAGTATTTGTCTTAACTAATGAGGAAGGGACAAAAAGTTTTATACTAAGTCTGCACAGAGAAAAAAATAAAATGAATTTTTACTTTTGAAAGAATGGAAGAGTAACACTGTTCTCCTTAATTCTCATCCCTACTCCACCATTTGATGTATTTGTATTGAAATAATTGAATTTTAAGACATATATATTTGATAGATTTTTCTGTAAATATTTTAATAAGAAAACAAACTAAATTATCTATAAATTTAAATAAATAAAATGAAAGAAATTCCACCAATTAACTTCTATACAAAGTCAATTTAGCATAAAGAGATTCATTTCGATTTTTCTTATATTTTTTTCCTAAACATAAGTTCGTTGTAGACCCTTAATAATTATTATTCATAATTATATTTTGAACTGTTTAATTTTTAATGCTACTATTTAAGAATAAAATTACACAATATTAAATAACAAATTATTAGTTAGTATAAATACGTATGTTATTTTAACTATAAATTTAGCATATAAGTTAATGAATAAATTAAGCTTAATATTGACTTTATGTTCCAAAGATAGGAGTATTTTAATTTCAATTCTTATGAGAGGGTTTTCTTCTTGTTTTAGTTACTAGTGTTAGTAGAAATCAAGTACCATAACAATTCAATACTAGTTCAAATTTCTTATCTACCCGTCTAAAAAAATGTCCTGTTATCTATCAAATCCTTCGTGATCCATAAGTATTCTAAGTTTATATATATATATATATATATATATATATATATATATATATATATATATATATATATTAAAAATTATTTTTAACAGTATAAAGAAAGAAGGTTTGATACATAAATTTGAAACAATTAAATATGATATTTATAAAAATGTCAAAGGCGAGGAAGATTTGAAATAATTAATAATTTTAAAATATATAAAATATGTGTTACATATAAAAGTAAAAGTTAACTATATGTCAGGGGCATACTTGCCTCTCTAATTATTTTTTTTACAAAATATGTATACAAATTAAAAATTAATTAAGGTAATAATTATTAAATTCATATTGAAAGTACAAAATAAAGGTGTACATAAAACATTATATTTTATTAATTTTTAAATATTATAATTATACAACAAGAACAGTTGGAAATTTTTTTATCACGATAAATAATATTACTACTTATGATAGATACAAATCAATTACAAAATACAAATCCTCCATTCCATTCTAATAATCTCTTTTATTATTATTATTTTCGTGCATGTCTTTATGATTTGCTTTATCTATAAATTCTTACTTTGCCTTCTTTGCATTTTTATTTTTCTAGATTTGGTTTCTTTCAAAGACAACGAATTTTTATTGTAAAAGCTTTAGAAAATAGTTTTTTAACTATTTCAGGTAAAATGAGTAAACATAATACCTATAATTACTATATTATTATTATTATTATAAAATATTATCTGATGCTATTATGTGTGCCAAACACTGGAACATTCCTTCACGCGTTTATGGAAAGAACTTTCTTTTAATCGAATACACGTTTATAAACATTTCTATAATTAATTTTATAATTTCTTAAATTTATATTATACGCAATAAACAATTTACACTTCATCATTTAAAATTTCTAAAAGCTAATTATATTTATGGTATATATTAAAAATCAATTTATGTTATATTTATAATTGTTTTTTAATTTATATGAAAAATCATTAAACTGCAAGAACTATTTAGGGAAGGTAGAATTTTGATATGAATGGTGGTTAGTTCTTGGTAGTTTCCAATCCAACACCTACAACGCAACCTTCTCTGCATTTGCTTCGCAACTACTCAATTCAACTTGACTCTCTCTTTACATGTGTTTGTGTGCTTGCGCCCTAAACCATTACACACGCTCATAATTTCACTTCGCAAATGACAAGTTTCATTAGAAGTTATGAAGCGGCCATTAATAGTAGTAGTGATTCAATTTTCGGAAAAGGAGAATACCGCGTCCGTGGATTTGGTTCGGCGGTGGACAGTGGCATAAGGAGTAGGACTGCGTCAAATTCGGAGATATCCTCTGTCCATGGATACGGTTGGGCTGTGGAGAATGGCATCAAGAGTACCACTGTGCCAAATTTGGAAACACAGGACAGTGTTCATAGTTTTGGTTGGGCGGTGGATAATGCAATGAAGAGTACGGTTGCGCCAAATCCCCCTCCTCTCCACGGTTTCGCTTCCGCAGTGGATAATGCCATTAGCAGCAACGTTGGTGCCGAAGCTGAAACTGATGCAGAAGCTGAAACGGAAGATTCCGCGAACACAGAGAGGTATATGGGGTCATGGCAGAAGGGGTACATGTTAGGGAAGGGCTCCTTCGGCACAGTCTACGAAGCTTTCGCAGAGTTTGTATTCTCTCTCTTCACCACCCATCTCATCTTTTCTCTTATTTTTTTTCTTTTCTTCTCACTTCCTTATCAATTATTCTCTTTTTATAACGCAATTTCAATATCGTCTATTTTCAAAATTATATCACAAACATCTATGAATCAATTTGTGAAAAAATAATAATAACAAGTTTTTTTTTTCTCTCTCTTTTCTGTGTTGAAGAAAAGGGTAATTGTAATAAGGTAAAAAAATAAAATAGAAGATTTTTTTTTTAGTTTTACTTATTTTTTTTCAGTTTCAAACATGTAAAAATTATTAATTAATTATTTTGT
Organism: Phaseolus lunatus; assembly: GCA_013389735.1. Classification (NCBI taxonomy): domain Eukaryota; kingdom Viridiplantae; phylum Streptophyta; class Magnoliopsida; order Fabales; family Fabaceae; genus Phaseolus; species Phaseolus lunatus. Next base: position 35,910,133 of record CM023862.1, read on the forward strand.
TAAAAGAGTTTTTTTATTTTTTCCCCCGCTAAAATTGCATTCGGAGAAGCTTTTGGGTAACTTAGCCCATGTAGGTGACGGAACATTAGAGGTAACAATTGAGAATATATTCCAATTTTCATCCGGGAATTAATCTGTGTTAAATATGTGCTTAATTTATGCAAATGGATAATTAGTTTTTCTTTTTAAATTTTGTCAGATTTAGATCATAGTAACACTTTTTTTACTGTTTTTTTTAAAATTTAAATTCTTATAATTAACTCTGGTAGTTTAGTATTGGCATGATTGATAAAATAAAGATTTTTATTTAATAGAATAAAAAGTATTTAAATTTAGACACTTTAAGATAATTATATAAATTATTACTATTAGTTTTCAAATAATTGTGAACAATGATTTTTATTACTTTTAATATTGTTCATACTTTTCAATTCAATAATTTAGTTAGTCATCCATTCGTCGTGTTTTTGTTTTCAGAGATAACACGTACAGTTTCTTTTCCAACAGTGATGGGTTCTTTTTTGCTGCAAAGGAGGTGTCCTTGCTGGATGAGAGAAGCCAGGGCAAACAGAGTATTTTCCAACTTCGACAGGTGAGAGGACTTGGTCTTTCCATCAAACTTCATTACATAATTTATTTCCCATCAACTCATGTCAACAAATTATGTATTTTTTTCCATCTTATACATATGCATTTGATTATATATGAATATTTTTGGCTTTCCATTCAGGAAATATCTCTTTTGAGTCAGTTCCGGCATGACAACATCGTTCAATATCTAGGCACAGGCAAGGTATATTGCTTTCTAGCTCGCAAGTCTATTATAATTTATGGGTTGGGCATGTTTGAAAGTGTGGACTTTTAGCTTGTTTAGTGTGTTTTATCCAAACATTCATTCATACTTTTGATTTTATAGTCTTTCTTTGCTCCCCTGAATATTATACGATATTTGGCAAAGAATAATTACAGTTTTAGGAATGAACAATGTAAATAATCATTATGTAACTTTACCAAGCATTTATTTGGCTGAAATGTCTGGGTTCATTAAGCCTCTTGAACATTAAGGCGAATGTATAGAAATACATGCTAATTGTTATTTACAAAGATGAACATTTTACGGGTGTCGCTGGCAAACAATATAGCTTTATTTTATAAATAGAAAAAGTAAGGAATCACATGCCATGGGGACGAGTTAAAGTATTTTCTGTTTATTAATGTATTGTGTAAGTTCATAAAATGTTTTTGTTTTCATTCCTTTGAAGTTGTGAGTCTGATTGAGTTTACAACTGCAAATACACATTAAAGTTTCCCCATGATGTTTTTTCTTTTGAATTGCTAAACTTTTTTCTTCCCACAGTTTTTCATTCTCATTTCATGTTTAAATTATGTAATAGATCATCAATAGGCTAAATCTATGAATTCCTTCTGAAATCTAACAATGGAGTTGGTTATTTGATGCATGTTTACTTGTACTTTCTTTTGTACATGACTTCTTTTTGTGATAATTGTTTAGGTGGTGATTCCTGAATTATTTTTTGCTTGGTTACATTACTTAGGAGTAATTACATTTAGACTATTTTTCTCTCCTCTTTATTGTTATTGCTATTTACATTTCCATTATTTCTCAGGATAATGATAAGTTGTATATCTTCCTCGAGCTTGTAACATATGGATCATTAGCAAATCTCTATAAAAAGTATCGTTTAATGGACTCCCAAGTTTCTGCATATACAAGGCAAATTTTAAGTGGCTTGAAGTATCTTCATGACCTTAATGTGATTCACAGGTAACACAACTGAGGTTTCTATCTTGATGTAAGGCAACTGTTGTTCCCAGAGTAAAAAATGCTTGTTTGGAAACATGTCGATTTTGGATTTTGATTTTTTCTTTTATATCATGAGGATTCTATTTTAAGCTGATATCCTATCTGAATGAGTATGTAAATCACTTAATAGTCAAAGTTTGATGCAATGGTTGAAAATAGATGAGGGAAATATTTTTTAAATTACATGGACTTGCAACATTCTAATTTTTGTTTGATCTAAAATTTTAAGGGACATCAAGTGTGCCAATATACTGGTTGATGCAACCGGGTCCGTCAAGCTTGCAGATTTTGGTTTGGCAAAGGTACCTTTAACAAAACCCACTTTCTCAAGTCAACATCTTATCATAGTAAATTCTATATACTATCTGCTTTCAATTATATTGTTGTTGGTTTTTTTTCCTTGTAGGTTACGAAGTTAAATAATGTTAATTCAGTTGGAGGCTCTCTTTACTGGATGGCCCCTGAGGTTTGTCTCTCTGCATGTCGCATATGTTTGACATAATTCCTTTAATTGGTTGTCAGTTTAGTTTAGCATATATACCAATTGTCCTCACTAGATTCAATGAGATTATTCTCAATTATAACTAAATTATAAGATAGATGGATGTCATGTGCTTACACCAAGTTTCTCATACCAGACTGCACAATTACCATTTTGAATCATTTGTAGTTTTGTAATGTGCCTAAAACGAGTTTGAATTGTTGGATGATAGGTTCTTAACTTGAGGAGCTGTGGATATGGGCTAGCAGCTGATATATGGAGCTTAGGATGTACAGTATTAGAGATGTTAACACGACAACCTCCTTACTCTCATTTGAAACTAGTATGTCTGATATTTATAAATTTTTACTATCGTCTTTTCTTTAAACTCATTTTTATATTCATTTAGATTCATTGTCTCACCTCGCAGACAATTAATATATACTGCACGTACATTTAAAACTAGACAACTGGTGCTGAATACTTTTCATTTGTTACAACAGAGGCAAGCCATATTTCAAATTGGCGGTGGTGAACCTCCACTTGTTCCAGAATCAGTGTCAACAATTGCCCGAGATTTCATTCTTAAATGCTTACAAGCTCATCCAAACAAACGACCAACTGCTGCTCAACTATTGGACCATCCATTTGTAAACATTGGCACCATCAAGAATGGAGACCAGAACAAAGATATAGACGGGTGTGAATACATATGAATATAAGTGAGGATGAATTTTTACTTTAGAACCTGATATACATCATCTACAAAGTGAAAACATATACTTAACATTTTAATAAATTAATATTTTTATTTTATTTTTTAGTTAAAAATATTATTATATTATTAAAAGGAATCATTAAGTGTTTGTTTTTTACTCTTTGGAGTGTTAAAAGAAATGTTAAATATATATATTCATTGTAAAGGTATCAATATATCAAATTCCTTTATTTTTAGAGTTTTCACTTAACTCTAATTCTCATCATGGCGCCTTCTGCAATAATTGAAGCTATCTTCCAATTCAAATGTTAAAATTAAAACAAATGTTAGCCAACGTTGGCCAAGTCCAAAAAAAATACAAAAAAAAAAAGAAGTTAACAGGTAAGGTGCTAGCACCAGTAATATAGTAATAGTAATATCTTAATATAGTAATAGTAATATCTTGCTTCTTCCTCGTGCCTTTGTCAATAGCAGTGACCGGGAGAATGTCATTGACATCAATATCAAATTTGACCTCAATTTGGAGAACTCCACGAGGTGCAGGAGGGATCCCATCCAGGCAAAAGCTACCAAGTGATTTATTGTCAATTGTTCCTAACAAATTCTCTCTCACCCTGAAGGACATTGATCCCTACACTAGTCTGTCCATCAGCAGCGGTAGAGAAAACCTCGGACTTTGAGGTGGGAAGAGTAGTGTTTCTAGGGATAATTTTTGTCATCACACCACCTAGAGTTTCCAGACCCAAAGACAATGGAGAGACATTCAAGAGCACAATGTCACTGATGTCTCCAGCAAGACATCAGCCTAAAAGCACAAATTTTGAAAAAAATTAATCAATGATAATAGAATACTATTATAAAAATAAAAGTTTTACTAAAGACTCTCTAAAAAGCATGAAAGACACTCTCAGTCTCCCTTCTAATTAAGCAATTCTTCAAAGATAAAATCTAAATCCCACCTGAACTACAGCTCCAAGGGCAACTACTTCATCTGGATTGACAGTGACATTTGGGTCCTTGCCAGTCAACTTCTTTACAAGCTCCTGGACGGCTGGGATACATGTTGATCCACCTACAAGGATAACCTCATTAAGATTCTTGAAGGAGAATTTTGCATCCCTTAATAAGTTTTCAACTAGTGTCCTGAGAACTCTATTTTAACTTTCTCAATAAGATACCGAAGAACTTTGTCTTTCAAGATTTATGACTTCATGTCTTTTTGAGGTTTGAAAAACAGTCAACGGTTAATAGAAATGGATATTTCTTTTTAGTGGTACTCCCACATGTACCATATGTGGGGGCTACAACTTTACAGGTAACTTTTGACCAATGTATCTGTATTATTAAAATAATTAGAATAATAGAATATAAAATATTTTAAAGTAATTATAAACATACGTGAGATCTGAGTTTGGTTACACGCCAATGTTGTAGGTTTCGATGTTATTTATGTATTGTGGGTGGTAGACTCAGAACTCAAACAACAAAGCTTGCAAGAAACTAATAGGTTGTCACTTAGCATGGTACAAGGATAACAACTTTTTTAGTATCTCTTTACGCAACAATTTATTGTACGGATTCCTCTGATTTAAGCTTCTGCATATATATTTAATGCACCGTAACTTCTCTTTCCTTTTCAGTTTTGTAATTGGTAGGCTACAATAAACAAATTTCATACCATTATCGTTTATAAACATTCTTTTGTTTTAATTTATTGAAATTATTTTTAGAATGAAATTGCGAAGGACCATTTCATACTTAAGAAAAAAAAATATTTTTTTGTTTCTTACTTTCAATCCAAAGACTTATTTTAACTATTGCAAAATTCTGCATTAATTTAAAGTTTGAGGGATCATTTTATGAATATTATTGTAGAATAAATTATTGATTTTTCATTATATATTTTTATAATTTATATACTATTTTATATTTATCTCTGTTTTTTATTTTATTAAATATTATGAATAAATTTTTTTGTATTAATAAATAATGAAAATAGAATTTTGAAAATGATTAATATGATGAAGTAGAGACGAGGAGAAAGAATATAATAAATAAAGCAGGAGTTGAAAACAGTTTTATTTTTATTATGAGTATGAGAAAAAAAACACTAATTATGGGAAAAGGACACTATCACTACTACCCAGTAAAAAATATAATAAAAAAATAATTATTATAAGTTAGGTGTTCTATGCTCTCACATGTACTTATTCTAGAACCATTCTAACTTCTGGTTTTTTTCAAACATAATTTTCACTTCAATTTTATGTTTTATGTAAACAACCATTAATACAAATAGAAAAGTTTTCTTGACACCATAAATAATAAAAAAAATATACATTTGATATTGTATATAATAATATAATATTATTTTTAAACTAAAAAATAAAATATTAGTTTATTACAGTGTAAAGTGTGTGTTTTTACCGGTCTTAATAAAACAAACATACTTCAGATATGAGATTATAAAAGTTTCATCTCTTACTTGCATGTACAAATAAGTGTTCATAATTTATACTATCGAAAAATATTAAATTGTAGGATTAAATATTTTTTTCACTCTTGTAATATAATTTGAAATTTATTTTGTTCCTAATTTAAACTTAAAATTTAAAGTATAATTTAAAATTTATTTTTATTCTTAATTTAAACTTTAAATTATCACATTATTTATAATTGAAATAGGTTCTATCGAATCTTTTTTAGTTAAAGTAAGATGATAACTTTTTTTTTTCTAATGTATCAAACAAAATTAATATCAGTTATAATTGTTATCCACGTATAAACATCAAAATTCAAGAATTAAAATCAGTTTTAATTATTTTATATTAAAATTTAAAAATTATATTACAATTCATTTTGTTTATATTAAAATATAATCTTATAATTATAATTAATGTAAATTTTATCTTATTAATTATTCATTAAATTGATAAACTTGTTATACCCTCTACTAACTATATATTTTAGGATTCTCATTTTATTAACTGAAGGAACAAGTATAATACCAACATTATCAATTTTAAGGAATAAATTGGTATACATGTTTATTACAAACGCCTTCTTCCTCATGGTGTAAGTGTTTTATTATTAATTTTAATGTTTATTACGTTGATATCATTATTTCAAATATATACACAAACGTTGATGAGACCAAGTTCTAAAGGATACCCATGTCCCAAACTTTGAAAACTTTTAAATTACCAGTGATTTTAGTTTTTAATTTCATTCGCACTTAAAATAAAAAAGTTAACAGTGAATGTAAGTGCATTATTAATTCATGTAAGTTCAACACAGTATTCTAATTTTTATTTTTCTACGATATTTTATTTTCATAGCCAAAAGAATGACGTGCACAATAGCATTGTTACAGATTTTAGTAACGGATCATAATATACTGCACCTATTATGGCACCATCATTACAGACTTAAATGATGATATTTTAAGTATATTAAGAAGAGTCGTTGAATACCTTACAACGATTATGGCCATATTTTTTGAAACCTTTTTGTAACAAAATAAAATGTACCCGTAACGTCTAACCTTCTCTCGGTGAAGAGACAGAGTTTTCCATCATTCAAGGGTTGTAATTAAGATCGGAATTGCATGTTATCATCAAATCATTCAATTGCCTACCTAGTGAATGTTCTGAGTCGATCGGACTGGCTCACACCATGTTATATTCGATCTGCTTCCTTCCCAACAATTTTAAACACTCTTTGACTCTTTTTCCAAAGTTCTTTTCATCTTTCTCTTGTGGTACTTATTATTGGTCTATTGTCAATATTTAGCCTTTGAAGGAATTTACCGCCCGATTGGGACTGTATTCCCAAACAATCCAACTCGCTGACAGCGCCTCACGATGCGATAGGTCCGGGCACAACAGGATTCTCACCCTTTCTGGCGCCCCCTTCCAGAGGACTTGGGCTCGGTCCGACACTGAGAATGCTTCTCCAGGCTACAATTTGAACGTTGAAGATGACCGATTCTCATAGTGGGCTTTTCCCGATTCGCTCATCGTTACTTAGGGAATCCTTGTTGTTTTCTTTTCCTGCGCTTATTGATATGTTTAAACTCGATGAGCAGCCCCGCCTAACTTGAGGTCTCGTAGATAGCACACTCAGTTTCCACAGAGGGCATATGTGAGGTTAATAAGTCCATTACGCTGGAGTCGCACAAGCACGATTAGTCTCGAGCGTGGGCTCATCCACCATTATCGTGGAAGACTCCGCCGTGAACTTGCTTTTCAACCAACCACGAGGAAGTCTCGCAGGAGATCAATTTGCACCCCTGCAACACATTTATTTAGTTAAGTGTGACGGGTAGGGGGTGACGATGTGTGACACCCAGGCAGGCGTATCTTCAACCTAATGATTTTGGGCGCAACTTATGTTTAAAGACTCGATGGTTCACAGAATTTTGCAATTCACACCAAGTATCACATTTCGCTACGTTCTTCATCGATGCAAGAGCTAAGATATCTATTGTCAAGAGTCATTTTAGATAACATGTCGTCGTGAAGGCATCTTAGTTACATAATTCATCTCATCAACAATATAATGAAGCTTATTTGAATTAAACTAATGTAAATTTTTATGAAATTAAACCAAAATAAAAATATATGTTTTTCTCTTTTCATTTTCATTATTTATCTTCATTTTCTTTTATTCATTGGAAATAAAAAGTTTAATGGTAAGAGATCAAATTTTCTATACCAATTCATCTATCTTAGTTATAATTAGAACCGTATTGTTTTACAAAATAGACATATTTAATCATTCATGTCTTATTTTATAGGTGGATTCATTATTCAAATGCATCACTAATTCTTAAAATCTAATTTATTTGTCACACATACGTAACAATATTAATGAAGTTAACAAAAATGAAACGACACCATTTTCTCAACATTTGGAAACCAATTTTTAGAATATTTAACAACTAAAAGTAATTATAAAGAGAATAAAAATATCTTTATGACTAAAATAAAATATTATCCTCCAATAATATCCCCGTAGGATTAGAAAAATAAGTTTAATTTAAGAGCAAAATTAACACAATTTTATTGATTTTACCCCTAATTAATACTATTTTATTATTCTGTGGATGTTTATTTTGAGAAGATAAGATAGTTATTAAAGGCGATTAATATTATAGAGAAGAGCATTCGTAGTTTACAATAAGTGATTACAAAGAAAGTGACTCAAAACACTATTATTGCAGACACAAAACTAGACTCATATATGATCTGGAGAGGAGGAAAACAAAATATATTATTCTTCACCGATGCAGTGTTAGAGAAGTTATGACTTATATTACAAATGTTATTTACCCAAAAATATAATAAATTTTTTAACGACCTTATCAAGCATATGTAAAGTCATAAATAAAATTGCATTTTAAAGTTTTTTTAATAATGCAAAAAGTTTTTTTGTTTTCACTTGTAAGATCAAATGTTACATTTGTATTGTCAAATTTACAATTTCATTGCTTTTAAATTAACCAAATAGTTAAATTATTAATCGTTCGTATAACATATTTAAATGTAAATATATTTTTTAATTTTTTAATATTATAATTTATAGAAATTACAATAGTAAAAAAAACTAATATATATGTTATAAGCTATCTATGTATTTTTTTTTTAAATTTAATATTTATTATTTTAGTGGAATTTTAGAATTGATTTAGGTGACATAATTATATATTTGGAATCATTGTCAATTTGTATAAAAATTTGTCATTTATGAGAAAAATAAATCTAAAATTGAATCAATTTAATAAAACACTTTACATTGACGACTATAATGAATATAAAAAGTATATTATTCAACATTGTGTATGAACATTGTATTCTACATTCATTGAGGTACGGGTGGTGTTGCAGCGTGTGACCTAGTGTGTGCAAAGGTTGTTCTAGAGTTTGGATGAAGCGGTACGATGATGGTGGCGTGGTGTCGGTGTTGGAAGGCAATGAACCATTCTCTACGCACAACAGTCAAAGAATGATACAACATGGTCAATAGTCAAAGAAGGGTACAACACGCTCAACAATCAAAGAAGGGTACAACAGAAAATAGCGGCACCACTAAGAGAAGTTGAATTGTCATGAGTATGAGAAAGAAGACACTAATTGTCATGAGTAATGGATATTTCATTTTTAGTGTCACTCACACATGTTCTGGCTGCAAGCGTCAAGTGTTTGTTTTTCATTCTTTCGAGTGTTAAAGAAATGTTAAGTGTATGTATTCATTGTAAATGTGTCAATATATCAGATTCCTTTATTTTTTTGGAATGAGAGAGTTTCCACTTTTGAATGACTCTAATTCTCAGAATTTGTGAGTTTGTGTTAAAATAATTGAATTTAATATATATATATATATATATATGGAGAGATAGATAGATTTTTTTTATCACTATCTTTATAAGAAAATAACAAAATTTTCTATAATTAAAAAAACAATTAAAATTAAAATAAATAACATGAAAGAAATTCTATCCATTAACTTCTATACAAAGTAAATTTAGCTTAAAGAAATTCATTTCAATTTTTCTTTATATATTTTGCTAAAAGTAATTTCCTCACGTATTCTCTTAAACCCCATCGTACTTAATAAAAATTAAAGTAGTACTTAATAAAAATTAAAGTACTTACATTAACGTTATTTCAATATATTAACGTAAGTCATTAATTGAAGTTTCAATTTTATAACAAACCGTTAGTTAGATGTAATTAATTTTTTAACAAAGAATTAAATTACTCAAATTAATGCTATTTATTATATAATACAATATGTGTCCGCATTTTTTTAAATATTTTATATATAATATTGTGACATCATATATTTATAATAATTTTTTAATTAATATATGATAAATTTATAAATATTATTATAAATTATAATATATATTTCTGTGTGATATGTTCTTTCTAAGAAAATACTAATTTGTAATGGTATGATTTTACAACAATAAATCTTTCATCAAGTAAGAGACCAAAAAAAAAAAAAAAGTATTTAAAATGTATTTTAATAAAAAGTAAAATTTTTCTCAATAAATATATTTATATTTATCTATAACAATACTTAAAGATGATTTCTCTCTTTTTTTTAACAAATATTTTTTAATTTTTTCTTTTTTTTTTTAATTTTAAAATATGCTAAATTTGAATTAAAAAAACTAAAAAAAATACCATTTTTGAATTTTAAACTCAAATTATAAATTTGAAACAAATTTAGAAAACACAAGTTTTAAATTTGAAACTAGGAATATAAATTTGAAAAAAAAAATTAGAAAGCACTATTTATGCGTTAAAATTATAATAATTAAGTAAATTTATGTTACACCAAAAAGAATAATCCTTTATTAGTGTTATATATATATATATATTACAAATAATATTATTTTTTATACTAACTAATAATAGGTTATTTAATTGTTGTGTTATTTTATTATTAAATAGTACCATTAAATATTATATTACTTTAAGTGTTCCATTTTAAAAAATTAAGAAATTAAAAATATATTTATGAATAATAATTAAAAATAAAAATTATAAAAATAAGTATGTTATTTTAATTATAAATTTAGTATATAAATTAATGAATAAATTAAGCTTAATTGACTTTATATTCCAACGTATATGAGTATTTTTATTTTAATTCCTATGGAAGGGTTTTCTTCTTATTTTAGTTGCATTGTTATAGATTATTAATTATATTTATTTTATTATAATATAAATATAAATATTAATAATAATAATAAAATTTAGTTATATAAAAATATAATAATTATATATAAAATAATAAAATATTTATTATATATAATTGTCTATTCACAATTATGTAATTATGTGAATAGATAATCGATTATATAAGAGATATTTTATTATAAATTTGTGTTTGTAATCATTTATGTATTTATCTTTCTTCGTAAGTCTTCGTAACTATTAAAAAAATGTCATAATATTTTTACTTGTTTTAATTTTTAATTAATTTTTTATATTTTGATTTTTTTATTTTTCTTTACTCGAATTGATTTCTTTAAATTTGTAATGTTAAGATAATTATTCAATTTGTGTATAATAATATGATAATCACATATTTTAAAAAGTATAATTTATTATTGTTCTTACTGAAAATGAACTCGAAGGATTGGGTATTTATGAGAAAATGAACTTTCAGTAAATCTCCGACAAGAGGGAAGGTCCATTTGAAAAAAAATTCAAAACTTAAGTTATTAGAAACATAAGATGATGACAAATGCTTAAGAGTATGAGAGTTAAGAGTATAGAATAAGATACATTGTACTTATTAGATAGTATGTATTTATAAATATCTCACGTTGACGCCCTTTAGGTTGGTCATATGATTATCATTCATTACTCAATAAATAGTCATTTATCATTAAAGGCTCATTAAGTAAGCTGTTTTATTCATAATGATCATTGATAGCAATCAAGACTCTTAAGGGATGTATACCGTTACTCGAGATCTTTAACATTCTAGACCATATGGCAGGTAGGTACAATTATTATATTTTAAATTTACATTATGGTTTAAATTTTAATAATTATTGCTTATGGATTATTTTATTACAATATAAAATTAGTTTTTGTTATTATTAAACTTTTAGACAATGCAGGTGCTTGTATAAAAATGATTAGAATGAGTCATTTGTATGTGAAATTTGTTTAATTTGAGATTTCACTTCATTAACCTATTACAAGTAACTATAGTGGACTGTCTAATCAAGACAACAACAAATTTTGAAAATAACTAACAATCATTTCACATATATAATAATTTGTTTAAATTATTTTTATACTACAAATATCTGAAAGGTTAAAATTTAAAAAAAAAATTCATGTTATAATAGATGCACTAAAAAACATATTTAAATCATTCTAAAATAGTATATTTTAATTTAAAATAAGATAAAAAAAACATTATTACCGAAAAAGATGTATTAGTTTTGTTATAAGGAATATATTAGTTAATAAAAGTCATACACAAGAGATACTTATGCTCTTAATGAGTAATTAGGTAAACACTCACTCTTTCTATTTAATGTGAAGAACAGGGAAAGTATTTGACCAACATCATCTTCGTCAGCAACATTATCATCATCATCACGTTCTCCCTGGTGCTGTTACTCACTCTTTCTCTCTCCAATTTCATGCATTATTGTTTTTTAATTCCTTATTGCTTTCACATCCAAAACAAAACTATCTTTCCATTACTATTACGTTCCCTCTAAAGCCTTATTTTTGTTGTTATTGCTCCTCTGAAGCCTTAATTTTGTTGTTATTGGTGTGTTATTAGTGCATGTGTGATTAAGATTATTTTAATCACAAAGAGTGTTTTAGCATTTCTTTCTGTATTCCACTTGGTTTTATTGTTATTTCCGAGTTTTCTTTTACTGGCAGGGTAGGTAGACTATTTTCATGATCAATGAAGCATGACCAGCTATTTCCGATCCTTCATTGCTGCACCTGTTTTTTGGGACTAAAAAAAAGAGGAACACAGGGATTGTGTGTAGTTAGTCAACCAGACGAGGAAAAAAATGAATTCTTTATCCCTCTAGAAATTGACTTTTAATTAAAAAGATTCAATTTTTTTATAGGATTGGTTGTGGGTTTTTTGAAAATTTAAGAGATCGGTAATCAGTGAAACTTCCTCTTGACTCTGTGTGCTATCTCCATCACAATTATCGCATAGTCTCTTCAATTATATTAGTTGGTGGAGGCATTTTCACTTTATCATTGAATTGATCCGATGTTTTGGCTCTACATTGTGAATTGATTAACTTGATTTAGCTGACATGAGTTTGAAGTTTGGTACTGTTTCGCTTTATATTTAAATTAAGTTTGTATCCACGAGGTAAGAATGTCTGTGAAACCAATACCTTGGGAACATCTTGTGTTTGATTTTAGTTTTTTTTTTTAGTTAAGCCACCCATCTTTTTTTTTATTGTTTGCCTGACATCACTGTTGAGGCCTCTGGAAGTATGAGGTAATTGATATTTATTCTCGGTGTAACAATTTCCAGGTCCTGTTGAATCATGGCTGAAGATGGTGCTGATCCTTTTCCCCAGTTGCGAAGTGTGTACAGAGTGTCTGGTCCCCAGAGCAATCTGTTGAACTCAAGCTGGCTACATCCCATTTCTGATGGCAGTGCTTCAAGACCCTGGTTTTCTCAAAATTCTGCTCCAAATGCTTGGGGAAATCCAAATGGTATTCAGAAGCTTAAGTTGGTAAAGAGGGTTAATGGTGGAACGGGAGTGACTAACAACAATCACGAACAGGACAAAAGCAATTCTCTTTCTCCGTGTACTTTGGCTTGTATAGGAAGTGAAACTTTGAACGACAGCAATTTGCCTCCTCAGTCAGTACTAACTCCAATGTTGGAGAAAGAGTTAAATTCATCTATCGGAGTTGATACAACTACATCTAAGGATAGCGTAAATGATCATTGCAAAAGTGCAAAATTCCTAGAAACCCACGGTGAAAACAATGATCAGATTGTTGACGATAAATCTGACATTGTTTCGGACAGTGATGATAATTGTTCTTTAGATGACATTGACTCGGACACTGGAGAGAGAAGCCATGAACAGTGCAAAAAGAGCAAGTGGCTTAGGAATTTCTTTGATAGATTAAATGCACTGGCCAATGAGGAGATAAGTTCACAAGACAGACAGTGGCATTGTCCAGCGTGCCAAGGGATGCCTGGTGCTATTGATTGGTACAATGGGCTGCAACCCCTTTTGGATCATTCCAGAACAATACAATCAAAGAGGGTAAGAGTGCACCGAATGTTTGCTGAAACCTTGGAAGAAGAGTCTAGGAGGAGAAGGGTTCCATTAACAGTGGTCTGTGAAATCCATGATAGATGGGAGGGTCTTGATAAGAAAGTCAAGGATCATGAAATAGTTTGGCCCCCAATGGTTATCGTCATGAATACAAGATATGAGCGGGACGAAAATAACAAGGTACAATATTATATATATCAATCTCCATTTTTTAGTCTTTTGTGCTATAAACATATGTTTTTCATCTCACTGAATTCAATTGTAGTGGAATGGAATGGGGAATCAAGAACTCCTTGATTGCTTTCGTGATTATGCTGTATTTAAAGCTCGGCACTCATATGGTCCGCAAGGTCACAGAGGGATGAGTGTTTTAATCTTTGAGGAATCCACAGCAGGTTATTTAGAAGCAGTGCGATTACACAAGCATTTTAAAGAACAGGGAAGAGATAGGGAAGCTTGGAATAGCTGTCAGAATCCATTTATCGCAGGTGGAAAGCGCCGACTCTATGGTTACTTGGCTTCTAAAGAAGATTTAGATGATTTCAATCGGCACTCCAGAGGTGATTTTTCCCTCTCATTCGATTTTTTTTATTTTTTGTATGCCAGCCTAATCTGTGGTGAACTTGAACATGATAACATTAATTTTATTTCAGCAATAGTTTTCATTCTTGTAATTCTGTTTATTGTTTCAATTGATGTTGCTGGTAGATCTGTATGTTTTAGGTAAGCCACATTTGAAGTTTGAAATGAGATCATACCAAGAGATGGTTGAGAGCAAGATAAAACATATTAACGATGATAGTCGGAAGCTTAACTATTACAAGAGCATGATAGCCGAAGAACAAATCAAATCACAAGTCTGTGCGGATTCTTTCTGTGAATTAAGTGAGAAGTTAAGCCTGACAACAGAAGAAAACCTTGTTGGTCGACAGAACAAGGAGGTAAGTTATAACACTGAAATTATATTAATGATATTTTTCTTATAAATAAGAATCTGTATGCAAAATATGATTACAGTGCTCTATATTATGAAGGTGAACAGTAACTGTTTTTATGAAAAGCATATCTTGGAGAAACCAAACCCATTATGAATGTACAAATTTGTATGCGAAAAATCCTTCAATTACAGATCATTCTGATATGAATATACAAATCTGTATGATGTGGAAAATCCTTCAATGACCGATCATTTTGATACTATTTTGTAGATGGACTCAGAAGAAAAAAAATTCCAGGACCAAATCCAAGTCATTCAGCAAGCTGTAGCAGCAAAAGAAATTCAGTTTGCGAAATTGCAGCAGGCGATGCAAGAAAAAGCAAAAAAGACTTGTCAAGAATCTGCCAAGAAAGAGGACAAGTAATTGTTCATAAATCCTAATTGCTTATAATTCCAAGCACGTTTCAAAATGTGTTTCTTTATTATCATTCTTTTCCTATATATATATATATATATATATATATATCTTAGCTTTCTGTTGCCATTTGAGTAATACTTAATTAACTAATGAGCTATTGAGATTCAGTTATTGATTTCTAGGAAGCAAAATTCTCATCGGTTTTTGGTATTTTCTAATCTGTTTTCTGTGGGTGGAAATAATATATCTAGTTCCCAGAAGTCCCAGGACAGGGAGATTATGCAGTTAGAGTCCGAGAGGGAGAAAATAATAAAAATTCATGAAGAGAAAAAGTTGGGTCTGAAGAAGAAACAGTGGCAGGAGAGGGTTGAACTTGAGAAGGAATTAGAGAATGAACTGACGCAGCTGATGGACAAGTACACTTCCAACCAGTCAGAGGAGAACAACTTATCTCAAATGAATGGCTGCTAAGTAACATTATTAATGAATACCAAAACAGAAAAGTGTCTAAAGCCAGAATCATCTACAGAGATACACATATTCTAACCCTTGCTTTTATTTTCAAAGTTGAAAAATGAGAACTGACATTTGACAAAACCTCACTGACATCAGAATTTTGGTCTCATTTTACTCTTACTGTAGTTTTTGTTCTTATTATATATTTAAGTTTAGCATTCTTTGCTTGCAAGTTTCCAGTATAATTTTATGTTGAAGTTTTGTCTTACTGAAATATTTTGCATGTATAGTTTTAAATGAAATTAGTCCTCCTGACACCACCAAATATGAAGAATGAGTCATGGATGGTGTATTAGTTTTTATTAACAATAAAATGTCTTTAAGGTGTGTTTCTAAGATATATATAACAAAGATCAAAATCAAATAATAGAAAATTATATCAAAAGTAATTTTTTTTTTATAAAAATAATAAACAAAATGCAACTATACTTGAGATTTAAAAATATATTTAAACTCAATATAAAGATAGGGACGCAGGTGCAGGAACATCTGGTTCCATCTAAAAGTATTACACTTCTCCTTATAAATATATTATTTGCTTCTAAAACTTTATATATGTATAAAGTCAATTTATATTTTATATAAACCATCGGTTGGTTTCTGAACGTAATAACATAATATATATAGTAAATATTTGTGGTGTTATAGCATATAAGTAAAATCGCATAATAATTTTGAATTATATATTATATTTTAATTTTAAAAATAATAATTTTAACTTGTTAAATATCATTATAATATCATTATTATTATTATTATAATGATATTAAAAATTTAAAATTCTGGGCCTTATTTTCCTGTTGGGTCTGGGCCGCACCTGCCTACGGCCTGTACTCTCAGGTCAATCTTCATTATTTACCTTTTATTAATTTTAATTACTTCAACGTATTTTAAATATTTAATTAATTTTTTTAAACGTTTTAAAAAAATTATATTATTTTTGGTGTTAAATAAGTAATTTTTGAACTTGTTAATTTTAATAATATAAAATTATCATAAATAATTTTTAAAAAAATTTAAAACAATTTTTTTTATTCTGGCAACAGTTGAAATTATATTTACTGGTTTTACTTATTTATAAATTATCACGAGTAAGTTTTAGGAATTTTTAAATTTAAAAAATATTATAATCCTTTTTTTTAAAAAAAAAACTGATTAGGAATAGTTAGAGTTAAATTAATAATTGAATTTTTTTAATAATTTTTTTCTTAAAAAATTATTCATACATAAAATAACTTAATTGTATTTAAATTTAATAGATGCTAATACATACATATGAAAAAGAATTGGTGTTTTTCATAAAAATAATTAATCTTTAAATCGCAGTAATTTTTTTTATCAAAATTAATAATGTTTTTGAGATACTTAATCGGATCTAACTTTACTGTTTTAGAACAATCTAATTATTTTCAAAACAAGATTTTTCTTCTTCTAAAGAACATCTAAACATGGTCATGTATATGAAATAATGGATAAAAGGAACCTAGGAGGAACCACCAGTTGGGGGAAGTGAGGTATCTTTGGGAACAGAGGAAAATGGAGAGAAGGAAGCCCAAAGCAGTGTTCATGGCCTTCGGTACTAAAGGCGATGTCTACCCTCTTGCTGTCAGTTTTTCTTCTTCTTTCTAAATTCTTTTTCTATATTTGTTTCTCAAAGTTTTTTTTTTTTTTTTTTTTCTGTTGCTCTGTGTACACAACACAGTGGTAATGCTTACAATTACGAGCTGAAGTGTTGAGATTTTGGTTCTGTTTAGTTTAAGCTTTTTTCCCTCTCTAACTGTGTGTATAATTGTATTGGATTTCTCAATGAATTCCTGACTACTGAAACAATGCTCTTATCAGCTTGTATATGCATTTATGTGGTTTGACACTACTTATTGCCCATACTTTATTTCATGGTTAGATTCTCTTGAGAAGTCTTCCTTGAACTGTTGTTGATTGCAGGCCATTGCTGCAGCTTTTGCGCGTGATCAGAACCAATATGATGTGATGTTAATAACTCATTCAGCACACGAGGTTTGCATTTTAAACATTTACCTAAAGTCTAAAAGAACATTATGTTAGTTTTTGAATCACTCTGGGTATCTTTCGTTGACTTTAGTACTAGCTGGAACATCCTTTTTTGATGGATTCTTGTGGTTGTGATTTTTCTCATTCACCAATCACCGCAGTCCTCTTACTTTGGTATTTGTGATGGTTTGCTTAACTATTTGTCAGTAAGTTCTCCAGAAAAAGTAATACAAATAAATGACTTTTTATATTTTCGGCACTGCGGTGAACATTGTGTATTTCAACTTCATTTTATTTGCTTTTCTTACTGTTAATTTCTGACACTTGAACAAAATGTTTCCTTTCAGAGCTTAAGTACTCACTTGGCTCAGAAACATGTTCAATTTTGCCCAGTTTCATCCCTTCCAGTTCTTTGTGCTGATCAGACTGACACCGAAGGTTTGAGCAATCAATTTGGTTCTAACTATAAAATATGAACTGCTACTATAAGGGGAGAAGATAAATTTCTAAGGGGTCTTCTATTTTATCAGGGAAAGTAGAGTCATCTTTTTTCTTGCACAAAAGGAAAGTTACAAGAGATCATAGGCAAGAATGCTATTCATTAATTGAAAGGATATTTGGAGATGGCCCAAGCTTGGACGGTGATCTTATTATGATAAACTTTTTTGCTTTGGTATTCTAATTCTAATTGAAAACTGTATCATGAGAAACCCTTTTGAATTTGAACAAGTTTCTGACATAATTGGGGGAGAGGGAATTAATTGAGTTGGACTTGTTAATGTCAATTGATTAAAAAAAAATGTTCTTATTGCTCTTTACTGCATGGGGAATGTGGAATAATTTGTATAAAACTATTAGTGTCCAAGGACACAATGAGACACTTAATACCACTGCAATAAAAAGTAGAATCAACTGTCATTTTATAATAGCGATTTGCTAATTGAGGAGATTTTTGTGATGGTTCAGGAAGGATGGAGCCTTGCAGAAAGCTTTTGCGTCCGTTGCATTGTGGCTGCTCCTTATGTTGTTCCATACAGGTACTTAACAAGTTCATCCCCAACATATATGATATCAAACATTCTGGAATTTGGATATGATTGTTTTTTTGGTGAGCAATTACAGTTTTGTAAGAGCATCAATGATCATGAACTTCTAACATTTAGAACTCAGATTATTGAAGTTCCATAATAACATAACATGTCAATTTTGAAATTAAGAAAATATAACCTGTTAGTATTTTTAGAGTTCTAGAATAGGCACAAAATTTTAAATTTTATTTAGAGTGCTAGTATAGGCACAAAATATACAACTCTATTTTGTAGGTTAAGAAAACTGAATCACAATGTTCAAATGAAAAACACTTGCATAAATAATGTCTATTTTTTCAGGTAAGAAATACAACACTTTTTCTTAAAATAATTATTCTCTCAAGATAATTGAATATAAAATGTTATGTCTAGTTGATGATTGCCTATATAGTTTAGGAAGCTACAACTGATGTTGGTCATTCAATCATTGATTTATTGTGCAGTGCACCTTCAACATTTGAAAGCAAATTCCAAATAGAACTTCCACTTTTGTATAGATACCTCATTGATGCTCCTTCTGGTAAGGTATTTCTTTATTTTTTATAATCTAATTTTTTCAGTTTGGAAAGATGCTGTTTCAAGTGATTTTGTTTATTTTCTTACTTACTACTAACCACAGCATGGTGTTGTAAAGAAGATGCAAAAGTTGTAGTCTCTGTCGCTGCAGTTATATTAGGATCAGGAACTTTTGAAACTTTAGGGTTTAGGGAAGGAAAGGGGAAGACAAAGAATTATGGCTAACATTGATGTTAGAATGCTACACACAAATACAATACTCTAATTCTTTTATCTATACTACTAATTAGGTCAAGACTGGTACAAACTGAAGCCCACTACTAACAACTGTATATCTTATATGAAGAACTAGCACTTATATACTGCTTTGTCATTTTTTAATCATCTTGATTTCCAATAGGTCGGTTGGAAGGACGTGAGTCATTGGATGTGGCCTCTTTTCACAGAAAATTGGGGATCATGGAGAAATGATGTCTTGCATCTTAGTTCATGTCCTTTTACTGTTAGTGTTTCCTATAATTATTTTATTTTTCTGCCTTAAAAAAGTTATTTCTATGCCTTCTAGTCTTGTTTCAAAAATGTTTATTCTGCCTGAGTTAGGTTGTTAGAGACATGTGCCCTTGCTGAGAAGTATAGGACGCCCTCGTTCCTTTAGATTCACTCAGGCACCCTATTTTTATGATTTCAGGATCCTGTAACAGGCCTGCCTACTTGGCATGATAGACCACAATCTCCTCTTGTGATGTAAGTAACGGACTCAAAATGCAAAAGTTGCTTTCAATATTTTTTTTTGGTGGGACTCTCTTACAGAACTCACTGGATTAAACTTCGTATTGTTGTTCTTTTGGCATTGTTGCTTGAATATTCACTATGTTGTTTGTGTCCTAAGCTGGATACAAGTTGCATGGAATTTTGAAATGATATATTTTAAGCCTTATCAGTTACTGAGGCTTTTAGGATTTTTTTTGTATAAAAAATACTTGTATTTCTCTTTGTACGTGACTTGTAACAGCTGGATAAATCCCACAAAAGGGCAAGTGATTATAAATTTACATGATCTTTTCAATTCTTATGCAATATACTTTTGATTTTCATCTCTGATGCTGTGTATTGTTCAACAGGTATGGTTTTAGTAAAGAAGTAGTTGAATGTCCTGGTATGTTTGTTCTTCTCTTTAATATAATTTTTTCATATCTATCTCCGTGATGTTGGCTGTTTAGAGTTTAAGTTGCTTGCTTTTTGTTTTAATCCATTTATCATTTATTCCCTTTTCTCCCCCCTATCCATTTGGAGGTCCTATCCTCCTGATATTAAACCATAAAATGGGATAATGTCACGTGACAGTTGTGGTAACATACTAAGGGGTGAAGAGTAGTGCTCCAATTAAATGCTTCTCAAATTATGTTGTCACATTCAAATGTGCTTTCCGGCATCTCTTATGTAGGAATGAAAATAGAGGAGGTACTAGACATTGGACTTATATTGTATCTATCTTGCAAATTTTTGTTCCAATCAAGCACTTGGTAAAACATCAAGTAGAAATTTGTTCAGAAATCAAAGCCTATGTGTGTGAACTGTGACTTTTTGGTTGAAAAAAATGTGATTAATTAGTTATGATAAATTTTCTTTGCTTTTGATTTTTTGTAAGAAAGCTTTATGAAGTCATGGTTAGTGTGGTGTATCTAAGTCTCTTTCACTATTTATGAAGTATGAATGACTTCTTAGACATTATGTTTTACTGTTGGATGCTTTTAGCAAAATTTGATTTTCTTTGGAGTATATTATTTCTCTACTACACCTGTCTTAAGATTTATGGTTTAATAACCTGATTAAATTTAGTGCACTGACAGCATATTGGCCTTCAAAAGTTCTGGTTTGTGGTTTCTGGTTCCTCCCTATTGAATGGCAGTTTACGTGTAAGAAATGTAGAGATATTTCAGTACATGATTCATCAGGGCATCGATATGCTAAAGATGAGTTGTGTCCCAGTCATTTAGAGCTGCAAAACTTTATAAAGACTACACCAATTTTTATTGGACTCAGTTCTATTGGAAGGTACCATTTGCTTCAAGTTTGTCTTCAATCTTGTAACGTAGTAGAGCTGTTGATTTAGGGTGCATTTGTTTTAGCTAAATCCCACATTCCAATTCATGTTAAACCCTAGCCTCCTCTCACATTGTATTGGTGTTCAACGTGAAGGAATGGTGATTCAAGTTCACCTTTAGTCATTATATGTATATTTTTTACTGATTTTTTGCATTTACTTGCAGCATGGGTTTCTTAAAAGACCCTTATGCATTTATATGCGTTCTTCAGACAGTCCTGAGCACCACAAATTACAGATTTATTCTATTTACAGCTGGATATGAACCCTTAGAATCCATCGTTCGTACCATTGCCACTGAAGCCTCATTTGAGCCGAAAAATTGGAGTGACGATTGTGTTCCTCTTTGTAATGGGAAACTCTTGTGTTTTTCTGGGTGAGTGTTCCTTGGCTATTTTACTACAGAAAACATTTGGAGGGTACTCCCCTTTTAATAGAATAACTTGGATTTGACATCCAACTTTTTAGATTTAATTAAATTTGGATTTCTGATATAGTGTAGTGTCACTTGAAATTGAAATTATGTTTTCTTACCATCTTATCACCTCTGATAAAAAAAAAGTTAATGCTCCTTCTCCAAATTTCTTTAAATGAAAGAAAAATGCTAGAAGAGTGACATGGTTTTTACATAATGTGAATAGTTCCGTACCATACGGTTGGCTTTTCCCAAAATGTGCTGCTGTAATTCACCACGGAGGCAGGTAGGATAATTTGTATTCTGATCCCAAGCTGTTTTGGTATTATCACTAAATTGAAGCATTCAAGAGGCATGCTTACTAATGTATATTTTTTGCATGGAATGTCAATCTCTAAATTAGTGGAACTACTGCTGCTGCATTACAGGCAGGCACACCACAGGTTGGCACTTCATTCCTTGCTAGATTAAACTATAACAAGATTTATGTCAGCATTATAAAAACCATAAAAGCCATTGTTCAGACCATGCTAGATTAAACTACTTCCAACTCAGCAAAACTCTCTTGAAGCTGATGTATAATGGTAATTTATGGTCAGATGTGGTTGATATGGTGGAACCAACTTGCAGGTAGTATGCCCTTTCATGCTAGATCAGTTTTATTGGGCGGAGAGAATGCATTGGCTTGGCGTTTCACCTGAACCACTCTGCAGAAATCATTTGCTTCCTGATAAAAATGATGACACAAGTATCCAGGAAGCTGCGCGTCTACTATCGCTGGCAATCCATCATGCATTATCATCAACAGTCAAAGCACGGGCTGCAGAAGTTGCCGAACGAATATTGCTTGAGGTAACAACTATTCTTAAAGTAGGTGATTTTGTATGTTTTTTTTTTGTCTGGAACACTATTTGGAACTAGATTTCCATATGAACAATGAGATGCTTCGTTATAGAATTTGATTAGAAGGTATTGCCACTGTAAAAGTTTTTAATATTGTCATGGAGGAATAAATTGCCATGTGTTATAAGACTGTTAACTTTTTCTAGTAATTAAAAAAGTCTTAGATTTGTTAGGACCTCTTATGAAGTTTGTTTTAGATTTGATCTGAAAACCGTAAGCATAATGGTTCTAAAAACTATACATTTTGTCATGCATGTATACATCACATGATCATTCTTCTTCCAGGACGGCGTATCAGAGGCAATTAAGCACCTCAAGGAAGAGCTGGGTTTGAATTGAGATATTGAATGCGATTGAAATGTTCCAAGATTCACCCTCTTCACTAGCAGTTCAAATTCATGGTATTTTGTCACCATTTTGTCACCAGTTTCATTTCATTCATGGTATTTTGTCACCAGTTTCATCTTATTTCTGAAAAATATAGATGCTATTATTTGGTTCTTAAAAGATTTCGACACATGAGATAAGATCGTTTGTTATTAATATATTTATCTTTTTGTCATTTTTGTCATCCTCTATGTGAATAATTTTATTAACAAGTGAACAATGATAATGTTAAATGTTATCCTTATCAAAATAATATAAGGGAAACTAAATTATTGTTCAATGTTAGAATGTCACAAAAGTGAACTTGAAAGATACAACTACAAAAATATGAATGTGCACAAATCCAATTTTGAAAAAGAGTAAAACGGAAGTTAGAGAGAAAATTATTCATATTAATATTATGAAAATTGTTGTTATTATTATTCTTCATAATAATAATAATAATTATTATTATAATAAGAATCTATAACTCTTAATAAAGAGAATCCTTCTTCATAATTAGTTCATAACTAGTGTCCACAATTTATTACCAATATTAATTTCATCAATATATTTTATTTTATTATTTATCTTTTAAGTTTTGTGATTGTTTAAAAATCAGTTAAGTAACTGCAGTAAAAAAGTACATGTTATAAAATTATAAAGTTTATTTATTCATTTTATAATTATATTTTATGAATATAAAGTTCAAATACCATAGGAAAAATGAATTCTTGTGGTCAGAAGAGCAAATTCAATAATAATATTTTATAAGAATTAATTATTTAACTTTTTTTATCATGGAAAAAAAAATGGATATACATACACATCTTTCCACCAGTAATAATAATTATAAGATATTCACAAGATTATCTGAGATACTCGTTGTAGATTTTATATCTGAAATATAATTTTGATTTTCAATAAAGTTATATTGATAATAAAAATAATAATCATAATTAATATTTATATGATCATCCATGGAAACATGAATCACGTGTAATATATTTAATTTTTTTTATCTCAAAAAGAGTAATTTTTATAAAAACAATTAGAAACAAAGTAATGTATTATTTAAAGTAGTGATTTATTATTTTATTCTTAATTAAAGTTTTAATTATTTTAAATTTTAATTAATTAATTAATTTTTAATTTTATGTTTTTATTAATTTTTGAATAATCAATTATTATTTAAGATAATTAATTGTTCCACTCATAGTCATCCATTACAACCATAACCTAAATCTATTAATTGTTCCACTCATAATCATCCATTGTAACAAAATAATTAATTTATATTTTTACCTAATCTATAATTTCATTCTTAAAAACTTTTTAAAAACTTTTAAAAATTAATTTTACCAAAAGATATAAAATGATTATATAATGAATAAACCAAGACAAACTTATAAAACTAATACAGGACACACAAATATATTCACAAATAAAAGCAAAAATAATACCACGTAATACATGATCAAAACATATTATTTTAAAATAAGTATTTTAAGAGTTTTGATAAACAAATAGTAAATACATATCGTTATTATGCATAAAGTATTCTAATTTCAACAATACAATAATATGAAATTAAAAGAATATTATCTAAATTTTATCTTTTATTTTATTTTAAAACTAATAGTTATTTTAATATTTCAATTGAATTATTGAATACAAACTGGTTTGACTGTAGAGAAATGCAATTAGTGAGCAAATGACTATTTTATACATAAACTGAAACCTGGATATTATCATTTTAATTGAATAAGTGGAAGTTGTATTTGTTTAGTTATATTTATATAATCTAATAATTCTATTTTTCATCCTTTTTTATTTTTTTGAAAATAAAAATATATATAAAATTAAAATTTTACAGAAAGCATCATTAGTTTTTTTTACATATATATTATTTTTTAAATATCTAAAAATGTATTGACTAAAACTGAAAGAAGATTTAAAAAACCATTCATGACCATAATTTTTTATTATGTTGTCAACTTTTTTAGTGTAGGTGAGTATCTGCAATAATTATATACATTAACTTTATATATATTTTTGCAATATTTACCTCTATTTATTGCATAGCAATATAAAAGGAATTTTTTTATAATTTAAAGAATAGTTTTTATTGAAGATCTTATTATTAAAGTATTATACAAAAAATTAATTATAAAAATAAATTAGCAGTTAATACACGTTATATATTTTTATCATACGTTTTTGAACAGTAAAAAATTCTACTTTTGACTTTCATCTGGACAAAAATAAACAAATAGATAGGTTAGAGAGATTAAAATTAAAAAGAATTGAGTATAAGAAGTACCAAGACAATGAAATCCTCAGGTATAAAAGCTTTTCATTAGGTTTGTATTTGAATCATATTTGAATTTGAATTTGAATTGGTGAGGAAAAGATGGGTGAGGGAAGAAGCATTAGTGCAATAGTTGTGTTCTTCTGCATGTTGGTGCTTTACTCTGAGATGGCTCATGCAAGCACCTATGTGGTAGGTGGTAAAACTGGTTGGTCTGGAGACATGAGTGCTTGGAATGGAAAGGTTTACAAGGCTGGTGATACATTATGTAAGTATGATCAAAATAAGTTTTCTGTCAGAAACTAACAAGTTTACATGCATAATTTATGAGGCATTAGAGAGTTATTGGTTTGTTGTATTTGCATGCATGCATGCAGTGTTCTACTACGATGCTACGCAACACAATGTGGTGGTGGTGGATGAAGGAGGATACAATTCATGCAGTGCTTCACCAGGATCAAAAACGTATCAGACAGGGCATGATTACATTCAGCTACCCAAAGGACCTTCCTACTTCATTTCCTCTCTTCCTGGTCAATGTCAGGGTGGGTTGAAGTTATCAGTTAGTGCTGTCTGATTTCAGATTTCAAACTTCTTCACTCAAGATCATACTATGCAATATAAGGATTATTTCATTCACCATATATAAATCACAAACGTTTACTTTACTTTTTCTTCTTACTTTTTCTCTACTATTTTTATCAGCTAAATAATAAATAATTAATAAATGTTCAGAGATAACAAATCATCTTTAATCCAGTTGTCTAATGCTTTCAACTCTTACTTCTGAGTACTCTAACAAAACAAATAATCTAAATATTAAAAATGGAATTGCATCCTTGGGAATGTTCAACCATTTTAGGATCTAAGACTTTAAATGACTATCAAAACCAATTCGCGTATTAATCATTACAAAATAAAAATTCAAATTTACCTATTGATTATTATATAAAAATATAGATTCATAGTTAAATTCAGCTTCTTATCTATGTATCTACATCCGTTGGTAAAATTTAATACTGTATACAAATTATTTTCCACGAATTAATAATAACACTAATATTAATAAAAATAAATTAATAATGATAATAATATATTACTATTATTATTACTATTATTAATTAATAATGTTATTACTTACGGAATACTGTAGGTATTTTACTCATGAATATATGTATCTTAAGTAAAGTTAATATTAATATTATTATTATTATTAATTAGCGAAAACACAGGTAAAAAAAAGAGAGTGCTGTACACCCACAATTTTTATTTTTATAATTATTATATATGTATTTATATTTATTAAAATTAACTATATAAATTTATAATAATAAATTAAATATTATGAAATAGATAATTTACTGATTTTTTTTCATGAAATTAGAAAAGAAAAAAAAAGAAAGAAGCAACACTTGACGACTACACTTTCATGTATTGAAAAACTGGTCTCATAACTAAAATGTTATGAATTAAGAGACACGCAAAAATAGTTTTTTTTTATCAGTAATAAACAATATATACGTATGAATCACTTAAGGGGTTATCCAACCCATATACAATAAGAACAAGAGCAGCCTAACAACATAAAACCTTCCAAGCAACTACTCTAAAAATAACCCTGACACAAACTCCTACCGACAACAAACTAAAGCGCATAAAGACAATCCAAATTAATACACCAATTAGAATAAGAAAAACAAGCAGATGGATATTTAGAAGTGATCCAGGACCAAACCTTCAACTGAGCCAAAGAAAAGATCTTAGACGAATCCAAAACTCCACCTTTAAAAATAATCTTATTCCTATGACTCCAAATCTCACTAACCACCACCATCCAGATATTTCCCATCCCTAAATTGACCGACGAAATACCTAATCACGCGTGACAAAGATTCCACACTAGCCAAATAACTCTGCAGTGAAAAAACATATGATTTAGCTCCTCCTCACTTACCCCCAGCAAACACTTTTGACCGCAATCTCGTGTCTGAGTAAATTAGCCTTGGTAGCAAGCTTATTTTCCAGCACCCTCCAAGTAGTAACTTGAGCT
Organism: Phaseolus lunatus; assembly: GCA_013389735.1. NCBI lineage: Eukaryota > Viridiplantae > Streptophyta > Magnoliopsida > Fabales > Fabaceae > Phaseolus > Phaseolus lunatus. The sequence goes on from CM023862.1 coordinate 35,937,604, forward strand.
GAAGGCAAAGCCTTAATCCTCCAAAACAATTTAAACATCCTCGCCGAGTACAAAACTTAGGGGTGGCAAAGCGAGCCAGCCCGCGCCGTTTAGGCCCGCAAAATGCGGGCCGGGTTGACCCGCCCCGCATAAAAAATGCGGGTCGGGTTGGCTTGCCCCGCATAAAAAATGCGGGCCGGGTTGGCCCGCCCCGCATAAAAAATGCGGGCTGGTTTTCATAGCCCACCCCGCATGCGAGTTGGCCCGCGGGCTTGCGGGCCGACCCTTTTTTTTTTTTTTTAACATGTAGGATTAGTGGAGCGGCACGAGCAACAACAACGTGACAGTAGCGTGTAACAGTTACGGGTGAAACTGCGTGGCGTCGCAGTCGGAGCGAGTGGCGAAACTGCAAAGGAAAATGTGTCGTGTGTTGTGTGCGTTTTTTGGAACATCGTAGTTGTCTTGTGTTTTGAGTGAAAACCTAATTTTCTTTCACTCAAAGTTGTCACTCCTCCATTGGGTTGTGTTGTGTTTTAAGTAAAAACCTTATTTTCTTTCACTCAAAGTTGTCACTCCTCCACTGGACCTTTGCCACCAAGTCAATTATTTTCTTTTTTTTTTGCGGGCCAGCAGGTCGGCCCACCCCGCCCCGCTGCTGGCCCGCGGGTTATGCGGGGCGAGCTAATGTGGGTCAGTGGGCTGAAAAGGTCAGCCCGCCCCGCGTTTTTTACCGCAGGCCGGCCCGCCCCGCTTTGTCAGCCCTAACAAAACTTGTAGAGCACTTCCTCCTACAATGTTATTTTGGGTAGTTATATCACGGTAATGGTAGTTTCTATCGGTAAAAGTTCCCCATGCCTAGGCTCAAAATCATGATAAGAATAATTAGTTATTTATTAAATGCTTAAAAAAACAATGAAATGATTGAAATGTCTAAGACAATAAAATAAATATTAATATAAAGGTAAATTTGATAAATCCCAAAAGAACAGTTAAAGAGGGACACCAAAAGAACAGTTCAAGAGGAAAATCTCCTTTTCATATATAGATATATATATATTGATATTATTTATTGGTAGAGGTTTGTAGGTATATTATTCCCAATCCATAAATAAATTTAGTATTATTAATATTGTTATTATCAACGAATTTATATCTTTAGTTTAATTATTAATATTAATATTATTAAAATAATAATTAATAATATTATCAATATTAATTATTGTCTTTTTTTTAAATTTATGTATATAGAAATATAGGTGAAACACATTCTCAATATTATAATCATTATTTAATATTTCACTTAGATAATAATTTATTATTGCAAAATAGGATATTGTAAATTATTATTTTCTTCTTTGAATATCAATCTTTATTTCATCTTTCATTAAAGAAGAATTTATTATTGTAAAATCATAATATTGTAAATCATTATTTTCTTCTTTAAAGCATATGCACATATAAATATGTTATAAATATGTAATGATATGTTTAAATTTACTATATAAATTACTATGTTGACCGTTTTTCCATTTTTGTAATAAACATAAAGTTTATAATAATAAACATTTTGTTGTATTATCTATATATATTTGAAGAATATTATTTTAAGAAATAAAAGTAAAGCATCTTTTTTGTAAAATTCAGTTTTATAGATTTTTGCATTAAAAAAAATGTCAATTAATGAAAGAATAGGTTCAAAATGAAAAAAAAAAAGTATAAAAATAAAATTAAGAGTATTTATATATAAGTCATTCTCTCATCTAATAAATATGTAAAAACTGCATTAGAAAAAGTTAAAATGTGTACTAGAACCCTTATATAGAACCCTTATATCATGGGAGTTATTTAATTTTTTTTATTAATAATAAATAAATAAAATAAAATGAAACACTTCATCTATTTTTTGAAATATAATTTTAGATTTAATATATTAAAAAATCAACAAAAGGAAATATAAGTTTAACATCTTTTAGGTTTATTATTGTTTATTTAATTTAAATAAATAATTTAATCAAGTTTCTTAATTTTAAACATGATAATCAATAATATTTATAAAATTAAATAGGTAAATAACATAACGGAAGAGTTGAATGATTTTGAATATACTTTTGTTGAATTTTAAAAAATGAGAAATTTGATTAAATATTTTATTCATAGAAAGACTAGATAAAATATATAAATAATAGAAAAAAGATTAATTAAGTCTTATGTTCTTAAGTAACGTGCTAATTTGATTTAATTAATTAATTTGACTCACTCTTGACTACTTTAATCAAGCAGAATCAGTAAAAAAAGACATTCTTTATTAGCCAAAAACAAATGAATTATTTGCTGCATTAAGCATTAGGAACGAAAGACATATTCTAAGTAAGGGCCAGCAAATTTTGAAAGTACTACCAGTGTCAAAGTGATACATTGATAACTTCAATTTTTTATACAATCACATTACAATTTTTAACATTATTATTTTAATACTTTTTTATATAATTTAATTACAAATTTATTTTTTATTATATATATTTATTTCTAAACTTATCAGATTTTTTATTATATATATTTATTTTAAAACTTATCAGATTAAAAGTTGAGTTGTGAAACTATTATTTTCCGGTATAAAAACCCTTGTAGCTTTAGGTTTTTTCACACATATTCTGAGTTGGTGTTGTATTACAGTAGAACAAAAGATGGTTGTGGGAAGAGGCATTAGTGCAACAATGGTTGTGTTGTGCATGTTGGGTGTTTTGTCTGAGATGGCTCATGCAACAACGTATGTGGTTGGAGGTCATATTGGTGGTTGGGCCTTCAACATAACTGATTGGCCTAATGGAAAGAAGTTTAAGGGTGGTGACATACTGGGTTGGTATCATATGGAAAATATATATGATTATAGTTCTTGATTTGTGATGGTTGATGATTATAAGCTGCTATCTATGTATTCGATTTAATGTTATTATAAAGATGATGGGATTGATCATTGATTTTTTTATTTTTTTTAGTTGGTAGTGTTGGAATAGTCAGTAAGAAGTTTCATGTTAGTTTTCGTTGTTTTTCGTTGTGTATGTGAAAAGATACTCTTTGTCTCTCTTTACTTTATATAAGGATTGGATCACTCCTTAATTAGATTAATTTAATTTTATTGTTTTGTGTTGATAAAAAAAATTGATGGTTTTTGTGTGCAGTATTCAACTATAATCCAACATATCACAACGTGGTGATAGTGGACGAGGGTGGATACAATTCATGCACTGCTCCACCAGGCTCAAAAATGTATCAGTCAGGACATGATAGCATCACACTTGACTCAGGAATCACCTATTTCATCTGCACTTCTTATGGTCACTGCGAGGCCAAGATGAAAATGGCAGTTAATGCTGCATGATGAAATACTAATGCATCCACTCATATATCTTTTCATATATCTTTTGCATCTTATTTCCCATTCAATATAATACTGATGATCATGTTGAAGATTCTACGTCACCATATATCGATTAGAGATAAAAATATTTAACAGTATATTTACCATATTCATCTAAGATAAAAATATTTAATAGTAAATAAATGGATGATATTATACATTTTGAAATAATGTCAATGTATAAGGTTGATTTTTTTTATCAGCAAAAAAAATAAATAAATGTTGAATCACTTCAGGGATGATTTAACCCTTATACAAATCGATAAAGAAAAACACTTAGTCTCCTCCTAACACTGCTATAACCTCCTACTGACAAATTAACAAAAGACCTGCAAAACACCCAAAAACCAACAACCTAACTCATCAATTAACCATCCTTATACAAACTAAATGATCAAGACATCAGTTAAGATAAGAGAAAACGGCTGAGAGTACTTTGGACGTAACTCAAGACCAAATTTTTAATTGAACAAAAGTGAACAATTCTAAAATATCAACTCCACCACCTTTAAAAATGACAGTATTTTTATATTTCTAAATCTCACTTAGTAAATGTATATGGTTATAAAGTTAATTAGTCACAATACCTTTTGAATAACTATAACTTACAAATAATATGTATTTAACAAAAGAAATCCTACTATTATCAAAATGGATTGATCCAAAAACTACAAAAGGAATTGCTGTTTGGGTGCGTTCTGCAAATCTAGATAATCACATTTGTTAAAAATATTTCTTTCCCGACATCAAATCTATATCTTATATGAAAGAAAAGTGTATGTAGAAAATGTAGAGTGATTTTTTAAAAATCTGTCCAACCCTTTTTGATATTCTAGGTAAGAATAATATTTACATTATTTCACATTTGACAAAAAAATTGATGTAAACAATACTATTTTGTCTTCTTCATTGCATTTGTAGTGCAAAAATAAAGAAAACAAAAGAGAATAACATAATGGTGGTGATATCCACTTTAGACAACATGTTTGCATCTGCTTCTCTTATATTGTATGTATCGAAATCCTTCTCTTTTAATGAAAATAGGTCATTCAACTTGGAGTTCTATATTTATATTATATTATTAAAATTGAAACTATGGATTTACATGAATGTCTCTACAATTTTTTTTTTTGAAAATAAATAAATTAAAATTTAGTTTTATAGGAATAAATATATTATTTAGTTTTATTTCCATTGAAATATGATGTTTTATCTAGATTTATATTTTATAATTATATGAATTAAAATAATTTAGTTGGTACAAGTAAATATAATGTAATTAAAAGTATAAAATTAAACGTTTGAAACATTTTAAAATATAAGAATTAATTAATCATTTTAGGAGTGATTAAATGATTTAATTATTTAAATATTATATAAAATAACAGTCATTTGAATTTTGGTCATTATAGACTCTGATATGTAAGCGAAGCATCTACCTTAGTCAACATTTATCCGACATAAATATATTCATTTTATATGTTGTATTGCTTTAAATTAACATAACAAAAGATTTTTTTTACATCACATGTAAATTTTAACGTGAGAATTTATATATATATATATATATATATTATTATTATTTTTTTTTTTAATTTGATCATAAAAAATGTGCCTTTTATCCTGGTGAAAATATTTTTTTTTTCATTGAATCGATTCTGAATTTGTTTTACCCATTCTTCATTATAGTAAATTTTTTACATTAGCTATTTTAAACATTATACCTCAAATCCCCTTAATTACACCAAATAATTGTAAACTGTGATTTTTTTTTCTTAGTTCATTTGTTTTAGGCGTTTAAATTATCTGACATAAATAAATTGGTTCCACCAAATGTATTAGTATATATGAGATTAATACAAGCTTCTGAAAATTGTGTAATATATTTATTTATATTTTTGTGTGAAAAAATGTATAATTATTTATATATTCATTTGAATTTTTATTAATTTACCTTATTTTGATATTTCTTTGATAAATTTGATATATATAAATATATATATATATATATATATATTTATATTTCTTTTCTGTATGTATACATCTGTTATAGGGTTATGTTTTATTTTTATACAGTGACAGTGAAGTTGATATAATTATTATTTTTCGTTTTCGTCTATTTATATCTAAATATTCTTTTAAGCTTTATGCTATTTATTCATTTTTAACGAGTAATGCTGATTATTTTATTGGATTTTAAATAATAAATAATGAAGATAAATAATAATATTTTAATAATAGTATGTTAACATATGAGTTTCTGTTTAATCTATCATATTTTTGTATTTTCTTAATTTTTCTGATTTTTAATAATAATTTAAAACATCAACCTAACTAAGATATAAAGTTGCACAATGATACTTAATATAAAAAATTTTATAAAAAAATATATATTTTAGAATTATTTTTAGTAAATATAATGTTGTGATGATATATATAATACTTTCTTTGCTTGATAAAAAAAAATAAAAAATATATATATATATATATATATATATATATATAATACTTATATCCATCTCTTTTCTCTAAAATTTTACAAATAATCATTTTATGGGCGAATGATGACTTTTTACGGCAGAGTTGTCAGAAGTAATAATTGTTCCTAAGGACGGATATCGATCCCACAAGGAACAGTGAATTATCGAGTACAATAATCGCTAAATATAGAACAAAACAATTGAAAGTGTGTTGAAATTGGTTGTGTTGACGATGATCAATAAGATCACAGACAAAGAATTGGTTGTTTCAAGTTGGAAAAATAGGGATTAGGTTTATCTCTCTCACCCTCATGTATTTTGATTAGCATGTCAATATTAATATTAAGTTCTTTGATTGAAATTGATGCCCGTATAAAAATCATTTATATCGATTCCTCGCATATAAAATCCTTAAGAATGTCTCCTAACTATCGATCCCTCGCATTAAGAACAACTTATAACGAAGCTCAGACATTAATAGCAATTAACATTTCAAGTCTATTTCTAGCACTCAAATATGTTAAGTATTGTTATTTAGGTCAGAATCCTAAAAGTACTTTCCAGTCAGATTTAAGATTCTCAATTTGTCACGAAAAATTAAAAGTAAAACAACAATACCAATAATCAATCAAGAACTGAATATTTTAATATAAGATATCACCTCAATACATAAGAGTTCGAGCAGATTACTCCCAATCCCAAATGGTAGAATTAGCCACGCATACTTCTAGCACCTTCCATTCTCCCAATTTGGTTACAATTCATTCTATTGTGTTTTCCTCTCAATCTAGCATACAAGGATTGTGCCTCTAGTCCCCTATTTAACCTAATTTGCTAGGGTTGAGTGACTTCCTAGGTCACACTTATGGGCTTAATAATAAAAACATAAAAATAGTCCAATTAATTTGACACATTGTTGCTGTTGAGTTGGACTTTTCTCTCTCTTTTTTGCACGTTCTGGGCCTTCTAGCTTTCTCCTTTTAGCATACATCATTATTCTTTAGTCCAAATCTCCATTCTTCCATAAAACCCTGCAATTAACACCAAATTTAGGAATAAAATGCTCTTATTCAATTAAAGATCATACTGTAAAAAGGTATAAATTCATAAATTAGGGATTATTTTATATGTAAATTAGCAATTACTACTCATAAGTATCTATATTTTAATATAAAATATTACGGAAATTAGACACTTATTAGCGACCAATATTTTTTTCTCAAAAAAAATATAATAAAAATATTTTAGAAATACTTCAATTCTTATGTCACTCTAAAACATCTTTCTTCTAAATTTCTCACAGAAAGAGAAACACATGAAATAAATAAAAAAACAATACGGACAACAATAAAGAACCCCATAAAACTCCACCAAGCATAAATATGACTTCATGTGCTTGGTTTCTCCTATTGAATGAATAGAGCCAAAATGAAATGAATTTTAATAAATAAGTTTAATGATGGTTAATTCTTCCATAAATGCACTCTAATAGCTTAGCCGTTACATTTTAGACTCATTCATCTTACTTATTTCATCACATCTTAATTTATTTATTTTTAGGTTTCATATGTGTATATCTCTTCTAATTTTTTTTTAATATTTACTTTAATGTAAAAGTTTATTAGACTCATTACTCTTATTAATATTTTATTTAATTATTAATATAAACATATATTTAAAAAAATTATAATCCAAGATCTTAAATAAAATTTATATATGTCTTATTTTCATATCATGTCACTATACTTTAACAGAGAGATGTTATGACCTAAAAAAATAAGAGAGAATAAGAAAATTTTGCTTTTGTTACTTAATCAAATTATAATGTTTGAATGTGTTGTAAAAAATTTTGCAGGCTTTTTCCAGTAGCCAAAAAAACAATAAACCAACTCCATATAATAACCAGTTGGGTTTTATCCCAAAATAAATATGAAAAATATTTAACAAAAATGAATGCTAAAACAAACTCAAAAAAATTAGGATATATAAAACTTTAATTGAAAAGCATTAAGATACTCATTTTACTTATATATTATATACCTTTTGTTTTCATTCTAAGTGATACTTTTTCAACTCACATTTCAATTTCTAATGAAAAAAGTTGGGACCATGAAAGTAGCAAGATCAGCTATAAAATCCATCCCTGGTTTTCTCTTTTGAACTCACATTCTGGAACTGGTGTTGTATTTGCAGAAGCAGAAGATGGTTCTGGGAAGAAGCTTTAGTGCAATAATTTTGTTTTTCTGTATGTTGGTGCTTTGGTGTGAGATGGCTCATGCAGCAACCTATGTAGTTGGGGATGAAGTTGATGGGAAATTCAACACAATAAAAATAATATCTCAACAAGAGCAATAAGCAGCGGATAATAATTTCCCCAACTAGCAAGAATCTGTGAGGAGCAATAACAAATAATGGCAGCAACAAAAAACACACTTCAGGAAGACACAGAAATTTTTAACCTGGAAAACCTTCTCAATGTGAGAAGTAAAAACCACGGGCACAAGCCAGTCAATCAAACTCCACTATGATCAATATTATGGTTACAAGAGAGTCTCAAAACAGCACAAATTGTGCTCAATAACCAGCCAAGTAGAAATACAACAGAGATGAAACAAAGAACAAGAAACCTGAAAAATTCCCAAAACTGCAGCTACCGTACGTGGCCTATATCTCACTGTTCCGGTGACTTTTGAACAATCCGAACGGTCCAATTGAAGCACCACAAGGTATGAACCTGCTGACAAAATTTCAGCCCGATCCAACGGTGGACGAAACAGCAGCAGCAATCCGAAAAAACTCGTTCTCAAGAGAAACGCTGAAAACGCTGTTGTAATGTGAGATGAATTTCTCTCTGCTCAAACCACTTCTGCAAGATCCGGACGGTCAGATTGAATTCACACAAATTATGAACCTGCTTACAAAATTTCAGCCCGATCCAACGGTGAACAAAGTGTCGGCGGCGGCCGGAAGTTACTTGGCGAAACTTTTCTATCTTTTTCTTTTCTCTCTCTTTTTCTCTCTCTGTCTCTGCTGACGGCTGTCACTCTGTCTCTCAGGAAAAAACCCTAAAGGTGATTAAAAATTAGATTGGGCCTCCACATAGGAAGTGAGCCCAACCCAACAAATCTCCCCCTCACAACTATGTGGAGATGATTGACAAACCGGCAATCTCACAACAAGTTTCAAACTTGCTTCTCAATAGTGTCTTAGTCATCATATCAGCACAATTATCATCTGTATGAACTTTTGCCAACTCCAGTAACCTAGCTTCCAAGGCATCACGTATCCAATGATACCTCACATCAATATGCTTGGACCTAGAATGAAAAGTTGAATTCTTACCGAGATGAATGGCACTTTGACTATCACAAAATAGCAAGTACTTGTCTTGAACAAAACTAAGCTCTTGCAAGAGTTTCTTCACCCAAAGCAACTCCTTGCATGCTTCTGTAATGGCAATGAACTCTGCCTCAGTAGTGGACAATGCAACACACTTCTGCAATCTAGATTGCCATGCCACAACTCCCCCTGCAAATTTAATCACGTAGCCTGAGGTAGACCTTCTAGTATCTATGTCTCCACCCATATCAGAATCAGTATAGCCCACAAGGGTAGGCTTATCACCTCCAAAACAAAGCTTCAAACAAGTAGTACCACGAAGATACCTTAAAATCCATTTCACAGCATTCCAATGCTCTCTACCTGGATTAGACAAAAATCTACTAACAGTACCAACAGCATGTGCAATATCAGGTCTTGTACACACCATTGCATACATCAAACTACCCACAGCAGATGCATAAGGAACCCGTTGCATATCTGATTTTTCAGTTTCATTAGAAGGACTTTGTTTTGCACTTAATTTAAAATGAGTAGCAAGAGGAGTGCTTACTGCCTTAGCATTTTCCATCTGGAACCTCTGTAGCACTCTTTTAACATAGTGCTCCTGTGACAACCAAAGCTTCTTCTCTTGCCTATCACGCATGATTCTTATACCAAGAATTTGCTTAGCAGCTCCCATGTCTTTCATAGCAAATGACTCACTCAATTGCTTCTTCAACCTGTTGATCATGGAAATATCTTTCCCAACAATAAGCATGTCGTCAACATACAACAACAGGATAATGAAATCATTATTAGCAAACCTTTTAACAAAGACACAATGGTCAGAAGTAGTCTTCTTGTAGCCATGCTCACACATAACAGACTCAAACTTCTTGTACCATTGACGCGGAGCCTGCTTCAAGCCATATAGACTTTTTCTCAGCCTACACACATGATCTTCCTTGCCTTCAACAAGAAAACCATCAGGTTGCTTCATGTAAATCTCTTCTTCCAAATCACCATGAAGGAAAGCAGTTTTAACATCCATTTGCTCTACCTCTAAATCAAGAGTAGCAGCCAAACTCAACACAATTCTAATGGATGACATTTTCACCACAGGAGAAAAAATCTCATTGAAATCAATGCCTTTTCTCTGTCTAAAACCTTTCACCACCAATCTGGCTTTATATCTTGGAGATGTAGAATTGCTTTCTTGCTTTACCCTATAAACCCACCTATTTTCTAGAGCCTTCTTGCCTTTTGGCAATTTCACCAAGTCAAAAGTGTGATTATCATACAAAGACTTCATTTCATCTTGCATTGCATCCAACCACTTTTTCTTTTCTCCACTCTCTATGGCCTCAAGATAACACTCAGGTTCTCCTTCATCTGTCAAGGTAACATAGTCATCAGAAAGATACCTAGTAGATGGTTCCCTCTGCCTATTAGACCTCCGAATTTGAACTTGAGATGGTTCAGAAGCATCACCAAGATCTTCATCTTGTGACATCCCATGTTCCTCGTCAACGTCATCAATAGGAACATCAAAATCTTCTCGAAGTTGCTGATCATCAACATCATCATGTTGGTCATCATTCTGAACATTATTCTCAATAGTATCCAGATCACGTAGAGGCATTCGAACTGGATCAACATTAGACAATCTATTATCTATCTCAGATGTTGTCTTCTCTATCTTATCAATATCTTCAATGGTTTGATCTTCCATGAACTTCACATCACGGCTTCTAATTGACTTCCTCTCAACAGGATCAAAGAACTTGTAGCCAAATTCATCCTGACCATAACCAATAAAGATGCACTGCCTTGTCTTCGCATCCAACTTGGATCTCTCATCCTTTGGAACATGCACATATGCTTTACAACCGAAGACTCGCAAATGATCATACTTGACATTCTTGCCAAACCAAATCTTGTTTGGCACCTCACCATTCAAAGCAACTGCAGGACTCAAATTAATAACATGCACTGCAGTGTACAAAGCCTCACCCCAAAAATGCTTAGGCAACTTTGCTTCAGAAAGCATACACCTAACTCTTTCTATCAATGTCCTGTTCATTCTTTCTGCTAAACCATTCAGCTGAGGAGTTTTAGGAGGAGTCTTTTCATGTCTGATACCGTGTTGCTTGCAATAAGCATCGAATGGTCCACAATACTCACCACCATTTTCAGTACGAATGCATTTCAGCTTCTTGCCTGACTGTCTCTCAACCAAAACATGAAATTCTTTGAATTTCTCTAGAACTTGGTCCTTTGTTTTCAAAACATAAACCCAAAGCTTCCTGGAACAATCATCAATAAAGGTAACAAAATAAAGTGCACCAGTAAATGACTTTACCTTCAATGGGCCACAAACATCAGAATGCACCAATTCAAGCAACTTTGACTTCTTTGAGGGAGGATGCTTCTTGAAGGATACTCTGGTCTGCTTACCAGCCATGCAATGAGAACATTTCTCCAATTCTGCACTCTTCAATCCCGGAAGCACATCCTTTTTAGCTAAACAATTCAGCCCCTTCTCACTGATATGACTAAGCCTTCGGTGCCACAAAGAAGCATCCATATCCATGGCGTTCACACTGTCTTTAGCAACCAATGCTTTTGTCCAATACAGTTTACTAATTCTCTCCCCTTTGGCCACAATTAGATTACCTCTGGAGAGTTTCCACTTTCCTGAACCAAAGTGATTTTCATAACCACTATCATCAAGCATCTGCACAGAGATCAAATTAAAGCGGATATCTGGAGCATGTTTGACTCCTCTAAGCAACAACTGCATTCCCATATTGGTTTGCAAGCAAACATCACCAATACCAACTACCTTAGACACACCATCATTACCCATCTTCAACACTCCAAAATCACCAGAAGTGTAAGATGTGAAGAACTCCTTCCTTGGTGTAACATGCAATGTAGCACCACTGTCAATTATCCACATGCTCTCATCTGATACAAGATTAACTGAATCATGGTCACGGAGAATAATAAGATCATCATCACAAGTAGCACTAGTAACACGATCATCATTGTCATGATGTTTCTCCTTCTGCTTCCCTTTCTTATCTTTGTTCTCCTTTTTCCAAAGAAAACAGTTTCTCTTAATGTGCCCTGTTTTGTGACAATAATGACACTCCACATTTTTGTATCTAGACTTGGACTTACTTCTGCTGTTCTCTCTACTCCCTTTTGATTCCCTTTTCTGACTTCTCCCCCTGTTTTCAGTGACAAGTACCTCGGAATAAGATGAAGTACCATGAGCCTTCCTTCTCATCTCCTCATTAAGTACACCACTCTTGACATTTTCCAAGGAGACAACACCATCAGGAGATGAGTTTGTAATTGAAACCCGAAATGTTTCCCAAGAATCTGGTAGAGTATTCAGTAGCCATAATCCCAACACTTCATCATCAAATTTGATGCCCATTTGTGACAATTGATCTCGGAGCCCCTGAAAATTATTTAAGTGATCTGAAATAGAAATCTCCTCCTTGTACTTCAAATTTATCAAGCAATTCAACAAATATAATTTATTGTTTCCTGTACTAGAAGCATACAAAGTCTCAATCTTCTTCCACAAGGATTTTGCATGTTCCTCATTAGCAATGTGATTATAAACATTGTCTTCAACAAACTGACGAATAAAACCACAAACCTGTTGATGCTCAAACTTCCATTCCTCACCAGTCTTGTCTTCTGGCTTTTCAGTAGCAAACACAGGAAGATGCAATTTCTTCACAAATAACAGATCCTTCATTTTTCCCTTCCATAAGTGATAGTTAGTGCCGTTCAAACAAATCATCTTATTTGTATTTGCCTCCATCATTCAGGTAGTCAAATAGCCCCAACCAAGGAGCTCTGATACCACTCTGATGGGAAATTCAACACAATAAAAATAATATCTCAACAAGAGCAATAAGCAGCGGATAATAATTTCCCCAACTAGCAAGAATCTGTGAGGAGCAATAACAAATAATGGCAGCAACAAAAAACACACTTCAGGAAGACACAGAAATTTTTAACCTGGAAAACCTTCTCAATGTGAGAAGTAAAAACCACGGGCACAAGCCAGTCAATCAAACTCCACTATGATCAATATTATGGTTACAAGAGAGTCTCAAAACAGCACAAATTGTGCTCAATAACCAGCCAAGTAGAAATACAACAGAGATGAAACAAAGAACAAGAAACCTGAAAAATTCCCAAAACTGCAGCTACCGTACGTGGCCTATATCTCACTGTTCCGGTGACTTTTGAACAATCCGAACGGTCCAATTGAAGCACCACAAGGTATGAACCTGCTGACAAAATTTCAGCCCGATCCAACGGTGGACGAAACAGCAGCAGCAATCCGAAAAAACTCGTTCTCAAGAGAAACGCTGAAAACGCTGTTGTAATGTGAGATGAATTTCTCTCTGCTCAAACCACTTCTGCAAGATCCGGACGGTCAGATTGAATTCACACAAATTATGAACCTGCTTACAAAATTTCAGCCCGATCCAACGGTGAACAAAGTGTCGGCGGCGGCCGGAAGTTACTTGGCGAAACTTTTCTATCTTTTTCTTTTCTCTCTCTTTTTCTCTCTCTGTCTCTGCTGACGGCTGTCACTCTGTCTCTCAGGAAAAAACCCTAAAGGTGATTAAAAATTAGATTGGGCCTCCACATAGGAAGTGAGCCCAACCCAACAGAAGTTGGTTGGATGTTCAACTCAGCTAATTGGACAAAAGGAAAGAAATTTAAGGCTGGTGATACACTAGGTTGGTATATATATGATCCTAATTTTGCTCTTCATTCACACTACTGAACATAAGAATCATGTAAATTGAACACTTAATTAACATGCATCACTGCACCATGTCTTTGTTAGGGTTCTAACAAACTACTGAACTTTTATAATTTTAAGATAAGAGTTATTGATTTGTTGTTATGTGTGAAGTATTCAACTATGATCCTCTATACCACAACGTGGTGGTAGTAGATGAAGATGGATACAAGTCATGCACAGTTCCAAAAGGATAAAAAACGTATGAATCAGGACATGATCGCATCAAACTTAAGAATGGATCAACCTATTTCATCTGCACTTTTTCTCGTAACTGCATTAGGGGGATGAAAATGGCTGTCTATGCTAGCTGCAAATGTACTTGAACACCTGCATTTGCATCTTTATTTTCATCCTTTTTGCTTTCTTGTAATGCAAAAACATCAGAAAGATGATAGCATCTCTTTTGGATGGAGTTGGAAATGGTGCGAAAAATTAGGTGTCAATGCATGTATTCAGTAAGGATATGGCTTCAGCCACAATAAATGACATATTTATATTTTCCATATATTAACTTTTGGAGGTTTTAATCTCCAAGATCACTTCTTTAAAACCTTCAAATTTTTATTCCAATACAGGACTTTTATAAAACTAATTCGGGTTAATATCTTATTTGGTTCTTTGTAAAAAAAAATGTTTTCAAAATTATATTCAAGTTCATAAGTTTAAAATTGAGATTTTACTTCCATTAAAATTTACTTAATGTATACCTAAATTTTTTACGAAAACGTATTTAAAATTTAGATGTGATATTAATAAATGAGAGTAAACAATAAGTAATAACTTCTTTAGTAGATGCCAACATAATTTGTTTTATTTTGAAAAAAAAAACTAAAAATAAAATATATATTTATTTTTATTAACAGTATAGAAAGGAGAAAGAATGTAAAAACATATCAACCATAACAATTAAATGAAATTTAAGACATCAAGGTCATATCCAATACAAATTTCTTACAAGAGTTTTTAAACCATTTTATATATAGTTTTTTTAGTAGTTTTTTTCAAATCCTCGTACCATCTTATCTTTTATGAGAAAACATCACTACAAGAAAAAACAACACTTTACGCCAACAAAAAACAACGCAAAATTGACGATTAATGGTTAAGACTATGTGTTGCTCAACAATTCGACAAAAAAAATTATGGAAGCAAAATGAATTTACGTCAACCAGCGAAAGAGACGTAAATTGTGTGAGTCAAGCAAACATATAATTAAAAAATTTAAAAAATAAAAGCTATATTTTCCTATCTGCACCATGCTTATTATGTAGCCACTCAATTTTAGAACCTGGGCTCATTCAACTGGCCCATGACTTTGGCCCATGACTTTTGCTATCTGTCACCCCTTTTATTTTATATACCCACCAACTTTTAATTTCTTTTAATATATATATATATATAAAATAAATATTTTAAACAGAATAATTAAAATCAATAGAACTATATTCAGTACTAATTTTTTAATGTGAATTTAATTATTTTAAAAATTCGAAAATTATTACTTATACTTTTTAGATTTTTAATTTTTTTTTCTTCCACTTTCTGTTAAGGAATTTTTACGTCCCTTACGTCCTTAGATCTTACTAACTAATCCTTGATTTTCTTATATATTATTAGTTCTATTATAATAATGAAGAATTTCAAAAAATCTTAAAAAATTCATAGTTTTATGTTTTTTATTTTTACTTAATTATATTTTAAATAAATTTTAGTTTAGAATTGGTTTACTTTTATTTAGGAATTCATATTTTTATTCTAAACAACATTTTTTCTCAAGTTGAAAAAATTGGTATGTCATATATATGTTTATGAGATGATAAATTTTTTTCAGTTCTTGAAGTTAAGAAACTCATTAAGAAATCATCATAAAAAGCTATTTATTATCAACTTACATTTATATACTTTAAGAGATGTGTTTATCTATCTATTTTATTTTATTTGTTGTTTGTTAAAAATATGATAGAAAATGATAAAATTGTATAGAGGTCTGCGTTGATACTCTCTCCATCACAATGAGAGAGTTTCTTTAGGAAGAATTTTTATCACTAAAAATATTATTTTAACGCGAACTTTACAAATATAAGTTGTTTAAATTTTACTTACATAAATATTTTTCTCAATTTTAAAAAATTATATGAAATCTGTAAAACAATGCTTTTATTGATAGGAATTTTCTATTATATGTATATTTTTAGTTTTAATTACTAAAAATGTTTTAAATTAACTAATTTTCTCTTTTTTAATGTTTTTATTGACTAAAAATAAATGAATTAAACAAATCATTTAAGGTGTTTCAATCTTGTCTTCAAAAAATTGAGACGAAACTAACCCTAATCTACAAAACACACAGATACATTATATTCCTATATAATACTGTCAAAAGAGATATAGAACAAAACATAATCGCAAACAAAATAGTTTAGTAGTAATCCATTTATGACAGAAAAAAAAAAATAAAGCAAAATTCATCTCCTTCATCATATCCCATCGTATTTAAAAAAAAAAATCATTAAATAAAAATTAATTAAAAATAAAAAATAATTGATTAACTAAATTAAATACTATTTTAAAAATTAAAAATCATTAATATCTAAAATAGTTTTTATTATTAATAAAAATTTATAAATTAATATAATATTAGCTATCAACATTTTAGTTGCTAAGTTTATATTCTAAATTAATAAGAATTAATTTAGCATCTAAAATAATTGGGAGTTAAAAATTTGATAACTAATACTTATGTATAAAGTAGATGAAGTTACAAATAAATATTTTTTTTTCTCAACAAAGTTACAAAACAAATTATTCATTTGGATAGTCATCATAAATTAGGAGAGTTATAACTTATAATTTAAGAATAAACATTACAAGTTTTAATAAAAATATGATTTCAGTTCAGTTTAAGATTATTTTTACATATAAAAAAGAACAATAATTTTATTATTTTTTGAAGTAATGTCACTGAATTAGTCTTATATAGTGTTACAAATGGACCCCAACAAATTTGAATTTCTTTTGAAAAACTGAAACTATATACATTAATTGATTTATTGTAAAACTGACCGTGTCTCATTTATTTATTGTAAGACATCATTTACTAATTAACAGCACTTACTACAATTAATTAAGAGCACTTACTCCAATTAAATAAGAAGTAAGCATCACTTGACATAGAGAAAGGTGGACCTCAACTTAAACATTAAAAAAAATTATTAAATAAAAATTGATTTTAAAGATCAAAATAATTAGTTAGTATTTGATTAAAGTAGAAATTATTTTATAAATTAAAAAAATTATTAGTATCTAAAATAATTTTATTAATAATAAAAAATTATTAAATAATTTTTAAATTGGTATCTAATCATTAATTATTAAGATTTTAATTATTAAGTACTAAATTAATCTCTATTATTAGTATTTTAGAGATTAATTTAAAATTTAAAATATCAGTAGTTAAAATTTTAGTAGTTGATTTAGATACAAATTTAAAAATTATTTAATAAATTTTTATTAACATATAATAAAAAAAATTTAGATAATAGTAATTTTTTAGTTTTTAAATAATATCTAATTTATTTGTTAACTAATTATTTTTTGTGTCTAAAACTGTAATGATTTTTGTCAGCTATAAAATGCATCACTGGTTCAGTCTTCACTCACATTCTCATTCTGAACTGGTGTTGTATTTTGCAAAACCATACATAGGATGGCTCAGGGAAGAGGCACGAGTGCAGTGATTCTATTCTGGTGTGTGTTGGTGGTTGTCTCTGAGATGGCTGATGCAACAAGCTATGTGGTTGGGGACAGTAATGGATGGACCTTTCACACAAACAATTGGCCAAATGGAAAGAAATTTAAGGCTGGTGATGTACTAGGTTTGTGATATCATCCTCTTCTAATTTTTTGCTCTTCATTTTCTGTATACGAATGAGTGAATGAATGCAGGAATGAGTAGTTTGTGAGAAATGAATGAGTGATTTTGTGTTGTTTATGTGTGCAGTATTCAACTATAGTCCTTCGCAACACGATGTGACGGTGGTGGATGCGAATGGATACAACTCATGCAATTCTTCAAAAGCATCAAAATCTTTTCATTCAGGGCATGATCAGATCACTCTTGGCCGAGGAACAACCTACTTCATCTGCTCTTTTCCTGGTCACTGCCAGCAAGGGATGAAAATTGCAATTAATGCTGCATAATTGCTTTATTACCACCTTTTTTCATTCTGTGTCTCATATACACCTTCAATCAACATTCTATCATCCGTTTTGGATGAACATGACTACCTGCATCTCTATTTCTTAAGACGACTTCAGTCACAATAAAAGATAACTATTCTATCTTTCTTTCTTTTCTTTTCTTTCTCTTTTATTAAGTTTTTTCATTAAAAAAAATAAATTATAACTTATTTTATGAGTAGACCAATCCTTATACATTATACATAATGAATGAAATATCACTTATCGTACCTAAGAACATTTCAATAGAGTATCAGCACTTATCTATTAAACAAACTCAAACTTCCACTTAACACTAAAAGAAAATAATTAAATAAAAATTAATTTTTAAAACAAAAAATAATTAATTATTATATTAATTAAATTAAAAAGTATTTTAAAGACTAAAAAAATTTTAGTTTCTAAATTAGTTTCTATTAGTTTTAAATAGCTTTTAAATTAGTATCTAATTAGCTACCAATGTTACCAAATTTAGAATCTACATAATTAGAAGTTAAAACTTTGGTAGTTAGTTAGATACTAATTTAGAAACTATTTAATAATAATAGAAATTAATTTTTAGAAACAGCCAATTTTTTAGCCTCTAAAATTATCTTTAATTTAATCAATATAGCAACTAATTATTTTTTATCTCTAAAATTGATTTCTATTTAATAATTTTCTTATAGTGTAATAATATTTAATATTTACTGAAAAACATCTATATAATAAAATTTTTTATTTTATTTTATAATATTCAATATAGACTATTTGTGGGGTTCAACCAGTAACTTCTATCAACCTGTATTAATTAATACTTAATATCGACTAATTGGAATCAACCATTTCTACAAACATTAAATAACATAACAACAAAAATTGTGTTAATTAAATAAAATTAATTGTTTTTAAAACATTAATGTTTAGGTTTTTAGTAAAAAGGGAAAAAGAAAAGAAAATAAATAAATATAATTTTTTTCATTGACGTGAATATATATATATATATATATATATATATATATTATAGTTATTCGTTGGTTTATTTATATTTAAGTTTATATTAAACTGATATGTAAATATAAAATAATAAATTTAATCATGCATTTATAATTATTTATTTATTTCATATGGAGATGATGTTTCCACAATTTTTTTTTATCACCAAAGAAAGAATAAAATTAATAGAGATATTTTAGGATACCCAACCTATACAATTATTACAGTACTTTTAATTTTTATATTATTCATACATAATAACTACAATATTTGGATGATGATGATAATTTTTTTATATTATTCATATATAATAACTAAATCATTCAACTTTTTCTTATAAAAATTCAATTTTTATAATTTAAAATTCCAATTCTTAATTTTTAGAATTTTTTTAAGTTTTATATATTCTTTTTAGATAAAATTAAAACATGAATATCATTTCATTAAAAAGAATGTGAAAAAAAAAATTAAATGTTTGTTTTAAAATCAGATCATTGCACTGTAGATTTCAAGCAAGGTGATGGTAAAATAAAAAATCAAAGTTAGCACCCCTCTCCCTAAATTAAAAATGCTTTAGTATCCAAATTTGAATGAATAAAAAATTCGTTTTAGTATAGAGTAATGAATTTTAATGAACATTATTTGAGTTTTTAATAATGAAATTTAATCAACATGTATTTACTCAATCTACTTATTCATAAGAGAGTATCTTTAATAATTCAAATCTTACAAGACCTCATCGTTAAAATGTACAATTCAAATCTTATAAGACTCATCATTAAAATACGCTGATGATATGAAAAAAAAATGTAAAATTTAAATAAAACCCTAGTTGTAAGAATAAAAAAATGCAAAATTTAAATAAAACTCTAGTTGTAAGAAGAAAAAATATACTCCTTTAATAGCATCCAAATAAAACACATAAAAATGTGAGTCGAACATTATATTAAAGATTTTTTTAAAAAACAACAACAATAAATAAATTGGAAATACAATCAAAATAAAAAGGAATTTTATACAATCAAAATAAAATAAAGGTTAAATTATTGTTTTACATAGGAATTTTGGGACATAGCTGAAACAGGGGCAGAGGAGTGTAGAACTGGGATCAAACTGAACTGAGATTTGATGTAGGAAATGAAAATTGACTAGTTTCTCTGTTATGGGGAGGGTTATCATTCAATATTAAGCTGCTGCTTTTTCGTATGTCATCTCTTTTTAGCAGTACATATACAGTGTTTAGTTGTTTGTTTTATTTCTTTTTCTATATTCTCAACTGTGATCAAGCGTGCATATATGATTATATCATTGTTTTAAGCATGTCAATTTTTGTTCTTCTCCAATGCAAGGATTGAAAAATAGTTATCAGAACTTTCCCAACCAAGAATACCAGGTCAAATCATGCTGTAAAACTCATTAATATGTATAAGATAACAGGTTTTAACTTGAATGTGAATATTGTTTAAAAAATGGTTAAATTATGCTGTGTTAGGGTGCAACAATCGTCTATATACAGTGGCATTGCATATGAGTCTTAAAGAATTGTCTGTGTTTACCTAAACATTTCTGCAGGAGTTATTAGGTTAGGAATCCAATGCTGCAACCACAGCCCTGAAAGCCAATGGACTCTAAACAAGTGGAGGCACATGCAATCATCCATATTCCTCTAAAGTTTGAAAAGCTATAAAAAGGGTACAGTTTCGCCATCATAACAAGCCAAGACAAAAGTTTTTGCCTGTTACAAGTAAGAGAAAAGTAGAAAAACTAGTACATATTCCTCTTTTCATGTTGGAGTTTGATGGTTGACTTTCACACCAGCCAAAAACAACACAATAAAATAAAATCACAGTAATCAAAGGAGAACTTTAGCCAGTGGTGGAGGTTTTGTCCAATGAAATACACGTGTTTAACTTAAATATTACCTTTAAATCATGATCTCTTACCAGCAAAAAGAAAAATACTCCCTCTTCAATCGAGTGCTTTCATCAAAGAAAGGACTAAGGAGGGAAAAGCATTGTATTTCTGATTAACATGAACCTGCAAGAGATGTTAAAAGAGAATAGGCATTTAGATATTCAAATGTTAGGAAACAGTTTTGGGAGCATAATGTGGCCTTCTGATCATTGATAACTCTGGGTAAAAGATCAATCTGGAAGAAAAAGCTACAATGTATAATTTACAGTACATTACATGGTTGAGCCCTCAAAGAAGGTTTCTCAGAGACAGATACACAGAGCCGGTTTGGCATACTGGCCACCTCCAAACTGCATGCTTTGTGGAGGTGGACAGAATGCCAAAATGTCTATGGAACAAGAGCTCTGAGGAACCCTAGAGAGAAAAGGAAAAGCACAAGGAAATGGAGATTCTAGCTTAAGTTTAGTGAATAAGGGGATATAGGTTGTTGCAATAAAGAGAAATGAAGAAGAAGCAACAAAGTTTTCTGTAATTGTAATTTGAACTGAAGATGGGCTTTTTATAGAAAGAAGGCGCACCAGCGTGCATGGAGTTGTACGATCTGTGGGTATGGTGGGCGCTTATGTTGCAATAAAGATAAAAGACTTTTAATTCAACCTTGGTTTTGTCTCCACAAGTTTACTACTAAAATGTGCTTATGTTTGTGTAAGACAGCAATGTTTTGCATTGAAAATTCAGGTGATTTGTAGGGATATGATTGGTATGCGCTTTCACTATACTTTTCTGAGTTGCTGCAAAAGGAGGATGCAAAATGGGCTGTCCATGTCTCCCACATTACTTTTGTCAACTAACTGTTTATCAATTCAATATTTTTGTTTCAATACAAATAGTTCTAAAACTCTTTTTCTGCATCAATGCAGAAGTTACTATATATACACACATGCAGCATCATTTATAATTATTAAAGAGCAGCATTCAAAAACGTATATCAACATTTTTGCTTGAGCCAAGGCTTTTGTTGATTGGTGTCTCAAAGCTTCGAACTGCAGTTCCCTGCACATTACGCCTAGTCGATTGAACCTATAGAAGAAAATTAAATGGAGCATTTTGGATTATTTCAAAGTTCAGTAAGACCTAATTTCAACTTGGCATCAACGTGGACTTTACTGATATGAAAATTAGACTTGTAAAAACTTCAGAAATACTTTTTGTCAATTGAGTATGATTTTTTATGAATTTTCGTAATAATTTAGAAATCATTTCATTAGTTGATTATGACCTTTGGGTTTATAGTGTTTTATTATTTGATTCGGAATTTGAAATTTAGATATTTTGAGTTGTAATTACATCCAATTGTATTGAGTAACTTGCTAACTGCACCCCACTACTATCAGACAAAGACTGGAATACCTACCATTGAGCTGCTGCACCATCACTGCCGTAGAAAAAGAAGAGAGGGAGAATGTTGCAGAGGAAAAAGAAGAGAGAGAGAGAGAGAAAGTGTTGTGAAAAAAAATGGTTTCTAAATGTTTGTTCCTAAAAATTTATTCCAAAGGTATTATATTTTGAAAATTTTTTCTGAAAAATTCAAATTTAGAAAGCTTGGTATATAATGTATTTCTTGTATACTGAAAATTCATTTTGTTCCATAAATTCCACAAAACTTGTTCCAGAAAATTCGGCTTTTACTTCCTGTATCCCCGTTTATGAACCTGCACATCCACAATTTTCAATATTTTATCATTCTTTAAACTGACTTCTACATTATCTATTCTGAAAATTCTTCAAGAACATATAATTTATGAAATAGATTCTATAACAGGATAAAATTTTCGAAACAACATTTTTAGAATAATATTTTCAGAATATATTATGGACTGGTGTTTTCCTTACCACTTATCTTTAAAGGGAAAATAAGTCAAACACTTTTATGAATCCTTTTAGGAAATATGAATGGAGAAAACATAAAAATAAAAATAAAATCTTAAAATAAGTTCATTTTGGAACCATTTCATTCTCTGTTCTCCCTTTCAAATACGAATACCAAATTTATAATTTTCACTCTGAAATAACTTCAGATTAAATAAAAATAAATCATATTTAATAAATTGTTTTTTATGTAAATTACTAAAAAGAAACTCAATCTAATAAGAGAACAATAGGAAGTGTATCTAAGATTGTCCTTAAAACCCTACCTTATTTTTTGAATACCAGAAACATCAAATTCGTGAAACTAATACCAAAGCTTTCTGTTGGACAGAGGAACTAGCTATAAATTCTATTTATAATTCACTATAATTTTCAAATTACATTAACCTTCTGACTGGTAAATTTAAATATATTACCTCTTCTTTTTCTTTCTTTCCTTCCTTTGATTCTAAAGCAATATACAATAAATATGAATAAACGAGATTATTACTCTCATTCTGTACTTCTCTCCCCATGAATTTTTCCTAATTTGATGCTCCATTACAAGGAAGCATAGTTAGTTGATCCAATGGTCTGTAGTTTCGTCATGCATCTTCAATCCACATAGTGAACTATCATTATGTAGTTCGTATGTAGGACCATCATCAATCTAGTTCGCACTGGCTGCACTGCTGTTCCCAAACGCAGGACTATCATCTTGAACTATTGCTTCAACTGGGTTTTCCTTTGCCCAGACAGCAGCATCTAGATATCCAAGCTCAAAGAGTCGGTCAAGAACTACATCTTCTGCTGGTTCAAGTGCCCAGTTGAAAAGCTGCAATGATTTCATTCAGAATATTCGTCTCTACTTACCCTTACGAAAATTATTATGTTAATTCACAGAATAGGGTTACCTGCCGTGGACTACATGCATTTTCTGGATTGCAATCTGGACTAATTCCTATACCTTCCAGTCCCAATCGACTTGCAGGAAAAGCACAAACACGAACCTGTGAAAATGATAGATACTTTTTTAGGTTGAAACAACGTGACAATAAATAACATGGTAAATCATAGATCTGTTTAGTCACATCTGAATTGAAATACAACAATTAAAGTGCATAAAAATAAAAATTTTCAATCATTTCATCCACATAAACCTGCCAAGGTTCCCTATAGTTTACCTATCTCCAGAACACTTTTTGACTTTTCATCTTTTCGTAGATGATCAGAGAAAGTCGAAATCCTTTTCCACAGGCATCATGTTATTTAAATCCAAAACTTTGTTAAATAAATTGAGGTTGGATAGCGTTTGACCAAGTCTCAGAATTTCTTTTATTTTATTCCGAGTCAGCGAGTCTAGTAGTTGTTTTGTTACACTAAGTCGTAAAGTCGGCGCTCTGAATCGGTTCCTATTTTCATGCAATTGGTTTTTGTTAGTAGAATAATGGTTATCTACTGTTTTTGTTGTATTACATACATATAGGTTATGTATTAATAAAGAAAATGCACTTCTAGAATTTTCTTTATACTGCTGTAATTTCATCATCTATTTTTTCAATAGTGGTATGAGTTTAGGTTCTCAGTTTAAAGTGTAAACAAGGGAGATTGAAAATAAATACCAGCAGGTTAAGTTTGGACATACACTGGGAAGTGAGACAGAGAGTCTATCAATTTTTCATTCCGATTCCTATTTTACAGCAGCAATAGACGATGGTCAACGACACCTTTGTTCAATCATCCATTTCCTACTTTGATGGACACTATGACCACTGGGGTATGTGGATGGAGAACTTATGAAGTACAAGGAGTATTGGCAGGTTGTTGTGAAGGAATTGAGGAACCAGCAACTAGCATAGCAGTGACAGGCTAAAAAAAAAAGGAAGTAAAAGGACTGGGTTTGAAGGATTTAAAGGCAAAAAATTATCTTTTCCAAGCCATTGATTGTTCAAAAACCATCCTTTGCACAATCACGTCCAAACATTTGGGATTCCATAAAAGAATATTGAGGTTCTACAATAGCAAGGAGGCAGCAGCTTCAAACTCTTCAGGTTGAGTTTGAAACCCTTTGAATGAAGTTTGAAGAATCAATTTCAAATTACTTCTCTCGCATGATGACTATTTTAAGCAAGACGTGCACTTTTGGAGACGAAGCTGAACAAACTACAATTATAGAAAAGATATTTTGGTCTTTAGTACCAAAGTTCAACTTTGTTGTATGTGCCATAGAAGAATCAAAATACATTGATGAACTCTTACTTAATGAATTTCAAAGTTCGTCATTAGTGCATGAGAACAAGTTTAAACAACTAGAAATCGAGGAACAAGTGTTGAAAGCTTCTACCAATACTCATTTCAACAATTTTAGAGGAAAGGGTGGAGGTAGAGGAGGTGGGATCAACAAGTCAGAGACTCTAGCAAGAATTTCAAAGGCAACAATGATAAATTTCAAGGCAAAGAAAAAGGAAAAGAGCATATGACAAATCTCAGGTAGAATCATGCCTCGTAATGAGAAAAAAGGAGAGAGTTCTAATCTAGCTGATATGAAGGTTGTACCTATAGAATTTTATTTATACTGCTGTAGTTTCATTATCTATTTTTTCTACAAAATTAATTATAATGAAAAGAAATCATGGGGTTTTCAAGTATTTGAAGCTCGCTCAAACAGATAATAGACACAGAAAAATACTGAAAGGTTTGTTTTGAAACTGGAGAATATCTCAAAAAATGAATAGCCTAAAATGAAATTTACCACGTTGAGGTTAAACCTTTAATCAATTATTGGCAGATTATCTAGTTAAGTAATCATCTGGGACGCGTTGAACAGAGAAAAAGTGAAGAGCAAAAATGTCCTACCCTGTGCAACTTCACTCTTTTGAATGGGAAAAAATAGCAGGGAAAGAAAAAAAATGGTGGAACTCGCATAGTTTCTTTCCTGGACAAAGGAGAATGTTGGTTGAGGATAGAAGACAACCAAATGAGAAATATACTCCTTTCCCAATTATATTGTCACATTGTAAAGCTTTAAATTTCATTTAACATAATCATTTTTTTCTCACTTTTCTTTCATCCAAACAATAACAGAGAAAATTAAATTAAATTTTCTTTTTCATTTCTCTTCTATTTACTTTTCTTTCTTATCATTTTCTCTTTGCACCAGACAAAAACTTGTATGGGAATATTACTCAATAACCATCCCAATCTTGTATCACACCTTACAAGAGGTGACCAAGAGAGCAGTGCATGCAATGCAATCATCTTTTCCTTGCAAAACAGAATGATTTCTAAGTCTGGCCATGATAGATGTTCTCAATGCAAAATAGGAATTGTTTTCCAAGGAAAAAAATTAGAAAATAGAATATCATATAAATATACTAATATGATATAAATTTATCCATTTATGAGATAAAAGGTCAATGTTGGTCCTCTGGCATTTACTTTGATAACTTACCATAACTCCTCGGATTTTATGCCCCCGTGTTGATGGGACACCATTCAATTTAATAAAAAAAATAATACAAAGTACAGAACAAAGAAAGAAAGAACACATTTTTTAAACCCCTCACCACTTAAATAAAGGTTTCAACAAATAATAAATCACCTCAATCAATAATCCAATTAGTAAATAACGAAAATACCGTTTGTGCAGCAGATGTTGGTGGCATAAACAGAGTCAAACCCCCATCAATGCATAATCGATTGCGAAACACTGTTGCTGGCCTTGGAGCAAGATATCTGGTGAGTGTAAGTAAGTTCTAAATTTACTTAATAATTAATAGCAAGTAAAAAATCACATGGGAAAAATAGTACTATAACAAATCACCCTGGGATAAAGGAAGAGGTAAAAACTGCGTTGATTAGATCTTCCTTGGAATCAAACTGATCTACCAACAAACCCCTGGGTCTCCAAAGAAGCTGTGTCACAGCAACTGCAACAGAAGGTGCAACATAAGGCACAGAAAGACCTCAAAATTCTTCACCACTAATAAGGAGAACTTTTGCGTCATTTTTTGGCCCAAAAGTTCAAAATAAAATAAATCCTAATTTTCATTTTTTTAATAATGTAATAAACTGAGGCTACGAGTGAAATTTAAAAATCTGATAGACGAGTATAATTGCTGTGGACAACTACACAGTGTATATTTTTATAGTTTAACCTGTGTAATTTCCACTTGTCCTAGAAAAATAGCAAACGGATTTGCAGTTTTGTTCTTTGCACAAGACAGTTTCATGACAAAACTAACAGAGTTGCTGAACATCCAGAATTACCTCGGACTCTCCCATTAGATCTTATATGAACATCATGAGGCAAAAACTTGTCAAGAATATCACGTAGAACAGCCTGTGCAGAGAAAAAATGAACGAAAATGGTGAGATTTGAACTTTAAAAAGGGAATGATAGTTATATATTCACAGGTCACTGCACATCTCGCGGGCTTTTATTACAATTTCAGAAACTAACATTTCAATTAAATAAAAAGTCTCATTAATAGCAATATCCCAAAAACAGATATATTTGGTAAAAATGCCAAATCAGCCTTCCTTTACCATTTTCTAACAGATACTTCATAAATCAAAAGTTCCAATTGTATCCGAAGAAAATGGCATAGCTCTAAAGGCAAAAAAAATTGGGGTTATAACCTAGTAATGGCCTAATCAAATCCTAACTATAAGGTTTTCTTTTGGTCTCCAAATTCACAAACGTCTCATTTCATTTTCCACTTATTTGTCTCAGTGGTTCTTGTTGGAGATCTGACATAAAATCATGCATGTTGTATTTTTCTAATTGCTTAAGCTTTTGGCATAGTTGGTTCATGTCATGGTATCATGTGCATTGTCCATGCTTCTAGCCCAAGCCAGACTCTTTCAGGGAGATTGTGTTAGAAATGTAATATAAAAGCATTCATGTACCTTCCATCAAATCAAACAACTTGAAC
Organism: Phaseolus lunatus; assembly: GCA_013389735.1. NCBI lineage: Eukaryota > Viridiplantae > Streptophyta > Magnoliopsida > Fabales > Fabaceae > Phaseolus > Phaseolus lunatus. The sequence continues at coordinate 35,965,621 of CM023862.1, forward strand.
TTTTGCAATAATTGATTAATGAAAGTTCTAATTCTTAACACGGTCAACTGAAACGATAACAATTCACTCTTCATCCAAAATGAGACTAAATATGTCTATATAATAGGTAAAGCCAACAACTGATTAACAAGTTCTTGTTTAACACACTTGTAGTTACAGACAGAATTGTCAAACATTCAAAGGCATGATGAGTACCAAGTTTCTGTGTAGCAACCTATAACTGGAACATTATCTGATAAACATGATCTGCATACAGGACTACTTTGAGGGATGATTCTAAGAGAATTTATATTTAATTTTATACAAAAAGAAATACTATTAGAGGGAGATAAGGGAAGGTATGATAACATAAAATCCCCCTAAGCATAAAAAAGAAAGTAGGCGGTAAAAAAATGCATGAAAGCTGTTCAATCTTGTTACAAATAGAAAAAGGCAACCCTCTTAAACAGTGATTAGATCCTGAACACATTAGAAAGGTCATATACAGTCCCACACAATGCTATCCAATAGTAATTTCATGTGAAGCAAAAATACCCTTAAATGTCCAACCAAGTGCACCAAAGACGTGCATAGATTGCACATTGTGTTTTCTTCTTTTTGGCAAACCTGGATAGCAGAAATTGTTCCGAAGCACACCTACTGCTCACCAAGCACCTCAAAAAACAATTTCATATAAAGGTGGCTGCCTTACATTACAGCACAGGACACTTTGTTCGGTTGTTTGAAAACTTGAGAGGCACATAATAACATATCAAGAGAAAGATCAGTATGAGGCTTACAAACTGCAAAAGATCATTCATACAAATCCTATTAAGTACTGCCGTCCAGACAAAGGACTTGTGAGGGGAGCTGTGGATTTCCAAATTAGCTCGTGAAGATGGAATATCTAAAATTCTGATACTATTGGTGCAAGCGAGCAACAAAATAAAAGAAAAGAAACCCACTAAAAGAGTGATATAGTCCACATACAGCAGAAGAAATTCTAACCCGCAAAAATTCCTTATATTTAACCATCAGTAACAGAGAGCAAGAACATAAAGTAGTTTGAGAATTGAGGCACAGATACCCCCAAGCGAAATGCAGTCCCTCGATTCCGACAATCTTCAGCCAATATTTTAGTAGCAGTCAAGGCATCTTCCATACTAGCTCCAGAAGCAATCACAGCACACACTATTGCTCCAGCAGAGGAACCAGCTAACGGCGTCGTTTCCTGCACTAGCATCACAAAACTCTCTCATTGTACATACAATGATACATCAACCCAATATAGCATAATGTAATTTATATTAAGCCCATGGGTAACCTTAATGTAACCATTTTGAATGAGAAATTGAGCAACACCGAGATGGTAAGGGAAGAGAAGTCCAGCAGCAGAGAAGCTAAAGCCAGGGGTGGTGACCACTCGCCTGAACCTATTCCGCTCCGCCTCAACGTCTTTCGTTCTCTGCTCCCAAACCACGTCCGGATCAATCTCGTCCTCCACCACCGCCCCGATTCTGTCCTCCGCGTACACTTTCCCCGAAGAATTCACGAACATCGCAACCGAACCCGAATCCCCGACAAGGCTGCTTCCCTTGTTGCGGCTCTTGATCAGCCGCGACGCCAGCCCCAGGAAGAGTTCGCCCGTCGCCACGGCAAACGATTTCTTGGCCGTGGTGTCGTCTTCAACCCCTCCCTGAGGCCGAGGTGGAGAGGAATTGGAGGCGAAGGTGAGGAATTGGGTGCGTCGACGGAGAAGAGTGGAACTAGGGTTGAGATTTGCATGAAGAAGACGGTGAGCATCGGAGGAACAGATGCTGGGACCCATCCCTGACCACGCAGAGTCGCAACACACACTCTCCCTCTTCCTTCTGTTCTGTTTCTATGGTTGCTTCCTCAGTAGTTATGGTCGGTGTGCGACTCGCATGTTTAACATTTTTGTGTTTTTAATCATCCCTTCTTTTTACGATAAACAAATTATAAAAATTATTATTAAATTCAAAAAATTACAAAAGTATTAATAGTTATATATTATTATATAAAAAATATTGTTTAGTCATATTCTTTAGTGTCATTTTTTAATTAAATAATTTTATCTTCTAATAAAGAAAAAATATTTATTTATTTATTTAATAAAATAAATAATTAAATGAAAATTTGCTTTAAATAATTAAATATTTTCCTTTTATAATTATTTTTTACATTTTTTAATTAATTATTAAAAAAATTATATGTTTTAATATACTAAAAATGTAAATACAGATAGTTATTATTATTATTATTATTTCCACTACCAATATACCTGTGCCTCACATTTTCGTCCTTAATCAATTCGACTTAGGACCCACTTCATCTTTAATGGGCTCATCGCACTGTACTACAAGCCCAAAACCTCAAGCAATCACTAGAAAAATAGGCGGTTTGTGGTTTTTGCACCCAATAAATTTCAACATGTAGATTGTAATTGACTTCAACTTGTATTCAATTCATGCAATGTGTTTTAAACGAGTAAATATAACACTCCTTTTGTATGTGTTAATATATTTATGAAATTTTTAAATAATATGTATTGTATGAGAATAACAAAATTATATAAAATTGATGTCATGATTTGAGATAATGTATGAATTGTTGTTTAATTGTGTAGTAAGTATGAAAATTTATATTGTAATAAAGATCTTCTAGCTTCAATGATGATTTGAGTTGCATACACAATGTGATGCATTATAAACAATGGTATCAGTGGTTTGAACTTATCCTGATTATTTTTCTTATATTTATTTGTAAATCTAAATCTTGGATATTTGATCAAATGTTAGTATTTGTATATACGGGTCTTCCATAAGGCGTCAATTGATATAATTAATATTTTATTTATTGAATATTCTTGATATATAGATTCATACATGATCTATATGTTTGTTGTATATTGACATTGGAATAAAAGTTAATTGTGTGATTGATACATGGATTTTGTGTGTTTATGTTTGTATATGAATTTCAAATTTAAATGTTTCTTTTTCGTTTATAATTTCGAATGTTAAAATTTTATTCGAATGACTTATTCCTGTATCTTTGTTTGTTTATTATCAATTACAGTGATATATATATATATATATATATATATATATATATATATATATATATATATATATATATATATATAACCACGTAAAAGCTCATTTATTAAAGTACTTATTATAAATATCTTGTAATTATATAATTTTTAGATATATTTAAGTAATATTTTGAAATTTTATGTACTTTATATAGACCGTTTAGAACATAATATATATGTTCCTTGTCCAACTTTTAATTCTTTGTAATACATGTACCTACTTTTTCATACCAAAAAATTTGTGGAACTTCTATTCACACGTGTAAATAGAATTCTTATTATAATTTTTTTTCTATTGATTTTAGTTAGATACATTGACCACAATTCTTTCATCATGACTTAATATGCGATAAATTTATAAGTTTTATAATAAATATGTTAAAAATATATTTAGAATTATTGTCAATTAGTTTATGTAAAAAAATTACAATTTACTTTTTATTGTGATATCAAAATCTCATCAATTATATGTTTTATGAGTATGATCTTTCAATAAAACCTAATAATGTGAAAAAGAAATTATCAACCAGAATTTTTTAAGAAAGTGGTCATTTAAAAATTGAGAATTATTTTGCAGAAATGTTGTGATGACAAAAAGGGAGGTTTTACTTCTGATTTAGAAATAAAATATATGCATTGAGTATCATCAGGTTTAGTTTTGAATTTGATTTTGGATCTAGTTTAGTTGATTACATAAGTTGGGTTGCTTAATTCATGTAAATGTTTAAATTTTTTACTGAAAAACTATACATGCTGCAATGGAAAGAAAGCACAGTGGAAATTGTAGAGATACAATGAGTTGAATTTTAGCTCAGGGGTAGCATTAATTCATGTCAAAGAGGGAAAATTGAAGCCACCACTACCGATCTTGAAGAATCCACGTCAAAGAGGGATTCTATAGGATGGATCCACCATTTTCAGGATGAACAAATTACCTCTATTACCTCTTGATATTCTGTGAGGATCAGGCATAAGAAACAAATTCAGACTTAATATTGCAGATGCATGAACCATTGCTATTTTGATGTTGTGGTTGGTAAACCAACTAGTTTATCTTATTCCATTAGTTTAAAACTACCATTAATATTGAATTTCACAAAGAAATGAAAGCAAGAATGTGAGTCAGAAACAACAAATTCCATATACTAGAGTCACTGACTTACCGTAAATCTTCATCCAAATAAGTAATTTCCAATTGACCGCGACCACTCCCAGGTGATTTAATAGGTATCTGTACATAGCACAACAGACTCATTTGTCAGTAAAAAAACTTGGTGCATTGCAAAAACAGGAGGAAGAATAATAATAAAGAAACAAAGAAAGAAACACTATCATGATATGAATGTTTAAGGGAGCATAAACATAAACATCTGTTGAAGATCCAAATGGATGAGAGATAAGTATATTTTATAGGATATAAGTGGGTGCAAACCTTATTTTATAAATTGGTTTGATAAGGTTGAATTAAATTTAAAGTCTACTTCTTAAGATGGTATTAGAGTCATTTAAAGACTATTATAGCAAGAGTTTGTTGGCTTTATTAAGTCACCTGCTATCAACCGTTATTGGACTATCCATAAATATATAATATCACGCATGAATTGAAGGACTTAAGCGTGAAGAAGACTATAAATAACGACATTTCATAGTATGTAAAATGATGCAAACCTCACCTTATAAGTTAAATTATAGTTAGGTTTAAAGTTCATTTCTTAAAAACATCAATTAGAAATCATGACATGCAAAGATGCACAGAAGTTAAAGCCAAGAAATTATGTTAAAATTTTATTCTGTCATGTGATGTTTGATTAAATAATAATATATAACTTTGCTGGAGTTTTCTGCCTGAAAGATCACTCCTAGCCTAAGTTACCCAATTACTGGCTGGGCACTTTAGCACTAACATAATACATATTTTCAGGTATAACAAGTAATTCAAGGCTTCATCTATACCTTTGTCTGTGAGAGTCATTTTTAAACTGAAATGCAGTTCACCATGAGTAAGGAATTGGAGCTGAATATGGACTACGGAGTTTTCAACAATTATTAGTTCTTAAGATGTTTTCTTAATAATGACAGAGAGGCCAAACATGAAAAGTAATTTCAAGCACTGCATCACCTACCAGATTAGCTATCTTGAAGAAGTCAAACTTGACAGCCACCTTTCTTGAGTTAAGAGGCACTAAATTGGCAGTGGCCTGCAGCAACAATGGCAACATGTAGATTCCAAAGCATTGTAAATTTAATGGAGTTAAGTATACAAAATTGCTGGTAAGACATAACCAGTTGTTTAGCTTTTATAACTTATACTGCAAGCACCAAGGGTTTGTTTATCAAAGGCTTTGAAAATGGTTTCGAATTCCTCTAGTGAACCGTAAAGTGAACAACTCATGTCTTTGCCAAATTTTGGTTCCCATTTCAACCACATAGACTAACAAGAAACCATAGTCAACATTGTCTGTGTTTTCACTCCATATAAACAGATACTTAAAATAATGCTTAGAACTTAGAACTGTGGTACCTGGTTGTAGAACGGCCAAGTTTCAATATTTTGAGCTCTCAAAGTATCCACGTTAATTGCCTGATAGATCTTTCCATTTGGTCGCAAGAATTTCGGCCTCTGGGATAGTTATACTACAATTAATTCTCACTTCAGTAAAGTTAACAAACATAGACTGTTGGAGCCCTTTATAGTTCAGACCACACATAGTGTTTTCCGAATTCACATGTTCCAGTCCAACAAAAATAACAGTAATAAGAAAGTGATCCTGATTCAATTTGGGAAATACAGCTAATATCAGAACAAAGAAGTGTAAAAGTGTGAAAGAAACCTGTGTTTGTAGAATTGATTGAGATGTCGTATACAAGAGCTCCCATTTCCCATTGAGGAAATTGGATTTGAGAGGCTCCTTGACAAGATTCACAGCCTCAAGTTTACGAGCAATCTAGATAAATAAGACCCACTTAGAATCACAAATCACAAACAAGGAAACCAAAAGAGACAGTGAAAACAAAACATAGACACTAAAATGATGCAACATGTGAATTGTTCGTTTTCACATGGACCTGGTCCACACGTTGTTGGTCCTCAGGAGTAGCCTCGGCACCTCTGTCAAGGGGTGCAATTGTTTCATAGAGCTCCAGCTTGAGGCTGTCAACATCTCTACCTTTAGATAGAAAACCTGGGAAAAATGAAACCATGTTCCTCCACTTCCCAGAATCAGCTTCTTGCAATATGAGGTGGTTGGTGTTCAATTTTGGTCGTGTGGATGATGAAAAAAAAGGATTTTGCTTTGAAGGGTAGGAATCAATCATGCATTTGAATGGCAGAGTGGCAGTGGGATTGGAAATAGCCATTGAAAGATGGGTTATGCTAATGCACACTGTCAACCATTATAATTGGTTGTAAAGTGAACATGTACCTGTTGGAAACAAAATGTAACTGTAATAACTATAATATATATGTGTTACTGAACATGTTTTATGCCGAAAATATGAAAATGGTTTGAACTTCAGCGTGTAAAATCTGCACTGCACCTCAACAAAATATTTATTTCACCATGGAAGGAACATTCATAATTAAGTTAATAGAACTTTTAATTAACGAAGCTTTGTAAGAATTAATGAAATACACATGTGGAACTGAAATGGCCCAAATGACTGGCTGACATCTCTAGGGGAATCTAATCCACAGAAACTGATGGACCGCGTCTAGTCAAATCAAGGCTTATTCTTTCTACACTCCATCAAATTTCTTTTCGCACCCCTTCAATTTTAAAAAAGAAATTGTTTTACCTTTTTTTTTTTAAATAACTTTCAGATTATCATTTTCGGATTTTTTTTATGGAACATACTTTATAGAAATCATGAAATATAGTCTGAAAAACATTTTCAAGAGCATAATTTTTGGAAAACAAAATTCATAACATAATTCTCGACAAACATTTTTCATAATTTAAAAATAAAATAAAATAATATGTTCAAATCAATGGCCAAAAAAATCATTCAACTCACATTTCTTGGTTCAACGTTTTCGATATAATAGAGCACAACTCACTTGTCCCAAGATTTTTCAATTAAAAAAAAATTGCTTTAAATGGTATATACCTAATTTGACTTTTTAAAGAATTCACTACCAATATTGATTCAAATATTCTATAAAAAATTTAGAAAAAAAATTTAACCACTTAAACTGTGTTAAATTTTAGTTTTATTCTAATTAATCTTAAAATAAAAGAATACTCTTCGTGAGTAAACACCACTAAACGTTTTTTTCTTCAAATTAATACCTTAAACTTTAATTTTATTTATTCTTAACGTTTATCCTATGGTAAATACTCCCTTATATTAAATTTGGCTTAGAATATTAACAAGGAAACAAAATTTGTGTAACCCCAACCAATTAGTATTTTTTATTTTTATAAATAAGCTATTAAATATTGCAGTATAATTAAATTTATAAGTAAAAACAATTAAACACGTTTTATTGTTTTTATTTTATCTAAATTTATATTTTAATTCGTGACAAATTAACTAAAAAATAAGAAAAAAATTGAATGAATGATTGGCCCGTTCCTTAACGAATGAACGATTGAATTTATATAAATAATTACTTATAAAAGAATATAGATATTACAATTTATTAGAAAAGAATTAAATTGGAAATATGTATTTAGGAAAAACAGTAAAGTTTAAGGATAAAATAGAATGAAATTAGAGCTCAGTGGGTTTATTTATAAATGAAATAAAGTTTAAGAATGGATTAAAACAAAAGTAAATTTAAAAATATCTGTTTATAAATGATTGGGTATGTTAATTGGGAATATTTAGGAATAGGAAAAGAGGAGGTGGAGTTAGTAGGTTGTTAGGAGAAGACAAGCATATGTGAACAATCCAACCACCAAGAAAGTTGCTACGTATTGTCTATCAAATTCTTGGTTGGTTCGATGTTTCTTATTTTTTTTCTTTTCTCCATCAACTGTTGCACCAAACTAACCCTCTCTTCAAACAAAACAAACCCACACGCTTCCAACTTCTACCACATTAATTCAACTAATATATTTAACATAAATGTTTTTGTTTTTTTTTCTTGTTTTAATTATTTTTGTGATGGAAACATATTAGCAAAAAATAATTAAGTATTATTATTATTACACTATTCAACTCCTTACTTTTGATATTCATCATTTATAGTGTCTACTCTTGTGTAAAACACGGTATCACACATTTAAATGCACAACCACAAACTTGAAAAATAAGGTACGCTGGAGTTTTTAAAACTTTCAGTATAGATCTGATTCAGATAATCTAATCAGACATATGATTTGTCATGTTTCATCCATTCAATGAATATAATCATCAACCTATAAATCATCACAGTTTATCAATTCCCATGTACCAAACAATCAAGTGTCAACAACTATTTCATGTTCAACATCACTTACATCGACACTTGACACTATTTTTGAAAAATTTGTGCATTGATTTAGACTCGTAAATTTGCACATGTTATATTACCTCGTTGTGATATCTCTCCACATAGTTATATGTATATATGATGTCAATATACTAGTAGAGTCAAGATATTTTATTTTAGACGAATCCCTAGTCAATTACATCCTACTAATCTCGACACGATATTTTTTTTCCTAAAAATGCTATGTCTCAATCACATTCCACATGATTCATATTTAATCTCACTCGTCAACATACCATTCAGTTACACAGGAATTTGTACTTTTAAAATAGTTAGAAAATATCATTAATTACATAACATTAAAATTTCACAAATCAATCGAATATATAAGTAGTATCTGCTTTACATTTGGTAAAAATAGAAAGGATGAGTATTTACGAAAAGTTTAACTTTAAAAAAAGTCAAAGATAATTTAACTTGCACTACAAAGTCAATGATCTAAACAAATTATTAGGATCTTAAACTAACAAAAACTAATCTTGAAACCAAATACATTACATATAAAACATGTCTACTCAAATACATTACATATAAAACATGTTTACTCAAATGAACTGACTCAAATGAGAAAAAAATTTACCATAAACAAAATTCTAATCACACAATTTTGTTATATTTTACCAGGAGTTCAAAGATAGTCTTCGATTATCAATATAGAAAATGATGAAGTTATAAATTTATTTATTTTTCTAAGAAAAATGATGATTATGAAAATAAAACATGAATGATTAACTTTTTAAAATATATGATTTTTTATTTTAATAGATAAAATATTCAAATATTATTATATCACTTTTATTGTAAAACAATTTTTTAATCCATACAATAATAATAATAATAATAATTATTATTATTATTATATTATTATTATTATTTACTGGTAACATGGTTTATCCAACACAATTGTTGGTATATCCGTTCCGTTGATTCCTACCTAATAGTAGTACTTGTTACGGTTGTTGTTCTCTCCCTTTTAGTCTTAAAATCCATTTTCTTTATTTTCTCTTCCTAGCTATTTTATTTCTTCTAAAATGTTTGTAGTTTTAATTAGGTAAATAAATAAGTTGTAGTCACGTTTGTATTTTCAACAAATGAAAATAAAGTATGTATTGAGAAAATAAATTACTTTCACAGTGCTATTGCAAAATATTTATATTTGTTGTTATTTAAAAAATAAATAAACTTTAATATCTGAAAATAAACGCAAGCTTTTTTGGAATATATGGATTTATTTTTCAAAAATAAATATATATATATATATATATATATATATATATATAATTTATAGTTATATCTATTTTACTTAAACATCTTTGTTAGATGTTTTTATAACAGTTGTTAACAAAATATCTGGGTTAAAATCACATTTAAAAAAATGAACCAATAATTTTATACCTGCTAATTATCCAAATAATTTAATCATAGCGACTTATTTTTTAAAATATAATATTTTAATTTTAAAATTTATTTTTTATCTATAAAACTGAGTCGAACTTCAATACTATAAAATGTATAATGATTCACTGTTAAACAACCTAAATTATGCCCTAGTTTTAAAAAGGTTAATCAAGTAACCATGTATCTTTTTACATCAACAAAACCTTTATTTTATATTCTTTCCTAAAACCATAATTCTGATATTGATAGAATTTCACCCAAATAAAATAACTATTATTTAATGAAATAACAGAATAAATAAAAAACAAAAATTTACCATCTAGAATTATATTGGGACAGATATTTCACATATATCATTATAAATTATACAAATTAAAATATCTTTCATCATATTTTCAACAAAAAATTTGACGTAAAAATATCTATATAACAGTGTAAAATAATTTTATATTGACATGGTCAACCTTTCATATATATATATATATATATATATATATATATATATAAGAAATTATCAATTTTATAATAATTTCCTAAAAGCCATATTAATAATTATATGTCATTGACAATTAAATTCTTTTATAATAATTATTTTAAGAGTTACATCACAGCTCACATGCAATTATATTCGTATAAATTACAACAAATGTTCATCATTCAATATCTTCCCATTATATCATATGTTACCAATATAGATAAAAATCAACGGTAATGTACACCTTTCAAACTATACTATAATATGAATGATTTAACCATTTTGTTATGCTTGTTTGTTTGGTATCACATCAAGAACCTCAAAAATATAAATATATGTTAAAACACTACATTATCTAGTATAATTAATGGTTATAATCTAAAATATAATATTAGTAGTTACAATTTAATACTTTATTTAGATTATTAATTTAAAAATAATTTTATAAATTTTTGTTAATAATAAAAATCACTTTAGATATCAATAATTTTTTAGTTTCTAAAATAATATCTAATTTAATTGTGTCTATTTACTTTTTACCTCTAAATTTAGTTATTATTTAATAATTTTCTTACATAATAAAACTTAACCATATGTTCTTTAGAAGTAATAGACAATGTTTACCAACCAAATTCTATTAAAGAGGATGTTACCATACATAATTCACTAAATGAAAAAAAAGATAAAATAAAACTCAACAATATTCAATTTTAATAAAATTTAACTAGATTTATTGTGATGATATAATATAAAATTATAATTTAATGGTCATGTAGATCAAAATAACTTTTTATATAAAATTATTAATGATGTAATATTGAATTTAACTTTACATTGATATAATTTGATCTTTCATAAAAGGTATTTTCAGCTATTTAAAAATAAAGGTTGAAATTTTTATTAAAAATAAAGGTTAGAAAGGATAGATTGAAATCTATTGAACTAACCTAAGATCAAACAAATACATTTGTTGATTTGTATTATAATTTAAAAGTTATACTTATGTTTTTCAATTTGTTGTAACTAAAAGTTTGTATACAAAACAATACATACAAAATCAAATTATAGAAAACTATGTAATTAGGTTAAAAATGAATTGTAATTTTCTAGTTTCTCATTTACTAACATGTATAAAATGTGATTCTGTCTCAAGAAAACTAAATTATTTTGATATTTTTGGTTTACGAAAATAAAGATAACATATAACACATATTTAATCTATCTTATTTTAATCTCAAGTATATTCGGATAATATTATTATAATCATTTTTTAAATGTGTTATTGGTTTTAGAATTCAAAATTCTATCACAATTTTATCTTTAAAATATGTATATGTGAATTATGAGAATAAAATATGTATAAATTATTTTTAACCTCAATTCACAAGTCATGTAAACCTATTGAATATATCGAACGTATAAAGATTTTTATCATTATCATTATTTTAGTTATATGCTTGCTTGTATTATTATTCTCAAACTGGATTAAGAAAAAGGTTATTATTGGACAACAAAACAAGTGTCACCAAAAAATCTCTCTCTCTATTAACGAAGTCCTCTTTACTTTAGTTCAAGAAAAGAAAAATGCACCAACCATATCCTCATGGAATGTGAGTTTTGGCACACTTTTTTGGATATCTTTTTGGTTGCTAATTGCAAGATTCTAGATTATCACCTTTGGTTGCCTTTGTTCTTATCTCTAAATTAGTGGACACAAATTTTTTCTTGCTTTTTAAGTTGGTAACTTATCTTCTTCATTTACAGAGCCATGGTAATTGTAAAATTAAATGTGAAATCGTTTAGATGCTATGGTTGAACCTCTTCAAGGAGTGGAAGAGTTATAAAGATTATACCCCTTCAAACAATCAATAACTACATATATTTTTTTAAATTATACAAATAATTAAGAAAATTTATGAATATAACTTAAAATATTTATTGATAATTTTTTTTTTTGAATGAAATCATTAACAGTATAAAATAATTAGTAATTGACACCTTACTCTAAACACGTGTTCATGTTGTAATATTTTAAGTAAGTGCAACGTACAATCAAATATTAGTCACCAATCACTAGAGGCATCCAAATAAAAAGAAATCACACCAAAAACAACTTTATTAAAATAAAACTATACACTAAATGATAAATTATTGAAACTTATGGTAGCAAACATTTGAGGTGCAGTGTCAAAACCAAATAGTTAATTAAAATATTACTCTTGAATTATAATAATAACATCTGAGTGATATTTAAATAAGAGATTAAGATTAGTATTGTTTTGTTGATGAAAGAAGAAGAAAAGTTTGTAAAGAGAAAACGCGTTTTGTTGAGTTTTGATGGTGCATTAAAAAACATAAATATGCATGATGATGGTGAGGAAGTGGAAAGTGTTGTTAGTGTGCAATGTTTGGGTCTGACAATTACAACGTGCACATATAATTAGTCTCATTGGTGAAGAGACCAATAACATGATTCTCCACTCCTCAATGCCCCCACGTGCCTCTTCCTACCTTCTTCCACACTTAAACTAGCCACATTCATTCTGCACTCAAATATTGTTATTAATCACACACCTCTAAACAAGATTAATTAAACCACAATTACATTAATAGAAAATAAATCAAGTAATATATTACAAATTTGATAAACAAACGAAATACTCATAAGATCATGAACAACTATCAGTTCACCCTCATACAGAACATTTATTATTGAATAATCTTTTGCAGATTTACTATCGATTGAATACCTGAAATTTAAAAGAAAAATATAAGGAGAAGTGATAGATAGACCAAAGACAATTGTTTAAAGTGGTAATAGGTAGTATCTAGATTTTAAGGAAAAAAAAGATGTCATTGAATGCTTGTAGTTGTGGTAGTAAAATGTCAACTCAAAAACAAAAATCATTAACAAAATAGTAGCAGGTATTGGAAATTTGGAATAAGATAATAACATTAACAGCTAGCATTTTCAGGAAAGAATCTGGAATGCAGATTTGTGAATAACGCGATTGGTTTTTATAGAAATGAATTTAAAAATATAGTGAAAAAAGAAATGGAGGTAGTTATTTATTTTGATTTAATTTTGTGTGTGATAATGATGAGGATAATAATATGGTGGTAACATAATATTCGGTTGGCTTTATGCTGGTACACTCTTTATCTTTCTCTTTCACCTTTGCTTCTCCTCAACGTTCGGTAGCCTAAAAGTTAGCCCTATTAAAAAAAATCGAGAAAGAAAAAGGGAATTAGAGAGGGAGAAAGTTTACATTTACAAGTATAGGTAGAGGTAGATTACAGTTAAGAGAGGGAAGTGGGTTTAATGGGGTTTTCTAGAGAGAGAGAGAAAAGGGTGTGATGCCCAACAATCCCATGAACGCCTTTGGTCTCTTATTCTTATTCTTGTTGTTGAGTTGTGCTTTGTAGAGATAGAGAGAGAGAGAGGGTGTGGTGGTGATTCCAGATGCTTTGGAAATGGGGAAAAATGAGCAACAGCATGTGCAGGAAGAAGGGCAGAGTGGTGGGAGTGAGGTTGAGGCTCCACTCTGTTGGCTCCTTCTTCGACCGTTCAGTTTCAAGTGTCTGTTCCTTCTCCTACTCAGTTTGTCGGCTTTGATTTCTTCACTCTTTTGGGTTCTTCCTAGGCACACCGTCACTTATAGTTTTGATGCAAGAGATGTAATTAAGCAAAGTGGTCAGTCTCAATCGCCTTCCCTTTCCTTCTCAACAATTGTCTTCTTGGTGGTTTTGGGTCTTATGGCATATGAAAAATTTTAAATTTTTGCATTTGGGTTGTTTGATATTTTGATTGTCAAATTTTTAGTATTATAGTGATTGAATGATTAGAAATTTTATCTTTTTGATCGTGTATTTGATATCAGTCGTCTTGGGGGTACTACTGAGTGGTTATCAGGAATTCGGGTTTTGAAGTAATTGGGTTTTGGTTATGATTTTGTTTCTCAAAATTAGATTTTTGGGGTGTTTTGAGTGAACTACTGCAGAGTTTCTTCTTTATTTGTTCAATGAGGAATTATATCTATTCCCTTGGACACTGGGGCATGTAGATGTGCAGTGATTAGTTTGAGTATGGTGTTTGTTATCAGTTTAGTTGATGTTCTGGAAATACAAATGTAGGGATTTTTTGTATAGATTTTTAGGAAAAGTTGTGTGAACAAAAATTATTTCATGCAGTACATGCCAAGAGGAACCGCAAGAATAGCTGTCAAACTATCTCATTAATGTTCTGTATAATTAATGCATTTGATTTTTTGAGAGGTGCGATGGTTTGTTGGCATCTGACATGCTTATCTGCTTTTGTCTGTTTGTTTGTGTGTGCACAATTGTCTTGGATTTAACTTCGGTATGGGCTAATGTGATATGCGTAACCCATGAATTTGGTGAAAGTTTGTATATGTATTGCTTATATTGGCTCAAGAATTTAAAATGCTGATTGCTACGAGTCACTCTATGTAAGTATTAAAAAAATGTTTGTAAAATTACTTTACATGGAACTAAACATTGGAGTAATTTTGTTGAGAATTTGTAAATTTATTGTTTGAAGGAAGTTCTAAATTATCCGTAAGTGGTTGACTTATTGTTGACCTTTAACAAGTGCTGGTGGACTCATTAGCAAGACCCTTACCAGAACATTCTACTTGGTTGATATAAGCAGTTTGTTCTTCTTCCCTTCAGATAATCATACAGACAACTTCAATAAAAACTTGTTAGTAGTTACAATTGTTGTTTATGGGTAATTATATATATTGATCTAGAAAGTTGTAGTCAGCTGCTTACTGCTATAACATAGCCTAACAATGCTTCGTCACTGAGTATTACATTTTAGTTTCCAGAGACTTTTATAACTTAAGTTGGAGAACATTAGGATATTCTTAGGAATCCTGGAATACTGTGTGTTTCAAAGATTTTAAAACAAACAAGAACCTTACCTCACTAAGATTTGAACATGGATGGAAAACATGATCCACTCAAGTCAAAGAACAAAGCTTTGATGGCCTAGCATTGTGTGACTACCTTCAATATGAGTCAATCATTTAGGTTGCAAATTGCAAATCTGTATGGTGAAAACCAAAGTCCTTTCTTTTATTGTTCATATCCTGTGTTTTTGCAATATTTGTGATCTGCACAACTGTCCCTAGTAAGTTTGTGTATTGATCTCTTTTTCTATTATTCTTCTAAGATAAATCTTCTGCATTGTAGACTGTATCTCTGTTAAAATTCTTATGACATTACTGAGTTTATTGATGATTTATTTTCCTTGAAAATACTTCCAGCTGCTGTTCAGACATCCTTCAGACTGGAAAAACCGGTTTCACAGCTTATTCCATATGTTAAAACGTTAGAATATGATATATATGGGGAAATAGCTCTACCAAATACAAAGGTTTCTACCATGCTTCTGTTCTTATATCCTCAGTTTTTCCTAGGATTCTGTTTAGGCATACAAAGGGACTTATAAGCAATTTTATCTTAACAGGTGGCTATCCTGTCCATGCACCAAAGCATTACACCTAACTGTACTGATGTGGTGTTTGGTGTTCTCTCTGATCCAATGAATGGTTCAATAAATCCAGTGTCCCTGAGTGTGCTCAGGTCATCTTTGATTGAACTGTTTCTCAAGCAATCTAACCTGACTTTGACACAATCAATATTTGGGAATGAATCAATATTTGAAATCTTGAAGTTTCCTGGAGGATTAACTGTAGTACCACTGCAGTCTGCTTACATTTGGCAGATGCCTGAGGTTCTGTTTAATTTTACTCTTAACAATTCAATATCTGAAGTATTGGAGAATTTTGATGACTTCAAGGATGAATTGAAGTTTGGATTGCATCTAAACTCTGACGAGGTACAGTCCCTAACCTGATTCACTTGTTATTTTTAAGGGTTTCAGTTTGATTTATAAATGACACTCTCTTAAAACTCTAAAGCTGTAATCTTTTTCAGATTTCTCTCAGACCCGACTTGAATCTAATGACAAAAACATATTGTTCTCACTTTTTTTTCACTTAATTGCACGCTTGGTCCCTGTACTATGTCACATGGGTCATTTTCTCCCTCAATAGTTTTTTGTTTGAATTTAATTCCCTACTGTTCAATTGTTACAATCAAGTTCTTTTGTCAATATTACACTTATTTAAATTCCCAAATTCTCATTTTCTTCTCAAAGTTTATATGAACTGAACCAATTAAACTATTTTAAACTTCTTCCGTTTTAAATCCAGCAATCAAAACATCTTATTTTACCTAAAATTAGAAAATCCCAATTTTCTTTCTCTTCAAAATCATAGTCTTACATCATGCAGAGTTTTAATTGAATATGACTTATGAACCATTCAAATTTCACAGTAAATTTTTCTAAACCCTCAATTATTTTAGTAGAAATTAAGATTTTGAAGGTTTTATTTTGAGAGAAAATGATGGAAGAGCTTAATTGTGACATTTTGAAAAACTTGAGGACTCACTTTGAGCAAAAAAATCGTGAGGCCTAAATCACACTTTAGTCATAGTAGAGGATAAAAAATGTAATTATAACTTTTTTTCCCATTTAGCAATTTACTGAAATCTTTATGGAAGGAGAAAGCAAAATGTCTAATTTTTAATATAGAGAGCAAAGGAAGCCGAAATTTATTCCATAAGAAATGTTCATTATTATTATTACTATTAGCAT
This sequence comes from Phaseolus lunatus, assembly GCA_013389735.1. Lineage (NCBI taxonomy): Eukaryota > Viridiplantae > Streptophyta > Magnoliopsida > Fabales > Fabaceae > Phaseolus > Phaseolus lunatus. Next base: position 35,982,755 of record CM023862.1, read on the forward strand.
TTTTTTGCTCAAAGATAACAAATTCTATATAGGTTTTACTGGGATGGGAAAAATGAAAATTTTAGTTTACCTGTTTTAGTCGTTGGAAAACAATCTACCTTTTGGATTCAGAAAAATCATCTTGTATAATTGCCTTTTTAGTAATTTACATCTTATTGATATCCAATTTGTACTTTTTCATTCTTTTCACAATCAAAGAATCATAGTCCAAAATGAATCGAATGAGAATGATGGTTTGTCTTGTGTTGTACATTGAGGTATGGGAATTTCACTGATGTACAAAAGTCACTCCATTGAATCTACCTTATCCTAAATCCTACATGAGTCCACTCTCAGTTGCTAATATAAGCATCTACACATATTGTTCGCATTGCACTGATATCTAACACTGTGTGACTTTTTTTGGCAGAATGTGTACGTGCAAATAACAAATGAAAATGGCTCAACGATAGCTCCTCCAGTAGTAGTCCAGGCTTCAGTCATGCCAGGCTTTGGTAGCCTCTTGCCCCAAAGATTAAAACAATTAGCTCAAACAATAACAGGCTCTGCTGGCAAAAATCTTGGCCTTGATAACTCAGTTTTTGGCAGAGTTAAAGAAGTCAGACTATCTTCTTTCTTGAAGAAAAAACTTCATACTTCCTCACCTTCTCCTTCTCCTGCTCCATCCCCACAGTTAACTGATCACTCTGAGCCATCAACTTCACCTCATCCTGCTAGTCCGAACTCTCCAATATCACCACCAACTGCTGAGCAACCTCCCTGTTTTGACTGTGAAGTATCTTCACCTGCACCATCTATTGTGCCTGAACAGCCTCCTGATCCTTGTCCGTATAGTGGCTTCATACATCATCCCATCTCTTCACCAAAATCATTTCCCCCTGATTATTCACCTTCTGCTGCTCCTACCTCAAATTCTGCCAGCCACACTACTGAGGAAGCTTCTGATCTGTCCCATGGATCCAAGCTTCGGCAGGGTGAAGAAACATCAAAAAAATTGGTGTCTCAGTTACTTGCTCCATCCTCTATATGTGAGTGTATCTGGCAACGTAGACTCACCTTTGTTTCTCATACTGGACTATAGTTGAAACTTGGAACTGATAAGATTTGCATAATGCTGACAACATATTATTTAAGTATTCTTTTAAAAGTTTTTGTTCTACTTTGTGGAACCACCAATCGTTTTGGTAGCATGGTTACTCAGTATTTATTTTACACGTCATCACCTTACATGCATGTCAATTACATTTAAAGAAGTAGAAAGTAGTTGTAGTTTATATTACCTTTAAAATCACCAGTTGCTGTATCAGATGACTCGGATTTTTTAAAACATAATAAATTAATTGAATTATTGTCTTCTCTTGATTTGCTGTATTTTCTCAAAACTTTGTTTTTACCTTTCCCTTTTTCTTTATTCTGTGCAGCTTCAGCAGGTGGTGATTTCCGTGGGGAAATCATGCTAATGGGATTCTGTATGCTGTTACTTTCTTTTGTTTTTCTCAATGATACATTTGATGATGTGGATGTTGCCTGATGAAGGATCCTGGAGACATGCAAGGAATAATGATGCTTTGCAAGTTTTGTTCAGACAATAGAAGAAGGAAGAAGCTTCCGTTCAATTTTAATTTGCCTTAATTTTACTTCAAGCATGCAACCACCATGTAAAGCTCCGGTGGGTAAAGGGTCAAAGCCAGAAATTTGGCAGGCCTCTCATCTAGTACTACTACATATTCTATGAAGCATGAAATTGATCCCAAAGGGGTCAACTAACAAACAGCGTGATCAAGAGCAAAATTACCTTTCAGATGTCAGAAGAACCATCCCTTGTATTCAATCAAGTGTATGATAAGCAAAGAAATTTGGGTTCTTTGAGCATCTGAATCTGTAAAACATCTACAGTAATATCTAGCAAAGAGATAAATTAGTCACACTTGTATAGCTCTATGCTCCCCCCTTCTCCCTGCTTTTGAAAGAAAATAATAATTCAAATTCATCCATGAAGAAACACCATGACTGTCCTCTGTAGTCGAGACAGATCTTTTACTCTAAAAAAGGTGGTCAAAGGTAATCGTAAGAAAAAAGTTTAAGTTAATTCCATGTGTTCTTAAAGGATTCTCGGGATTTAGTGTCAAGAAAAATTGTAAAGAGATGCCATACCTATATTTCGATTTGAAGTATGAGAAGTGAAAGAGAGAGAAAAAAACATTTTGTTGCACTGTTTTGATTGAGAGAAAATCGTTGAAATTCATCTCTTTCGATGGAAACTAAATGACGAGCACAAAGGATTGTAAAATGGGCATAAAGATATGTTTCCATTATCTTAGTGTTCATGTGTTTGAATTATTGTTTTACTTTCTTCTTAATCATCTTGTGATATGGTGTATAAAATGATGATTGACTCAATTTTCTATTCAGCTTATTCATGATTTAAAACAATAAAAAAGATTCAATTCTTATTTGATTTATGTTCAATGTACTTCCATGCTTATATGACTATTGCCAATTGGTCATATACTTTGACTACTAGAAGTTTTTTTAACTGGTTTTGTCGTTGAAATTGGCTCATATTCTATGTGGGCTAATATTATATATTTTCAAGTTAAGGATAATACTACTTGCCTAATTTTGCTTCTATACTTGCTTAATGAACCAATTGTTAATTTCATGAACATTGATAAAAGCATAGATAAAATGATTAATCCAAAAGGTTTATAGTTTTATTTTGAAAAAAGAATGGAGCGACTTAATATTTTGCCACATGATATTGTAAATCAATTAAGTTTATTAGGGAAAAACAATTTGGAGTGAAGTCATTCCTCTTCCAAAGACTTTCATCTCGTATAAAATGGTATCATTATTCAAATTTATTTCATATCTCATCAAGAGACAAGATGAAAGTATAATTTTAAACAATGTGTTTTGCAGTTGAATAGAAAAAATAATAATAAAATATTATTTTAAATTCTCGAGGGATAAATTAGTAGAATTTGAAATGCTATAAAATTTAAATATAATTCTTAATTACTATTTCAACAAAATTTATATAATCATTTGGACCACACAATCTTTTTTTATCGATAAGAAAATATAAATAAATGTGACCCACTTAAAGGATGCTCAAATTCTCATACAACACAATAAATAGATACATCTCTTTCCATGCACAACCCCACAATTTTATCACCAACTACCTACACAGCAGCACCAGCCAAAACATCTTACTACTCAAAGCTACCATAAAAACTAGCATCCCTTGAAAACACCAAAAATCATTCTACCTACCTAAACATCATATATCTGGACCACACAATATATTCTCAATAAATGTAATTATCATTTTAGTCTTCTCCTAGTTGTTCTATATTTTGCCACATGATATACCTGATTACCTTATCTTTCACATTTAATCAAAGTATGTTCTATTTTCCTCTTAGTTGTGTGCAAATGTAAAAGAGTTGGATGGAATAGAAGCTAATCAAATTCAAATGATGTTTTTCCCCCAACTAGGATAGACTGTCAATAAATGTACTCAATGCCTCCCTGCTTAAACATGTGAACTCTTCCTAACCAGTCCAACAAACAAAATCATTCCAAGAACACCAAAAAAAACTAGAACATTGTACTCAACAGTGACCAACAAAATTAGGTCATTACCAATTCTCTAAAAAAGACATATCTGGGTTCTCGCCATTTGGGAACTCTAGAACTGCTTAAAAAAACTTGATTCCCAACTCTTGCCAGTTAACTACTGCATGATTGCAATTCCTTCAAGAAGGCCATCAGCCCTGAAGTTGGCCGTGAAGAGTCTTGGATCAATAGGTCCTGGAAGATTGAATGAAAGTGTGAATGGTCCAGGTGGGCATAACTTCCGAAGTTTCATCTGAAAAACACGTGATTGTTTTTTTATAGTTCTTCCACCATTTACCACCCCACTGATCAGAACCCTCCCATTAGTTTCAACATCACAATTGAACTTACCTGTTACAAAGTGAAATCATAATCCATCAAATAAATAATCAAGAAAGAATCTTTATGAAAAACATGAGTACAGGTTTGGGAGTTATGAATTTATCAATAGATGAAGATTGATGGAGTTTCTGGAAAAGGAACCACTGGACAAGAATGAATTGATGGCAGATTCTAATTGAAGCCACTTGCAATTGACAATTGTCTTACATTTCTGCTGCCAACCCAATATTAAAAGATGTTACAGAATTGAAGTTCATATTCTTATTAAAGGTCTCTCTACACACAGACAAGTTACCAATAGCTGTTCTCACCAACATTAAAAAGGCATGATCTCACACTCGGGTTGAAGGAAAGTGAATTATGAAAGAAATGAAATGTTTGTTTAACACTTAGTATGTATAGAAGTAACAAGAGGTCTATCCACAAATTTGTACAAGGATAAACAGTTACAACATCTCTGACTCTATATTCATCGTAGCAGTTGGTGCCTTCATTTTCAACTTTGATTTGTATTTTTTTTTTCATACTTTCTTTTGTTCTTGATGCCTTTTGGAGCGTTTAGTTCTGTTTATTTGTGTTATGTATTCGATCTTATTATTTATGGCTTGAGTTATTTTTCTCATTTATATTATTTTTTAAGGTCTATAAACAACGTTTCTCATATACACATAACTCTTACAAATTACAATTCTTGAGTTGCAAATTTTTATCCCTCTTACCACCCTCAATCACAATTGGAACAATTGTTCCATTCCAAAGTCATTTGTATTCTTTTGATCCTTTTAATCTCATAAGTCAACTTCATTCACCACCACATCTCTAGTCACTTCAATGTTATGATTGGGAGATTATAGAGTCTTTAGCTCTAATCAAATACTTTGAGCATGTACATTTGTCTTTAATTTTTAGGTTGGATAACTATTCAACAAGTAGGTTGTTGTATTCACAGCTTCTCTAAAAAACAACGAAATCCCTTTTGTTCTATCATATTCTAATCACATCAAGCTCGGTTCTACTTATTTCGACAGTTCCATTGTCTTGAGGAGTATATTGTGTTGTTACCTGATGCACTATGTCATTCTTTTAAGAATAGTTCTCAAACAATTTTAAGAATTCTATTATCTTAGGGAGTACATTGTGTTGTCACCTCATGCACTATTGCATTCTTTTAATAATAGTTCTAAAAAAAAATTAACTTATATTCTCCTCCTTCATCATTTGTTAGACCTATAATTGCTTTTCCACTTTGTATTTCAGTGGTAAATCTTTGTATCTCAGTCATAAATGTTCGCAGTCCAGTTTGGTTCGATTTCTCATAAATAATCCCATAACCAAAAGCAGTTTGAGTTAAATTTAATATAAAACTAGAACCAAATCAAACCAACATTTTACACTATAAATTTGGTTCCATTGTCACTATAAATTTGTTAACGGTTCTAGTTCTGTAATTAACTTATCAAATAGAGAACATGTTCAACATTTTTTTTTATGATTCATGTTATATTCATAATTATAGTTAAAAACTTATTACAAATAAAATACAAGAAAAACTTCCATTCTTTCTTATTCTCAATTTTTAAAAAAATAAGTTTCAGAAAAGTTTACTTAAACAGACCCTTAAAAGAAGACAGAAAAAATGGGAGTAAATAAAAATAAAAAGAGAGAAACTTACTCAAATCTTTCTGTACCCCAGCTAAGGAAACTCTGAATATATATGCCCTTGCACCAATACCCAAATCCATCATACCAATAGATGGACCCAATATTCCTTTTCTGGCTGTCCCTGTTAAAACAAGAGAGCAATCATGGTTTCCGACTCCAGCATCAGGAACAGATAGAAGGGGCATGAATGATGGCCCGTCAGATTTGCATGTGTTCTTGGAAGCATCAACCTTGACATTTTGTTTTGTAGGAAACATAGGGCAAAACTCTGGCATTGTATCATCAATATTCTTTCTCTTGTGTCCTTGTTGAAATTTTCCTGATTGACATTTCCCACTACTCTCTGGCCCTTTGTTCACACAGTTGTCATCATCTTTATTTTTCAAATATTCACTAAGGTTTAACTTGAGAGTGATGACCCGAGTTAAAGACTTGAATCTATTTAAATCCTCCTCTTTGATGCATGTCATAGGAGGATCATCAATCACAACAATCCCTCTCACAATTCTGAAACTATCAGGATACCATTTCTGCTCATGAAGATCCAATGGAAAAAAACTGGTGAACTGCTTGCTATCTGGTGTAAAATCAGAAGAGGGCAAAAATAATTTTCCCTTTAGATACATATGGAACATACTGAGATCCAAGACAAGTTCAGGAGAAGAATATCTGAGAAGATTGTAATACAATCTCTCCAAAAAAGCAATGGTAACATATGAAGGTCCCAAATCACTCAATGTGTAGGGTGGGGATCCAACCATTAGTCTTTGGGTAACAGAAGATCTTGGATTATGAGACTTGACATCAGGTCCCAAATAAGTAGTGATCATGAAATCAATGAGAAACTTCCTATCACTGTCAGTTGCTACTGGTTTGACATTGACGGACCTTCTCTTATAAATAAGATTTTCTCTCGAATCCATGAGTGCTGCAGATTCACACTCAAGCTCACCTGAAACCTAAAAAAGATAATTTACAACAATATACAATATGTATTTAAAACTATATGTATAGTCTGCAATTTCTAATAAGATAATAAAAATTCAGGTCAAATACATCTCTATCTGTCGTATGAATAGATTCAAAATATCTTACTTTTTAAACAATCCTACTGAAGACTATTATAGAAACCTAGTCACACTAGAGGGTCTTCTTATGATGGTCCTCCTAACCGCGTTACCAAGACACATAACTTTGAGAGTTTTATCCAGTTATTGGATTTTGTGAAGAGGATAATAATCATTTTATAAGAGGGATTTAGGGTTTTGTGAGAGAGTAAGATAAAAAGTTTAAGTTTTGAGTTTGCTATGGGTTTCCGTCTCAGTACACTCAGTCACAGTAATAGCGCTGTGAGGCCTATAACTAATAAGAACATGAGACAGCAATCTTCAAACAAACCCTAATTTTCAAATGCAAAAAAAAACATGAAACAAACCCTAATCTTCAAATGCATAAAAAAAAACTCTAAAAATAATAAGACCTAAGACAGAGAAGTGTTAAGAAGCTTACAAGTTGAGGAATAGAGGAAGCAGGCTATGCCTCTTCGTGCCGAGCAAGTAGAGAAGTGCATGTAGGTTTAACTCTTAAGTATATTTAAGAGGACCGGTATGCTTAACAAATATTGTCTATCTTTTATTCACACTACACATTTTTAAAAAAAATATATACATATTTAAAAAATAAATAAAAAAGTAAGACTCTAAAACATTTATCCTAAAATATCCTATATACTTTATATTTTTTAAATTTAATTTAAAGAAAAAAATAACATTTTATTATAACAAAATATTATAATAAAAATATTAAAATAAATATTTTATTGAAACATATACCTATATTCTAATTTAACCCTTTGTATGTATTCTAATTTAGGGTTGAAATAATGAGTTACAAGAAATTAAATACTCTTATGTGCACAAATTTGTAGAAAGAATTAAAACATTTCCAACATAAACAAAATCACAACAATTTCCTCTCACAGCATCTTTTAAGTTGCATCAAAATATAACATTATTATTATTATTATTATTATTATTATTATTATTATTATTATATATGAGTGTGAACGAATCAAATTAGTTAACTCATTTACTTAATTTTATTATTATTTCACACTACTTTTTCTTAAGAAACTCTTAGTTTTGGACTCACACAATTATTGGATTATTAATTTGGATGAAGTTATCATAAGAAATAATAAGGATGAGTGAGTTCCAAAGGGTTGCTTTATGCACCCAATAAATATATGAGTTTATAGCAAGTTGGATTGGATTCCTAATTGTGATTTCTGATTGTCATGTAAGACATAATTTTAATTAAAAAAATATTCATTTAGATTTATAAATTAATAGTAAAATTTGATATATAAAACTATAAAAATTAAAAACATTCACTTGAATATGACACAATATGATGAAAAAACTAATATGGTAATTGTAGTATATAATTGAGAAGTGTTATGAACTACAACCAATACCTTCTTAATATTTTAAGAGGAGCTTTTAATCTGTGAGCAGTTTGTTATTTACTTATAGGTTCCATTCCATAATAAAAGTTGAATTTGAGTTTGTGAAAATTGCTAATTTTTTCAAGATGTTATATACATGTAATGTCTCAAAAAAATTCTTTAGTCCCTTGAACTGGATTCATATTTCCAAGCTCTTCCAATAGACCATGATGTAGCAACTCCATCAACCAAGCCTGTTAACATAAATATAATATGTCAAAGAAGTACTACAAGATTGAACAGAAAGTAGACACAGTTTAAGATACTTTAATTATTAAAATTGGTAGGCTAATCCTTCCATAAGTCAGTAACAGAATTGTGATACAAGTTTAAAGAAAAAGTTTCCTCTATAATATTGCATGAAACAACTCTTCACCAGCACACATTTGATTAGCAAGACTTATACACAACAATATACAAACAGATTTGGAAATAAAATTCTTGCAAGAACTTTGTTCCTTCCTGGTTATTTAATTAAGAACACTTATTAGTGTAAAAGTAACAGTTTAGCAGAATCAGAAGTGATGAGAGGAACCTTAACTAAGAAATGAGTAAACAAACCCTAATTGATGAGTGATAACTTAATCCAAAGGACTTTAGAATAAGTGGCATTATTCATCTGAGAATTGTATAAATCTCCTATAGTTTGAATACTATATATTTTTCAGCTCTGCTAAAACAAGGGAGGAAGGCACTTACCATAAGGCAATTGTGTTATGTGTTGTAAGTCTTTTTTACCACCTCTTACAATATCAATTGATCCAACTGAATCAATGTAGTTCTTCACAAAGAAAAGACAATAGCAACATGTTAGTTTTCTACCTCTTTCAAACCACATTAAGCATTTGGTAGAGATGGGTATTGTAAAAAGAAAAAAAGAAAGAGGGTTAGTTCAAAAGAACGAGAAGAAATGGGGTGAAAGGCTAGAAAGATGCTCCATTCAGCTTCTTCAAAATCAATCCATTAAGTCAAGTTATCACCTGTATTCTTTTACCCTGATATTTTAAGATGAAAAAGTAAGTGAAGAAAGTTCCCTGAAATAATGAGGGATAGGTCATATGTGTATATATAAGTACAACAACAAGCACACCCATTAAGACAGATGATTTTTTAAAATGTAGATAAAATAATGAAAGGACTTACTAGTCCAAAAATTGCTGAGGATGAACCAACTACCTCTGCAAAATCAATAACTCTTAGCAGAACCTAAAAGTTCTACAAGTTATGATATTACAATACTTGGATGTAATCAATATCATTGGCTATGAGAATATAAGCAATTATTTGCAATAATTGTAGAGAAAAAATAAACTGTAAGAATCTTGGAGGACCACTGAAACTTTTCCCAGTGTGGGATCAACTGAATTTAAGGAATAATAGTTTACCAAGAAATTATAGTAATTTAAGATCTAAAAAAACCTAGAATAACAAAACAAACTTCGGACAATTAATTCAAACCCACCAAAAGGTGTCTGATGTTAACATGCGGAAAGGAAGATGTGGCAAATCTCCAAAGTTGTCTTTTGTCAATAAGACTACTTATCTGTTGACATACACAACACACAAATTGTTTGGCTTGCTGTTTTAACTGATGTTGGGACCTGTTTACTTGTGATTCTCAATAGCATGTTAATTTTACAAGAGAAACTAAAATTTGCAAAAAAAATCTACAAGTTTCTAAATATGGTACCTTCTTGGAAGATTTGACCATGAATCTACTTGACAATGCAAGTAACAACATTAAGAACCAAGGTGAAGATGTTGCACCATTGAAGTTCTGCGATTTCTGGACAAGTGCACTTCAGAATTGCATGGCTACTGTTGGAGATAAGTGAAGAGGTTTGGTATCAACAGGAACCAAGCGTCTACCCCAGGTTATATGTAGCTCCAGAAACAGGTTCATACCATGTATTTGTTTTGAGCACTCTATTGTATTGGCTTGTGTTAGAGATTTTGGCCAGTTGAATAGGAACTTTTGTATAAGCCAACTCACCCTCTTTAGGGGGTTACAGGTGTTTAAGGAATTCCTCTTTATTATGTTTTGTTGTTGACTTGAGCTGGAACTTTTGGATGGAAGATAACTAGACTCTATTTTTTTTATATAGATTAAATTATCCTTCAAATACTCTATTTTTTATATTGATTTTTTTTCCACGACATTTAGATATGTATTCCAATTCTTAATAGCAAAGTTACTTTACTGAATAGAAAACCATCTTATCAAATTCATGTAAATTTGCAAAACAAAAACATCAGCAAGTAAAACTAGAAAAAGTAACATAAAGAACCTAAAATGATGTACACACTCCTAGAGTTTACGGGCTTAAACTTAATAGAACATTGAAGGGAATATACTAATACTCACAAAACATTGGAAGCAAGGAGAATATTGTCCATTTTCTTCCATTAAAAGGGGTTTTTTCCTGACATCTTGGAGTAAGACGTCCAATCATTTCCAAGTCTACCTCCATGTCCTCTCCCATTAAAGAAAGAGAAACTAGTTGAACATGTAGAAGTCAAATCACCAGTTGACGACAAAGCCTGATATACTGCAATAGAGCAAGTTCACTTTCATGACTATTAAAAAATGGGTACACCTCTCAAACACCATCACCTATCACCTATCAGTAAGATCAACTGTGTCACGTTATTTAAGGAAAGTCTAAAAAAAAACTATTTTAAATGTGATTTTTTCCACCTCCATTTCAACCTATTTCAATAATATATAACTGAGGAAAAGAAAAAAATTTGAAATTTTCAACCAAATCCAACCCCCAAACTTTGCAATTAAACAGGTTAATAGAAAGGAACCTTGAAACAGGAGTGCAGAAGAGTCCCAAGGCACAGATCATGGATGGCGGGTGGTCGGTGGAGACGTACACGAACACGAAGGTGGAGACAAGATCAAGTAAATAAGGAGCCACCTTTCTCTTCACATCCAATCCTACCATTCTCTTCACACTTCACTGGAGACGTCAACTTTCCCTTGTTCTAGTTACAACTACTTATGTTGTGTAGTTCTTTTTTTTTCATCTTTAGAATTTAATAATGCTTCACTTACATAAAGGTTTACTTTACAGTCTTTGGGATATGTTTGCTAATAAATACATTTCACAAGCAAATACTGTCTAGCAGAAAATCAAAGCAACCTAAAAAATGTAGGGTTATAATGTTATGTGCATTAATAATCCTTTTTATATCATATATCATATCAGACATGGTAATCTTATAAATATTTATTAGGTATGTGAAGTGTGGTGGGTTCTTAAATGCATACCACAAATTATATAACGGATTTTTTTTTTTTCTAAATCAATGGCTTTTCTGGTTTGGCCACATTTTCTTTGCCTTTTATTTTGTATCCGCACAAAATGAAATCAATAATTTGCACCTTAAAATGCCCCAAAGCCAGACTACTGAAAATTAGCAGAGAAATTACTGCAAGCATTCATATTGGAGAGATTTACGGGGCAAAGAAAATAAAAGCAAATGTATATAGATTAAGAGAGAGTAAAGAATAAATAAAAATCAGGAAACTGGTGATCAAGATCAATGTTTTTTCAATATAACTTGTGGGCACATGCACCAGAAGCAGCTTTCAAGATCTTCTGTATTAATTCCATCCTTGAAAATGAGGTGCTCGGCACCATTTACCTGCTTAAAATCAACCAACTGACATAATTCTGATATGATAAACTAGGTTTCAGTTGGAGAGATCTCACAGATGAAGCTATATAATGAACAATGATCGCCACCCAGACCTACCTGCAGGTTCCTAACACCTTGGTCAGCCTTTCAACTTGCAACTTAAGGTATCAAGAAATTTTTATATGATCTAACATTACTTAGCTTGGTTTGTGCGCACTAATTGTCTATATAATACACTATAAACTCTTTTACCTAAATTACATAGTATGATTATAAACCGTTTTAGCTCGATGATGATGGTGATGATTAATTATTTTACATAATCACGTGTGAAAAATTCAAAAGAATCCAAAAATTATGATTTTGGCATTACCTCGACGACCACGAAGACGATTTTCACGGAAATCAAAGTAGGACCGTGTCCAATCTAGGACTGAACGGATAGGCCAGAATGAAGCCAAGTTGTTCCAAATCCAGTTCAAGCTGTTTGAGATCTCCTCAAACGCAAAATTCAGGTCATTGTCATCACTTTGGAAACTATAATTAGCATTAGGAGTAACCACACCTTGCAGCTCGTAGCGGCACACAGGGCAAGTGTTGTGCATGCGCAGCCAAGGGGTGATGCAGTCAGAATGGTAGAAATGCTTGCATGGCAATTCTCTGGCTTCCATGTCAAGCTCAAAATCATCTTTGCAAATAGGGCAATTGGGGTCACTTGCCAAATGGGCTTGTGTCAGTTTCACCACTGGCAATGCGGAAATGGCAGAAGATGCTGCTGGAGGTGGCCCTGGTCTATTATTATTCTGAATCACCCCATCGATGAAGTCATCTAATAACGTGTCCTCAAGAAGAGTGTCAATGTCATTGGTCTGAGGAACCAAGTTTTGTGGTGGGGAAATAGGCCTAGCTGCACGAGTTGGCCTTGGAAATCGGAGTGTAATCCAAGCCTGATGATCTGAACCATCTTCATTTTCTGTTTCCCATTGTGTGGTTGTGTTGAAAAGGTTGTTGTTTTGCCTCGTTAGAGGTGGATCAAGAACGAGGGCCAAGCTATCCAAAAGTTGAGTAGCTGGTGAAGGTTCCAGGTTATTTGGCACGTTCATGAGAAGCCTTGGCCTTGAGATATCAAGCTCATAACGCAGATGGTGGAAGCAATAGGGGCATATAGAACCATCACTGTTTGTAAAGGGTAACCTCACGGTTCTTTGGCAATATAGGCACCAGAAATAATGAAAAGTTCTCGTTCTTCTAACCCCATTCACAACAATACGAGAACGACCTGTTAGAGACATGGATTATGTCTTTGTTGGGGTGAAAAGGTTGCTGTGTTTTGAGGAAGAAGCGAGCTTTTTTTGACAGAAAAAGAACGTGGAACTATTATATGTATGTGGTTTTGATATGAAAAAAGGGGTGCGTGATGAAGAGGAATGGCCTAGGATTGGAGCCACAAGAAAGGGATTCCTTTGCTTTTGTTGCCATTGATATCTGCTTTGGATAATGTCATGCACTCAAGCTTGCTTTTCTTGGTAAACTGTTTCTCCCTTGCACAAGGCAAAGGATGCTTGAATGATAATGGCAAGTTACACAGGACTTTTTTTCCTTGAGGGTTTGTATATATGTGATGCAATATACTATATTAAATTATTGATTCTTTCTTCATGGATGTTTAGTAGGAAGCCTATACTAGATGCAAAGTAATAAAGAAGTATTTGATTTAACTTGTTTTAGTTTTTTTTAGTGTTTTTTTGAAGAATTTGTTTGATCAAATAGAATTTTAGATTGGGTTTTAGGAGTTTTTTTCTTCACACTAAATTAATCTAAAGATGTAAGAATATACAAGTAGTAGTTATTTTGATCTTATTGATTTGATAATTATATGAGAATTTTCTTGGTAAAAAATAACATTTTATATTAAATAAACTTTACTTTTAGCTTTAAAAACTTTTGTTTTATTGTCTTTTACACTTAAAAAGTATAAAAAAATTTAAAAACTTAACTTAGTTCTGTTGAGTGGTTCCTTTGCATAGAAGATGTAATTGGGAGAAACTAAACAAAACAAATAATTGAAGTAAAAAAAAGTAGTTATAATCAAGAAAATAATAAAATACGTTGATTGATTTTTTAATTATTAAATATTAAAAGGTGAAGAATAAAGAATAAATATTAAAATAACTATTTACCTTATTTAAACTTGTATAATCCTATCTTCAAATGTATTTAAAACCGAGTTATACAAATTGAATATACATATATATATATATATATATATATATATATATATATATATATATATATATATATTTGTTTGAGATGTGCGAAGTCCAATTGTTTAAGTATCTAAGTTTAAGATTTAAGTAAATGTATGTTTAAGAAGGAAATATCTTTTGTTCTGTATGAAGGTTGGACATATTTATTCTATATTTTCTTATCTTTTCTTGCTGATATTTAAGGGAGATTTTTTTTCTATCCTCATTCTTTAATTATGTAATAGTATAAATACGAAAATCTCTATTTTATTCTTTTGTTTTATAAATAAATAATTTTTAAAATGTAAAATTTTAAAAAAAATTTTGAATATTAATTTTTTTTGTGTGAAATTTTTTTTATTATACAATCTAAAAATATTTTTTATTTAAAAAATAAATTTTTAGATTGTACAATTTAAAAGTATTTTTTATAAACAAATTTAATTATCTTTAAAAATTATTTTTTATATAAATATTAAGGGCATTTTTGTCTTTTACACGCTCCATGGAGGTGCATAAAGAAAATCCTATGTTTGAAATCTTTCAAATTTGATGGATTTTCGAACAAGTACAAGACAATTAAGGATGATGGTACGTTCCAAGACATTATATCACTTATAACTAAGTTGATAAGAATTTCATATATATATATATATATATATATATATATATATATATATATATATATATATATAACACATTTAAATCTCTTGCCATATTTTTTTATTAATAATAATATTCTATTTTGTGTAAAAGAGATACTATATTATAAATCAAGATATCTGATTCATTATCGTCTTTTAATTTTAATTTTAATTTTAATCTTAGTTAATATTATGATCTTCTATGTGTGAGGTTGGTCCATGTAAAATAGGAATAAACAAGATGAATAATATATAAGAAAAAAAATTTATAAATTTTTTGTTTTAAAGTTTTGAATTCTCTATAAACACGTGGAAAGTCTAACTAATTTTTTTGAATAATAATCTCATAACTATTAAAGAAAATTGTACATAAAATAAATAAATAAAGGGAAGAGATTTTAATTTTGGAAGTTTAAATTGAATATTTGGTATGTAGCCTAAAATTGGTCCAATTTAGATAAATGTAATAGTTGAATTTAATTTCATTATACTTTACAATATCTTTTAAGATCCAGTAACTATTAACCTCCAAAAATATTTTAATATTAATCTTAATCTCTTAAGTGATGCAATTTATTTCATTATAAATCAATCTTGAATTACCTCAATCAAGTTTTTTCTATAAAAAAAAAGATTTTAATGATACCCACTTCTTTTTACTCTATTCTTAGATACGAAAGAGTCTCGTGTGTTCTCTCCATATCACAAATTCAATCAAGTTTTCAATTTTAATTGAATAAAGAATGTGATTAGATGATGATAGATTTAATTACATTAAATCCCAAGAAATAGATAATTTATTTATACATAGTCATTAGAAAAAAAGTACTTTAACTAAGAATCACTACAAAAATCCATAGTCAAGAGTTTCGTGCCTCCTTAAATATGAGAAAAAAATGGATAATTTAAACACTCACAAATTTTCTTCTTTTTTTTTTCTTTAAATTTGATTAAAATAGGTAACTTAAGTGTTCACAAAATATGTTTTATGTATTATTCTTATGTAGAAAAACTTAAGTGATATTTGAAATAGCTTTAAGTCAAAACAAAAATATTTTCTATCTGTTTTTATGCAATTTAATCTCTCAATCAATTCTTTTAAAAACTAATCAAAATCAAAATTATCAAACAGAATAGCAAAATTAAAATTAAAAAAATATTTAAATAAATGAATATAAAATAATTAAAAAATATATATGTAGATGTTGTCTATATAAATTATATGTTTTCCAACCAGTCATATTTACAGGTATTTTGATTATGTTGTGTAATAATTACGTGCAATCA
This sequence comes from Phaseolus lunatus, assembly GCA_013389735.1. NCBI lineage: Eukaryota > Viridiplantae > Streptophyta > Magnoliopsida > Fabales > Fabaceae > Phaseolus > Phaseolus lunatus. The sequence goes on from CM023862.1 coordinate 35,998,714, forward strand.
AGCATGCATGGGAGATACATAAAATAATACAATGGAAAACATAAATAACAAAAATACTATTTATGATTTTTTCTTTTATATATATATATATATAAATTATTCTTAATCTCAACTTCTAAACTATATAAACCTATTCAATATACAGAAAAAAAAAATCTTTTCAAGACAGATAAGTTTTTTGAAACTACTCTTAATATATATGTAAATAAAAAAAAAACTTAAGTTTAATCTTGATTTCTGAATATTACCTATTTTAACCATGAATTTTTTTTATTCATGTAATAAATATAACTTAAGTTATATTTAATTAAAACTATTAAACATCGAATATAAATATAAAAAATTAATAGATAATCACTGTATTAATCATTTATGTCAGAATCAAATTTAAATGATTATGTAATTTTAGTAGTTATCATATAGTAAATATAAATATTTATCAATAATTATTTTTTACAAAGTATTTGAATAAACGATGAACTTTTCTTTTAAGACATTTTTTAAAGGATAGGAGATTATAAGTTTTACTAGAATTTATATTTTTAATAATAGTAATTTTAAAATTTATTATAATTTTATTTATATTATTTATAAATTTTTGTGTCTAAAGAATTGTATGATGCCCAAAAAAAATTCTGTCGATGCCAATATAGTAAATTATAAGTGTATATGTTATGTTTATTTAAAATGTAATTATAATGTTATAAAGTATACAAAGTGAATTATATTTTCTTGAAAATAAAATAAAATGTTAAAAAATATTACAAAACATTCATACTTACAAACGATTAAAACCACACTAAATTATATTTATTTAAAAAGTATTAATTAGTTCAGTTAAAACAATTATGTTGGTTACGAATATATTAATTAATTTAGAAAAAAATTCATCGCATTCAACATAATTTTTATTTTTCCAGGCGTACGTGTTTATATTTTTATTATATTAAAATAATTTAATTTCAAATATATAATTATGTAAGAATGATATTAATTTTTTGAAAAAAAATTTAAAAAATTATATAATTTTGTCAAAGTAGTGTTGAAATATTATTCAGTGGTTATTTTTAATTGAGAATAGTTGCTTAATTATTTATTTTAATAAATAACTAAAATATTTTATATTTATTAAAGGAGAAAATTATTTAGGTGAAAAATATATAAAAGTTAATAATTTTTTATATAGTGGTATAAATAATTATATTTTCAATAAATTAAAAATAAAGATTGATTAAAATAAATAAATTTAGCATATAAAAATGTTTAACTTAAAAAAAGTTATTTAAATATGCGATGTTATTTAATATATATATTATTTATTGATAATATTTTTCTTTAACTTTTTATCAAAATTTAATAAATATTAATCATGTTCTAAATATGCTGATTAAAATAATTAAAAGATAATTTTTTATTATGATGTTAAAAAATGTATTTTTTTTTTTGCAACTTTTAAATACATTTTCTTTTTGAATTTGGTAACCAGTATAGTTAACAAGGCCTAAATTTTTTTTATAGACAATAAAAGATTCTTATTAAATTTTAGTATCTCACAATTTTAATTTATAAAATAAGATTAGATTGAAAACATAACAGTAATTTTGGTAATTAATTTGGAATTGGACTGAGTAAAAATGAAAAAAAAAAAGGTACTGCATATTTCCAATAAAGTAAAATAAAATATGTTTTTAAAGTAATTTAATTATTGTTAAAACAAAGAGGCATTAAGAACATAGTTTTAAAATTGGAGTTAATATTTTGACAATAGGGATTTGAAGGGTAAGAAAATTGGACGTGTAACAAAATCTGTGGTTGTGAAGAATGGTTAAAGGAAGGGGAAGGCGGCCGAGTGAAGACGAGTGAACTCAGTGGGTTTACAAATAAGAATTGGTTTCGGATTGGGTTGTGGTGCTCTTCTCTTCTTCCTTCATTCTTCATTCTTCATCTTCTTCCTTCATTCTTCATCTTCAATCCCTTCGATCAAAGTCATGAGAAGAACAATTTGTTGGTAGAAGTTGTTGTTGCTCACTTTTAGGTCATTCTTCCATCTCTCTCCACACAAACATGCTTCCTGCACTCTCTCAATTCAAGATTAACCATGTCGGGGCTAAATCCTCCCCTAACCCCATTCCCATGCTTCCCACGCTCTACCACACGCACCGCCCTCTCCTCCTCCGATCCTCTTCATCCTCCGACATCAGGAATATCTCCGGCCTCAAAATTACCGCTCACGTCGAAACCGACTCCACCGCTCATTTGGAGCGTTGCTTTAACGCGCCCGTCGCTTCCCAGCCTCTCTCTATGAAGGGAGGCCAGTATGGCTCGCTCGGCGCCGTCACCTTGGAGAAATCCAAACTCGATTTATCGCAAAAGGAAACCATGTCTAGCCCCGAGGTAACTCCTCTCTCTATTTTTAGTCACTAAATTAGGGTTTTCTTCCAAAATTTGTCGTTCTGGCAGAAAGTGAACCGGTGAATACTCTAGTTATGGCTTTTCCGTGTTTACAGTACAATTATCTGAATGTATACTTGTTTTTATTTGTTGTATTTATCAGATGGAAAAAATATCCGCATGAGAAATAACGTGTTCAGTGCTTGTTTCTGGGCTATCAGTATAAGAGAAAGTATCATTGGTTTATTTTAATTTTTTGTTTGTTGTCTAACAGTGTTTATCATTTCCCTAGTTACTAGTGGAAATTGTGGCAGAAGAACTTAGATATATGCTAGCGTGTTAATTGAGAGGACTGAAGGTGTTGTGGACCATTCTTTAGTCTAAATTGAGATTGGATTAAACTTTTATGCGATAATAACATTGTTGCCATAAAGGATTACCGATTACCAGGGTTTTTAATTAATCGCGGATGCGGTTTCATTGTGTTTATTGACACTGTGGGAAAGCATGGGCAAATGCGGCCACAATTGCAGTTGCAAATACCTGAACAAAATCATGGTGGCGGACAAGATTTATAATATTAATGTTTAGGCATTTGCATATAAATTCCTATTCATGAATCTAACATAGTAGAATAAGAGAGAGAAAACCATTCTAACACATAAAATACTTAGTTGAGCTTAAGTTCATAATTATAGATTTATAAGCATAAGAAAGTCAATAACTAAGGCCCCCTAATATAGAATTCATGGCAAACAATGAAGCAAAACATCGTATGATACTGCATTAGTTTTTAGTGCCCACTCCTGATACAAAACACATGACGTGAACATCAGACAATGGAGTAGCTATCGTCATCAAATTTTAATCTGAGACAGGCAGGTTGCAACTCCAGAACCACTTAACATCTTAAACAGAGCAGTATGTCACACAAATAGGGAGAGAAAACTGCACAAAGGCACCAGAAGAGGTCTGATGTAGTGGAGGGGAGCTCTGGTTGTGGTGGTTTCTGCAACAGAGTATGGGGAACGTTTGTGTGAAGTTGAAAAGACGTAGATAGGGTGTGTTTTCATTATTTGGGATTTGGAGCTTGGATTTTGTGGGCTGAAGCTTTTAGAAGCCCTTAAAGAGAAAACAAAATGCTCAATTCCACAACTTTATGCTCTTGTACAAAGCTTCCTCGGAGTTTGAAAATTTCCAATTCTGTCCATAGATGTACTTGCCCAGCCACAGTAGATTTGCTGAATTGTGTGCTTCTCTGAGTTGAAGCTCGATTCTGACTACCATGAATGTTGCTTGTTCTAGAGCCTAGAGCAATGCGGTATGGCTCAATAGCTAAATTTTCATAATTATGTCAGCTATAAAACCCCACCTTAACATTAGACTTGTTTCTTCATTCTTAGCTAATTTTTAAGTTTCAATCTTTCATTCTAAGCCCCTCCCTTTGCATCTCCAATTAATATTTTAATTTCAGGTTCACAATCTTCTGACCAGAAGTTGAGAGAAAATGTCTCCATTCTTCCTTCTACGTTATCTCCTTAATTTATTAACTTATAATGAAAGTCTATACATGATCAGACTGGTCAATTAGTGATGCTATGCAGGATCCCTTTAATGTTGTTAATTATGAATGTATAAAATGATGATATTTAGTTTATTCTTACTGTTTGGTTTGAACTCTGTATCAAAATTTTCAGTATTGTCTGCTTGGCCTATGTATTTACTTGGTGGGTGGTGACTTGGGTTACATGAGTACTTCTTCAATGTTTTCATTAGCAAGTTTAATATCTGTAAATTCAAGAATACTCCCAAAAATTTAATTTTAGACTGAGACCAATGGTATTGTGTAGTCCATGTAGCTCACTTCACTTAGTGGAATGAGATTTATTGTTTTTAGTATTTGGAAATTAATTTTTTCCCTTTTGTTTGCAGCTAGACATTGGGGGAGGTGGTGGAGATATTGGAAAGAAAATCAATCATGGTGGTGGTGACGGAGGCGATGATGATGGTGATGATGATGATTACTTTGATGACTTTGATGAAGGTGATGATGGAGATGAGGGTGGCTTGTTTAGGAGACGAATACTTTTTGAAGAGGTTAGAAATATTGTTCATTTTATATAATAGGTTTTCCCCCTTTGTGAAGCATACAACTTTTCATGGTTTTCATTTGATGTTTCCTCAAGAAATGAAACTCATTCTGTCTTTGTTGTAGCTATTTGACCGAAAGTTTGTGGATGCTGTGTTAAATGAGTGGCAAAGGACTATGATGGATTTGCCTGCAGGGCTTCGACAAGCTTATGAAATGGTACCATAATTTTCAGTTCATTTTTACTTGTTTAGTCCATTAAGCATTGGGCTGCATACTGACTGAAATTTGTTGTTTAGGGGTTGGTCAGTTCAGCTCAAATGGTAAAATTTCTAGCAATCAATGCGAGGCCAACCACAAGTAGGTTTATTTCCCGAACACTGCCTCAAACACTATCAAGGTCTTTCATTGGCAGGTAATTTCAATTATGTCCTGGTTGTCTTGAAATATTTTATTCTAATATAAGAACATTTTGGATCTAATGCCTCACATTTAACCCCATATTTTTTCTTCTGAAATCATTAGGATTTTAATTTGACTTTATCTTTAGGGATTCTATTTTAATTCAGGTTATTAGCTAGAGTTTAATTTGCAGTAGTGTTGGCCCCAATTATTATCTTATTTTAGACAATGAGTTTGTGAGTTGGAAGAATACTTTTGCTCCTAGAACTAAGGTTTTTTCCCATTCCCCCCGTTCCCATTAAATCTATTGAACTTTTACTTTTCGTTTTGGAGTGTATCTCTGCATACACTGCTATCTCGTATATTCATCTTTTATTGTGCAGGTTGCTTGCAGATCCTGCATTCTTGTATAGGTTTGTGTTGGAGGAGGTAGCAACAGTAGGTTGCTCATTGTGGTGGGAGATAAAGAATCGGAAACATAGGTGTGTTGTGCATTTAAAATGGTTTGGAAGTGTTTCTGGTATTCTTAATGATGAATTAGAGTAATAACTGTTAACTTCAATTTGAATCTAGGATAAAGGAGGAGTGGGATCTTGCACTTATGAACGTGCTGACAGCAGCAGCATGCAATGCACTAGTTGTTTGGTCCCTTGCTCCTTGTCGATCATATGGGAACACATTTCGGTTTGATTTACAAAATACATTGCAGAAGCTTCCAAACAACATATTTGAAAAGAGCTATCCACTCAGGGAATTTGACTTGCAAAAGAGAATTCAATGCTTTTTATTCAAGGCTGCTGAGTTGTGCATGGTTGGTTTGAGTGCTGGTGCAGTACAAGGTGCATTGTCAAACACTTTGGCCAGTAAAAAGGAGGGAAGGTGTGCAGGGTTGAAACCCAACCTTATTTTTAATAGCATTCAAATTCATTTAATTTTTTAATTAATCATTGAGTTTACCCAGCATTGGTCAAATTACGAGTGCTAAGTATTAATTTTATCCTTGCATATGTTGCGCCTGCAGATTATCCGTGACAGTCCCAAGTGTGAGCAGTAATGCGCTTGGTTACGGTGCATTTCTCGGAATTTATGCTAACCTTAGATATCAACTGTTAGGTGGGTTTGATAGAGCAATGATGACCCATTTTGATGTTATTGGAGTTGCCCTGTTCTTCAGCACAGCATTCAGGTGAGGTTTTTTCTCTATTGAATAAGTTGTTCAATAATGTTGAATCCATTTTTACTATTTTGCTTTAACGTAAGTTACATGGTAGAGGAAGAAAGTATTTTAGAAGCTGTTTTTTGAAAACTTATTCCAAATTTTATGCAGGGTCTTGAACGTTCAATTAGGAGAGACTTCTAAGCGTGCATGGCTTGGAGTTGAGGCAGATCCACTGGCTCAGTCGGATGACCTCTTGAAAGTGTACAACAGGACTTCTGAGAATGTAGAAAAGCCATCCTCAAAATGGTTTATATCAAAGAATGCAGTTGTTTCTGGGCTTGGGCTCCTGGGCATCAAACAAAGGAATGCAGACGGGGCAGGTGCGGAATCTTCAGCTCCTAAAGCTCGGCGAAAAAGGGTTGTTCGGAAAAAGGTTGCAGCGGGTTCTGCTTAGTTTGTGCTGATATAAACGTAGTCGTTGTCCAATTTTGCTCTTTGTTACTTCTGGAGTATCCTTGGGCGGTTCACTGGCTGCTCCATACTAAGTCTGGGGGTAATTAGTGAACCAACATTTTTCTATTACATTAACTGGGATTTGGTGAGGGTTTTGTTCCTAAATTTTGTTAGGAATTCTTATATTCATCCTTTCTGTTTTGCTATCGGATTCTGTACTCTATATATTTTGAATCCATTAAATAAAGTAGAGTTAGTATTTTTTTTTCACCTCTTGGTCGAAAATCCTACTATGTCCAAGTAGTCAATTGAGACAAAAATATAGTTCTTAATACTCGTCTCTGTTGAGTGATCCTATCTCAATGAATTCATGATTCGAGTTTTATAGGTTGGTAGGTTCTTAAAGACTTATTTTGTTTTCTTTGACTTACTTTGAGGTTAGTGGTTAGCTTTTGGTTTTATTTCTTAATTGGTGCTGTTGTTGGTGCTCTCTAGATGCTCTTGTTTTTCATAATCCATTAAGTTTCAATTTTTTTAAATATATATGATTTATTTTGCTGTTGTTTTAGATGTATTTTGTTTTTTATATATGTTGGTGGTGATTTGTGTTTTTTTTATGAATATTGTTATCTTTTTTCAGTAGTATGTTTCTATATGTTTTTATCTTCCAGTACTACAACCTTTTATAATAATGAAAAAAATAGTGTTTTTTACAATATAAGTTAAAAATGTCTTTAATTATACTTTTACTGTGTTTTAAATTATTTTTCAAACCTTCTTTTACAATTCAATTCATAAGAGAAAAATTTTATTTTGATGATGAAAACTTCTCATGTTTCGATAACAAGTAACAAAATTTGTTTATTTTAAAAATAATTATTTAATAATATTAAACATAATTTATAAAAATTTAACTAACTTAAATCTACACAAAAATATTTCATATCTTATTATTTAAATATTTATAAAAAAAATAAAAAATAAATTTATATTTAAAAAAATAAAAATTCACAACTATCGTGTGACTGAAAAAAAATAATAATAAACTTTTCTTGCAATTCAAATAATATCACTCTTTTTTATATTTTTTTTTTCAAATTACTTTTTCGTCTCCTGATCCAAACACAAGGTTTTGGTAAATGGTAAATGTGAAAGGAGATGAAGGAAGGTGAATGGGTTGAATTAAAGAAGTTATATATATGTATATGAAAGAGAAGAGAAAGGTAAATTGGTTGAGTATTATCCAGAATGGGTTTGATGGCAGTGGTGGAGTGGTGGATGGTGAATCAGCCAAGCATCCTGAACTTCCAATGGAACCCTCCACACACACCCTTCTCCTCCCCTCTCTTCCTCTCTCTCTCAATAATCACATACCTTTCACTCACTCTAATCCTCACCCAACTCCATCTCCCACCCTTCCCTCCCCACCTCCTCAAGCCCATCACCGCCCTCCACAACCTCACCCTCCTCCTCCTCTCCCTCCTCATGCTCCTCGGCTGCGCCCTCACCCTCCTCACCCACACCCCCCACCTCCGCTGGGCCATTTGCTTCCCACCCGCCACACCCCCCACCGGGCCCCTCTTCTTCTGGGCCTACGTCTTCTACCTCTCCAAAATCCTTGAATTCCTTGACACCCTCTTCATCATCCTCTCCCGCTCAACCCGACGCCTCTCCTTCCTCCACGTTTACCACCACTCCACCGTCCTCCTCATGTCCTATCTCTGGCTTCAAACCTCCCAGTCCCTCTTCCCCATCGCCCTCCTCACCAACGCCTCCGTCCACCTCATCATGTACGCCTACTACTTCCTCACCGCCCTCTCCTTCCGCCCCTCCTGGAAGCGTGCCGTCACCAACTGCCAGATTCTCCAGTTCCTCTTCAGCTTCGCAATTTCTGCCCTAATGCTCCACTACCACTTCTCCTCCTCTGGCTGCTCCGGAATTTGGGCCTGGTGCTTCAATGCGCTCTTCAACGCCTCTCTCTTCGCCCTTTTTCTTGATTTTCATCTCAAGAGTTACGCTAACAGGAGGAACACCACCCACAAACGCATCCTTAACAAGGACTCCTGATCACCCTCCTCTCTTTCTCCTCGCTGCATCATCTTCAGTAAGACGCATCATAATTATTTCTTGCATTTCAGTCACATTGCTACATGCTTCATTTTCTTTCTCTTGCCTTACAATTCAACTCATCAAGCAATGGATGTTTTGGAACCTTTGGATACCAATTTTCCTAAAAATCTTCATAAAAACCAAGACTTCAAGAAGCTAGCTTTGGAAAGGGAAAAGTTTTCTGTCTCAACACAAATCTTCAAAATTTGTGTCTTCATTTTTGTGTTTCTTGTCTGTGGTGGCTGGACTCCATCTTAAAAATCTCTGTTCTTGAAAATTTGTGCTTGAAAATTTGAGTTTTGATGCATACTACTGTCATCTTTTTGTTTCTTCACTTAGTTATGTTATTGGTTTATTTAAAATTTGAAATTTGCAGTGAATTTAGTTTTGAATATAAAATTGAAAAGCATTTTAGTCTTTTAAATTGCAATAAATATAGTATTAGTCTGTTAGATTTACTGTATAAAGAATAGCAACTGTTTAAAAAAATTAGTGTCTAACGATTAAAAATACTTTTTCTTCAATTTTGAAAACTAAAAGATTTAAAAAAAAAAAAATTAAAAGACTGAAATCAGATACATCCTTAAACTTCATAGATTTAAAACGGAATCAATTCTTATTGTTTTCAAGGTATTATTTTTCACCAATTTAAGCTACTATATTATGTTGATATTGGTTATTTTATGATCATTTTGGATAAATGTATTATTTTGCTATTTTATGGATGAATCGGACTTAACCAGCCCTTCTCTTTAATCTTTGAGCTTTAAAAAAATAAAACCTTTGAACTTAGACCATGTTTTTGAGATATGTGAGCTACTAGAATCAAGCGTTAAGCTTGCTCCTATTACTAATAAAATCAAAAAAAAATATGAGTTTTGACTAAGGTTAGAATTTGTCTAATCTTTCACTTAATCCAAATAAATTTGATTAAATTTTATTGCACTTGGTTCATCTTTTCTTTATCTAGCAACCTAATTCTTGGGGTGAGATCATCAAGTTTAGGTAGTAAAACAATTAGCACTTCCTAAAAGGTGTATGAAAAAATATTTCTAGTGCTTAATATTGTAAGGTAATGAGAATATTTATGATACATAAATAATATTTATATAAAACTTAAAATTATTTTTTATATTAAATTTATTAAACCAGTAATATTTTATTATATATTTATTAGATACTTGGGTTGGGTTGAGTTTATTGGATTCTAAATTTATGAATTCATTACTTCAAATATTTTAAGAAAGTGTATTAAAAAAATCCGACTAAATCCATTCACTTAATTCAGCTCATAAAAATTGGCAAATTCTCCTACCACCACCCTACATTCTCTGTACCTTCTCCGTGTTGCATTCTCTTTACCTTCTCCGTGTTTGGAAATGTGAAAAGTTAGTTTTATTTTATTTTTTTTAAATTTAAACAACTTTAAATAAAAATAATTTCACATTTTTAAATAATCTCATCTGCATCTTCATATTTCTCTTTCAGTCGCAACATTATCATTCTTCTTATGTCGCAATGTTTCAGATATCAGTTCCACCATTTGAGTGTGTATGAGAAGGTTGGTGAGAAAAATCATTTTATTCGATGATCCCCAGTGCAAAAATATTTATTTTTCTTTTTAATTTTGTACTATACTTTCACATGTTGATTTTTTTTTTCTGGGTTTTGTTCCTTCCGAGTTGTTTAATCTAGAAGCCTTTAAAAAAAATATGATTTACAGATTGTACAATCTAGAAAGTATTTTTATTACAGATTGTACAATCTAGAAGGTATTTTTATTACAGATTGTATAATCCATAGTGTAATTTTAAAATGTATTTAAGATTGTACAATTTGGAAGTGTTTTTTAGATGCACACTACCTCTTGAATTGTATAATTTAGTAAAAAAAAAATGAAAACATAGTCATTATCATATACTATAAAACTTATCTTAACCATTAATATTTATTATTAATCATCACAATTAACTACTACCACTTAAAAAAAAAAAATATGACACTCTCAATTAAAATATTGTTGGAATTAAAAAAATATGAGTCATCACAATTAATTACTACTACTTAAAAATGAAAAAAAAAAAAAAAAGAGCATGAGACTCCAACTAAAATATTGCTGGAATTAAAAAAAATATGGAGGTATTAGGAAGGATTTAGGTGGAAAGAGAATTTGCCTTAAAAATTTATCTAAGTTAGGGGCAATAATTCACTTATACTTCTACTTATAAACAACGTGATTAACTTAATTTTCATAGTTAAAAACTTGTTGGCTTAATGATTATAGTTGTAGTGGATTGATCTACATAAAATTTACTGGTAAACAGGTTTTACTGGGTAACTGAGTTTGCAAGTCTGTGAGCTGATTCGAATAAATTAACAAAGTTCTTTATAATTTTTTAATGTCAAGTAAAAATAATGATGCATTAGTTACTGTAAATAAAAAAGAAAACATATTATAACAAAATATTGAAGTGAATTATGAATATTTTTACTTGTAAATATACTGTATTAATAAAAATATTTAGATATATTCAGCACTAAAACACTATTAAACAATAATAAATGATTTAAAAAATTAATGCAAGTTGTGGGATGAACTTACCTACACTTCAAGCCACGTGAATTATAAATTATATAAATGGACTTAAATGTCAACTGTCTCCTACACTTTTTCATAGACTGAGTCCACTTTTACAATTCATCTCAACTATCTCTCATTACTAAATTTTAAAAAGTTTAGTAAAATAAAATAGTTCAAAATAAACAAAATTCTAACTAGTTGATTGAAAAATTAGGTTAACTAAATAAAAGTAAAGTTATAATTATGTCCCAACTAAATCCATATAACAACTAAAACAAGTATCTTTTGATCACATCTTATTTGAAGAGAAATAACTTTTTTAGTATAATTATAAGCTTTCTAGTTAAATTTTTTAAACTTGTGATAAATTGATCTTTCATGTATAGTAGTTTAGATAATAATAGATAAAATGTTGTACAAGTTAACAATATTACATAATTTTATAAAAAAATTAAGTTAAAAATTCTTAAACACATATTTATTGTAGAGTTTATGGAGTCTTAAATTATTGTGGATCATTCTATGTTACATCATTTTTAAGATCTTGTATGTACTTTTCCTCAAATGTAAAGATATCATTTAATAATATTTTATTTATACATTAACCTAATTAAAAACATTTTCTTGAACTCCAAGTAATCCTATTTAATATTTTTTTTTTGTTGTCGATTAAAAAAAATTACATCTTAACCTAAAAACATCTATTATTATAAAATATTTCTCTAAAAAAATTCTTTTGATATAAAAAAATAAATTTGTATTCCTGTGATTTAGAGTTTTAGTTAAGATCTAGGATTTAAAAGTTATTATCATATTAGCATTATTAAATTATTGTAAGAAGATACTCTAACAATACGTTAAAATCGTTTTTTTTAAGTCAATAAATTTATATTAGAAAATTTAGTAATTAATTGAATTCAAAAAATGAAAATAAACAAATTATGAGATTTACACTCAAAAGTACAAATTTTAGTAATAATATAGATAATAATAAAAAAAAAAAACACTAAAATTGAAAATATATAATTATTGTATTTCAATGGGACTAAGTATGAAAATATCTAGAGTAGGTCTGATTTGCAGTTTTTTAAAAATAAATTCGTGGTGCATATGTATAAGTTTGATAATCAAGTCAAATTCAGTAGTTAATATATAGTTAATATAAATTAATAAATTTAATGTTCAACCATTATTAGTCCAATTAATAATTCAGTATTTTTGTTGGCCTGTTACTAATTCAAGTTTTAAAACATTAATTCTATGTAATAAAAACTCATATATGTGTTTTAATTTAATTTATATTTTTGAAAAATAAAAATAATAAAAATTAAAGTGTTTTAAATTTCACGACTTTTATTTTAAAAATACAAGTAAAAAAATTATATATAACTTTATGGAAAATGTAAAGTTTAAATATATTTAGTTAAAAATAAATAAAAATAGATAATAATAATATATAATAATAACTAATAATAAATAATACCATATATTTCATAATTGTTTTAAATAATTTTTTCTCTCCCATCCCACAACCTACTTATAATTAAAGAGACCATCAATTCTATTCAATTTTTTGAAATTGACATTCATACAAAGTATATTAAAAGAACATTGAAGTGGGTAACTTTTTCATAACTAAATCTTGTACTTTTTTTTTATAAAAAATATTTAATTTTTAAGTTAAATTTATTGGATAATGCTTTATTCGATTATTAGTATATATCGTTATTGAGGTACAAAAACAGTGTTTCACTAATAAAAGATAATAGATAACGTCTTGAAGAGATATACAAAATAGATTTAAACGTGATTTCAATATAGGTAAAATAATTTAATTTAATTTTTATGTTAATTATTATTTTTAAGATAAAAAAATATTTATTTTAAGGATTTTAGAAAATATTACGTGTTAACATAGATTATAAATACCAGTAGATTTCAATTAAAATAATCATTTGATTTTTTTATATTTATTTAACACATAAGTGTCATATTAGATGTAAAAACAATATTTTCAATTTCGAGAAACGAATAAAGATTTTATTTATTGGAGATGAATTCATAATTTGAGCATTTTATATAAATTATAAATATATTTAAGTTTATAAAACAAAACAAATAAAAAATCTATTGACAGATAAGTAAGAGGGTTTATAAATAGAACACAACTGGAACTCAAAATGATATTTTATATTTTATTTTTTAAAATATTTATTTTGGGTTATTTTTGTTAATAATTGTAAGTACATGTTTATAAGGAGAGAAAATTTAAGTTAAATGAAGAATGGATATTTTTAAGTTATAAATACTATATATTATATATTATTTTCATTTTTAAATATTGTCTCTCTAAATTTTAGATTTTTTTTTTCATATGGTTACGAGCTGTTTATTTTATTTTATTTGATTAAAAGGGCAACTATGATTTTGATCATATTTTGGTTTTGAGTGGGTTTTACTTCTCTCTAAACTTTTAAGTTTATGTCATTGTGATTTAGATTGATATAGTTGAATGTTAGAAAACAATTGAATTGAAATAGGATGTTTTGATTGTTACTTTAAAAAAAATATTTATAAAGAAGTGTTGAAATCTCGGATCAACTAAAATAATAATATCTAAAAATATATAAATGAGTGCAAATATTATCATATAAATCATTCTTTATAAGATTGAGTTAAATTTTTTTAATATAGTATTATAATAATTTAAAATTTATCATAACAAGAGTTTGTTGATCTTATAAGACTGTCCAGTATTAGACCATTAATAATGTTACATCAAAGTTTGATTTGTTGGGTATGAAGCCAAGATCAATTGGGTTGGACTGAGTAGACACTATGTTTTAGTGGTTGGGCTTAATCATTGTGTCCCTTTATTATTTCTATTTATCTCTATTTAAAGAGATCATTATACTTGTCATTGTGTGCAACATGATATAATGAAAACCTAATAGTTGCCCGTGTGAATATAGGTTGCAATTGGCGACCGAACTACGTTAAATTCTGTGTCGTTTATTTTCTTGCATTGATTCGTGATTATGGATGTTGCTTCCGCGTACGTGTTTTTGCCCATCATGACTAACTTTGTAAAAAAAATATTTCAACCAAACATAAAGTTTTATGTACAGTATGGTTTTAAAAGCGAACCAACTTTTTTTCCTTTTTGAGTTTGAATAGCATTGTAATTTTTAGGATCGTATATTCCTATACCTATTAAAAATTGTCTATTTATACCAGAAATTGGGAAGTTAGGGTTGGGTGTGGTAAGCAGTTAATGCTATTGTTGGAAAAGTTTTAGCCTATTATTTTATGTGCACCCTGCAACCCTACCACTGCCCTACCAACACAATTACATTATTCTCTTTTCTTTTCTTCTGTGCTTCCTTTCTGTAACTATGTCTTTCCTCTGCAACCCTCTATTTTGGTTATAATTTCATACACCACCCTTCCATCTTTTCAAGATAAAAGTACCATAAAACCATTTTTATATGCACTAGCATAACTACACATTTTACAAACTTTCCATGCTCCATCATCAGATATGTGATATTTTTGTTGATTACATAAAAAAAAATGATACTGATATTGCAACCTAGGAACCCACTAGTACTAATATTTAGTAAATACATTGTCTATCCTTTTCAAAAACATAAAGGGTGGCACCTACCTCCTGCTGTGCCCCATTTTCATCCACGTCCGCTATTCTATTCACTAAGTAATCAATGTTGTTAGCTGGTAGATGCATCTGATCAACATTTCAATTTTAAATTCACTGGTTTTCCTTTCTGCTTTCTGCTTTCTGCAACAAACTCAAATGAAAACTTTCCCAACATTTCTCTTCAAACAATTTAGTTAGTGTAGATGGAGATATGTATCCAGTTCAACTCTTGCCTTTTAAAATCTAGTAAAATGGAGTAGTTGAGAAATCTAATAAGGGGAAAAGTTGTATGAAAAAATATTTCTAACTAAACAAACAAATCCTCAAAACCACAAATATGTTGCACATTCAAAGGTACTACTTACAACTGTGATTTTATGCAGTTTTAAAATTACTCCATTTCAGTTTCTAATCAATTTGGTGCAGGTTGTCAACTTATCTGTATTGAAATCTAGTGCCAGTCCTGAAGATGAAATGCCCTTTAAAGTGAAATGAAATGGCCACATGGCATGGGTATGAAGCTTCAGTGTCACACTACCTGCACTGAGTAGTGATTAGAGAAGGTCTCATGTCTGACAAACATTTGGATCATTCCAAGTGTTAAAATCTCACCTTTTTTTATTCTTCTAAATTTAAAATAAAATATATTATGTTATTATTATTGTTTTTGAATGGTCAAGATCTCATGCATCATGAGTCACTGTAGAGGCCATGCATTTGCTTGTGCTCAGATTGCCACATTTATTGAGCAACTTAAAACCTTACGAAATGGATTTTCTCTCTCACTAATAATACACACACATACTTACCTAGCTGTGCCATCCCATCACTGTGTGATCACTATTCATTACTTATATGCTACATCACATTTCCATGCATCAAACAACTTCAAGCTACTGAATATTTTTCATTTCAAGATCTTTCTTCCCCAGGAGCATAGTATTAGCTAGCTAGGGTTCTGTTGTGTTGTGGTGCTTGAGTTTGAGAAAATGTTATCAGGCTTGGATTTGGAGTACTGGTTAGTGAACCATCCTACCATAAGAAACTTCTCATGGACCCCAGGTAAAACCCTTGGCTCTTCACCACACTTCCTCTTCTTCACCATTCTCTCTTACCTTTTCTCCACCTTCATTCTCCCCCACAGGACCATATCCTCATCCATATCTCCACAGTTCATCAAAACCATCTCAGCCTTCCACAACATCTTCCTCCTCCTCCTCTCCTTCATCATGGCTCTTGGCTGCCTCCTCTCCACCTTCTACCATGCACCTCATCTCCACTGGATCATCTGCTTCCCTCCCCACACCAAGCCCACAGGGCCTCTCTTCTTCTGGGCCTACATCTTCTACCTCTCCAAGATCCTTGAGTTCGCCGACACCCTCCTCATCATCCTCAGCAACTCCATCCAACGCCTCACCTTCCTCCACGTCTACCACCACTCCACCGTCGTCATCATGTGCTACATCTGGCTGCAAACCTCCCAGACCCTCTTCCCCGCCGTCCTCTTCACCAACGCCTCCGTGCATGTCCTAATGTACGCCTACTACTTATCCTGCGCACTCGGGGTGCGCCCCAGGTGGAAGAAGGTCGTCACCAACGTTCAGATCTTGCAGTTCTACTCCAGCTTCGTTGTTTTGGGTGTCATGCTCTACTACCACTTCACCGGTTCTGGCTGCTCCGGCGTTTGGGGTTGGACCTTCAATGTCGCCTTCTACGCCTCTCTTCTCGTTCTCTTCGTAGACTTTCACAAGAAGAGTTATGGTGCATCCTCCAACAAGAATAAACTTCCCGTTAAGCCTTCCAAACCCTTCTTTTGTTCCAATCACACTCACTACTGACTTCTTCCTACGATAGCCCTATTAATGGTACGACATCATCATCATCATTATTATTATTCTTCCAATTCATTCTTTTATGAAATTGAAATTCTCAAACATGTCACGTAACCTGGTCGCGAGAACTATGAACATGTTTTAGTCTCTCACCATCATCTACCTGTTTTCTATTCCTGTACTTTTTTTCTTGCTTCTTACTCTTGGAACTGTAGAATGGCAACAAGCCGAATTGAAATTGGGGTGTGAGTGGGGCAATAGAGCACCAATTGTTAAGGATTTGGTTGAGTTTGTGGAATGTTTTTTCTTAAATCTTTTGTTAATGTGGATTTGTTTACTACTATATATACGCACCTTCATTTAGACATGTACCTTAAAAACTTGGACAAAACCTATGTAGCTTAGATAAAGTTGGTGTTGTTGTTCCATTAAATTTGGAGTTTATATGGTATAGTGTATAAGTGTGGTCCTAAAAAGAGTTATAATCTCGTTTTCCAAGATGAAATTAATCACGTCCATGATTATTGATAGATAAATAAACGTGTTATATATGCATGCATGGCCTAAGTAATTAAGTGGGTTTAATTAATGGGGTTATTGGTCAAGTGGTGATGACACATGAAAGTAGTTTTGAATTGTGGTCCTAGAACAGCTGCACACTCATCATCAAAATAAAATTTAACAGCTGCATTTATCATCTACCAACTACCTAACAACAGCAAAATAAAGACTACTATTCTGCACTAGATCTTCTACGTACTACTACTATTTTGTTTATTCCAATTCGCCTTTTCCTATTAGTTTTTTTATGAACATGAAAGAATAAATAAGTATGGGGTGACTTAACCCTTATAAAAAAATAAAATTGTTGCTATACTAATTCGCCTTTTCCTATCATATCGCATCACTATTGAAATGATGAAACTATTTTACAGGAAGAGAAAAAGATAAAGCTAATATATAAAGATAATTTGATGGTGATCACTTTTTTATTTTGTGTGTTATATTTTATTAATTATTTTCTTTTTGTTTTATCAGCAAAAGAAGTATACGAGTACTTCAATCCGCATACAAATAGGTCTATCCAAAATAATATGTTAGGACCCACCTATATTTGTATTTATGCTAAGACCATAACCTAGACTAACCATTGTCAAACACTTAGTTATTAATCTTAGTTATCAATAAGAAAATGATATTTTGAAAATTCTTAAAGTTGTTTACAGTTCTTGTGATGGATTTTTAAAACTATATATATATATATATATATATATATATAATAAAAGATAAATTTATAATTAAATTATATAAAAAATATTAAAATAATAATATTAGAAATTGTAATATGAAATGTATAAAAAATGTGGGTTGTTGTGTATAATTATCCTTATCAATACTATTCACGGTTCCTTATGTTGTACACCTTTTGATGCCTGTATGTTGCCCCATCATTCTTGTTTTCAAGCATGTTTTTGTTTCTAGAACCTAACTTTCCATAGTTATCTTATATATAAGACGAATTTTGATAACTAAAATTTTAATAACTAATTAAATATTAATATAAAAATTATTTATATTATCAAATTAAATAGAATAAAAATTATTAGTATATATATACTTGAATGATTCTTTTATTCAATTTTTTTTTCTTATTTTGCTTTTTGTTGTATCATTGACTTCTTTAGTTCTACACAGTGCAACCGAAATTATTCCAAGATGTCTAAAAGCCTCTGCATATAGTTTTATCTGTAGTTAATCTTACATTTTCTTCATGGGAACCAACATTGAGAAAAAAAAAAAAAAGTTAAAAAACTGAAAACTACCCAACTAAAGCATTCCGTATAACAAATCCAAAGGGAGAAAAAGAAAAAGTTAGTGCAGGAGCTTCCTACTTTACAAAAAAATTGAAACAAAATTTACTTATTTACATTATCTGTTGGTAACACTGAAAATGGTATATCACTAGCTACCTGGACTTTCCACTGCTCTGATTTCCTTGTGATTTTGATTGGTCCTCAATTTCTTTCAAGTAAATTTCTGATCTGGCTTCTTCATTTTGAAATGGTAAAATTGACACGGGGGCAGCAGGCACTGTATGCCACCGTTCTCTCAAAATTTTGATGAACTTCTGAGCCATTTCTCTCCGAAACTCAAGCTCCCTAGTGAACATATCCAAGAGAAGAAAGGAAAATATGTACTTGAACGGGACAATGAGGAGTATGGTTGCACAAGATATCAGTACCAGTGCAACCTCAGTAGTTATCTGAAAAAGATGACCATATTAAACATCCACAGGAGTAGATATCAAAATCATGCAAATTAATCAAATAAAGAAGTCCCAAAATCTGTTCTATCAGATCATATTAAGCATCCCAAAAACTATTAAAGAACATGTGTGAATGCACACATCACAACTAGATTTCTCACTACTCTTAATAATATACCTGTGGATGGCCAGAGAGTAAAATAGAACGTATTTTGAGGAGAGAGACATTCACTTGCTGCATAAAATTCTCAACATCACGCATGGCATCTTTTACAGCGATAATCTTTTGTATAGTATTGGATGGGGGCTGATCACGTATTGTGACTTCACCAAAAGATCGTCCAAGGCGACCTTGCTCTTTAAGGGCCCTGATTGTCAGCATGCCAACTGCCAAAATCATCAGCATCATGGGAAGCATATACGACAGCAGGTTTCTGGAAAGGCAAATTAAAACATCAGCTCAAACATGGAAGAAAAAAGTGCCAAGAAACAAAATTAATCCCCGTTTACTTTGATAACATCCTTTATTGTTAACACTTTAACACCCTCTTTAAAATCTGTCACCTCTCCTCCTACCCTTTTGCAACAAACACACCCTAAGGAAGCCAATATATCACCAACAAGAAGAAGAATTTGAACCACAAGAATGCTGATAAATTTTTCCATGATAATCAGGCCTTTTCTTCCTTAATATCCATACCAATCGAAACATTGTATATCCCCATTAAATTATCCACCGTTACCACTCCCAATTGACAAAGACTTTGAAACGAATTACCAACTACCTTGGTATCTATGAAGACTTATTGTTCACCACCAACAACAATAAATTTTATCCAAGTGAGGTTGGTTACATTAATCACATGATGTCATTGGGCTTGGTTAAAAACCATATTCTCAAATCAATGTTATTCACCGTGAAATTCATTGTCACCAAAGCTTACATAACATTTTTATGGTCCTCGTATTTTCTGCAGGTCTAAACTGTTATTACAGTTAGGTGCATGAAGAAAGGAAGTCTTACAGAAATAAAATGTAAATAAACAATCATCTTTTACTAAAAAGTAAGAGAAAAGCTAGTTATCAAATGATCATCATGCTGGCTTGTGACTGGGAAAACAACAACCATCAATAACATAATAAAAATGAGGTCAAGATCTACCTATAAAGTACTGTATAGGTGAGTCCAAGAAATGCAATAGTCAAGTGTGGCTCCTCCCAGTGCCTAAGCTTTTCAAAGTTTTTCACAATCAAGGCGAAAGGAAACATTAGCTCCTGCACAGGAACAAAATCACTATCTAAGAGCTTATGATTTTTGGATCCCATTCAGAGAAGACAACACAAATAAGCAATGAAATATGATGGCTTAAGGCACCATTGCTAATAAAGACTTGTGACATGAATTGAACACTTCTGCAGTAAACTAAAATGTCTTTGAAATATAAGAATGAGTTGATACAGATAGCATTAGTAAAAGAAACAGAAATTTGTCCTCATTTTAAAGTTTCATGATTACCATAGTGGTTGGTAAAAGATATATTGCTTCTTTTCTTTTACTAGTATTGAATTGAACTTAATATCCAGTATTTAGTGGAAAGGACAATAGTAATACCAAATCAGAAGAAATTGTGAGCAATATCAAGCATGCAAACACTACAGCTTTTGAATGAGCATATAGATATCTGATTTGAATGTTGCATAATCATAATCAGTAGTTACTAGTTACTTAAATCATCAAAGGAGACAAGAGAGCAAGTTAAGCATCCCAACCTTGAAAAGATCAATGTTGCTGGGTATGCCTTGTAGAGTTGCAGCATCAATGGTGGCTTGAGTCTTCTCCACAACGTGGTACCTTAGTCTGCTTGTTTTTGCTGCTCTTTCTGTGAGTGATAAATCAGCCACAACAAGATTCTTACTCAATATTAAACCTTTTACTGAAGTGCTCTTCCAAAAATTTGTGGAAGTACTAGAACCCCAAGATGGAGATTTCATCCACTTCTGCAAGTAGACACTTCCATCTATGTCAAAGACATGGTTGCGGCTATCAGCTATTTCATCAGAAGGTCGGGTTTCTGACTGATTGCGGGTATTTACAAATCCTGTAACTAGTGGACCTCCCCAGTAATTAACAGCTAAAGTTTGGAGGACAATGTCACCAAGTGGTGCATTCTGTAAATATGAGAACTGAACAAGTTTGGTGGGATCGTAAAGCAACTTCCGCAAATATTGAAGGGCTTGCAGTCTAGCAATACCATTAATAGCAGAGGTTATTGCTCTATCATTTCCTTTGCGAGCTCCATATACATTAAACAGTGACTCATCATACTCATCAGGTCCATACTCACGTATGAACTTGTGTAAAGTGATCACTTCATTTATAAATGCATGCCAAACATCCCTCCTCATCTCACCTCCTAAATCAATGAATTCCAGCACCCACCTATTCAACCTAAGTAAGAATATAAAAAGAAAAAGAAACAGAAAATACATTATTTTAAAATGATAATGATAAATGCAACAAAGCACTACAGGTGAAAGTGGAGGACAAAACTGTTGTTCTTACTAATTAGTTATTTTATTTATAGATAAAAATCACCTACATCAACCTTCATCTTGTGGGAAAATGGAGATAAGCTGAAGGAGAGTATGATATTCTCCATAACTTTTATCACCTGAGTATTTAGAATGTTTAGTTGGGCTTGATCTTTTTTTACCCAGACATTTTTCTGATAAAGCTGAGTTCTATGAGCTGAAAAAGGTAGCTTAATTTCGAGGGACCAATAAGGTTTTAATGATTGTGCAAGTAAAAATAGAACTTTCAAAATCTAGTACAAAGTTACTTTTTTAATTCTCCATCCGAGTCAACACAAGGATGTGCAAGGACTTGGAAACTCATTACTCATTATATCGCTTAAACTTTCTAAATAATTAATCAGTAAATAAAACCATTATATGAATTAACAATTCCCTATCAAGAATCAAAAGGAAATTCAGGTACCATAGGAGAGGCAAACAGTAGGATGAAAAAATAAAACTTTGGGTCAAAGGGCATCCAAATAGAACCTACCACAAGATGCAGACAGCTATTGGGGACCCCAATAAGGTATTCTTCCTTTCCTCGGAAACTAGGAAAGGTAGTTTGTTTATAATATGCATGTAAGCTAATTAATATTTTATATACAAGAGAATTAATGAAAATGAAATTATACATTATTAGTTTGTTTGTTTGTTAGAATTTAAACAGAATTCTATGTATTGGAACTAAAGATCTCAGAATTAATAGTTTAATGATTAATTAATTATAAACCCTAATCTTACTCTTCCTGATATGGTAAGATACATGATAAGCAGTAATTTATTAATTATAAACCCTGATCATATTACAATAAGAACAACAAGAAACATGCTAGAAAAAATTTGTTACGCTACGAATAAGACTCATTAGAACTAATAAAAAAAAAAATACTTGAAGAAGCTTACTCACTCGGTCTCGGAGCCAGAGGAAACAGAAACAGCAGAGTCAAAAAGTGAGGACCCTAACGGCCCAACCTTTGCCTTCTCTACTTGTAATCCATTACGTGTAAGATCCAATCTCATGGCTCTCTTCTCTCCCAGTATGCTAACTGTCTGGAACATATAGATTTGAAAAGAACAATTAAACAAGATGCTACAGTGAACAGTCTCTAATGGTTAACTGTCTTGATAATTTCTCAAAGATCAATCACTCACAAAAAACAACTAAACATTTCTAAGTGGATTTATGCTTAACTCAACCCTACGAAAATGACTTATAAGAAGAGATTTACACTCAGTTATATACTATAATTTGACCATATCTTTAATCGATGTGGAACTTTTAACACACCCATATTTCAAATGTGAGACTAGATATTTGTAGATGGTCCAATAGGGGACCATAAAGCCAACAAACATCATTAGAATAGGTTCTAATGCCTTGGAAAGTGGATTTGGACTTAATTCAATTCAACAAAACCAATTTACAATATGAGGTTTGGTCATATTACTGGTCGATATGGGATCTCTAACATCTTCTTAAAGTTAAAATCCTTTTCTCACATTGTTTACTTGAGTTGAAGCCATGAAGGGAGTTCCCTTGAACCAATCCCTTGTAGCAATCAGTTGGGTCTTGTGAATTGGAGTTTTAATGAGACTATGAGTAGCTTGTGGGAAATTTATTTCTATTATGGAACAAATACAATCTTTCCATGTTAAGATGGTTGCAACCTTTACTGCTGTAACATGCAGTCACTATTATGCCAAGTCTAAGCATAAAAACAAATCAAATTGTTCATCTTGGTTCGTAAAACATTCAATTCTTCATATGTGCAGTAAGAAACTCATTCTGCTTGAAGTTGATGTTTTTGATTCTGCACAAGGAGATTTTCAATTTCTCCTTTCTTTTAAAGGGGGGAAAGCTAAGATGCAATAAGTCAAGGAGATCTCAAAACAATAGTGCTAGAGAAATGCTTTGATTGAATTAAATAGGGAGATATGATATGATTTGATAGGGAAATATCTGATGTTTCCCATTATTAGATATTGATTTTGTTCCTAATAATTATATCTCTTCTTCATTATAAATAAGAATACTTGTGCATACCCAATATACATGAAATTAATCATATCCCTTCTCAGTTTCTCTCCTCTCAACTTGACACTAGAGCCCGTACCAACCTCCGTGACCTGTTCTGTTCTGACACTAATCCTCTCAATAAAGAGATTATGTGATTTGATAGAGATTGGAAATTATGGGCCTAAAGCTGTAACAAGTCAAATGTATTTTTTTGCTGTTATAGGCTTAAGCATTTAATTCTGATCCAGAAATTTAATCTTTTGTGTTGTAACAAACAAACAACAAAGCTATCAGATACACTAAATTTTCTAATCAAATCACAACCATAAAATATGTTTATACATACTAAAGACAGTATAAACAAGAAATATAAAATATAAAGAGTAGTAGCTGTGCTTTGTACAGAGAAATCTGTAAATCCTTTTGTATTGCTATAGGTAAAAATCACAAAGCTTATGATATAGTATACTACAAAACTGTTAAAATTTAGAGAAAAGAAAGAATAATATCTGAATTTGATTAAAATTGTTTTAGACAAGATACAAAAGATAAGAGATCAGCTATATATAGCTGTGTAACATTTAACAGACTGTAACCAATATCTAACCACCTAAGAACAGAAAACATAACAGGATTGTTACAGAATTTAACTAAGTATACAACTGTTCAATCTTTACAGAACATATACTACTAACTGTTTAACATAGTAAAATACTACTCTAATAATAACCATAGTATAAAATCCTAAAATACCTCAAAGTAGATTGCTTTATCAGTAAGAGTAAGTTTGCCAGGCCATGCCATATTATTCTCCCATTTCAGAACAGGCCGCTTACTGTTGGAACCAATGCATAAAATTCTCTCCTGAGACAGTTGAGGAAACTCCGGAATTTGATACGATATCTGTGTTTTACGCACTCTACAGTAATACCATTTCTAGTTCAGCACGAAAAAGTTGTCATATGTCCAGAACAAACCATAAAATAAAAAAATGCAACTACAAGTATATCATCTCGTTATATTTTATATTTCAACTCTAGACTCAAGCAACTTTACCATGTGTTAAGTCTATGAACTACAAATATTTTTACTACATATCAAGCATCAGAACTAAAAGTGAACCTTTAATGTAACAAATTTATTTCGTAATAGCTTGCATGAACCTTCAATTTAGCAAATTAGAAAACTGAAAAGAAAACATGAGAGGAGCCATCTGAAGCAGTGGCATTATGAAAGCACGTTCAAAAAAGTGAACAAAAGATGAAAGAACTAATCATCCATCAATTTTTTTTTTATGAAATTATAACAATTCCGAGGATCTTTTCATAAAAAGTCTTAATTCCCTCATCATGAAAAAAGAAATTTCATTCCTTCATGCACTAATTATCTTAGATAAAATGAGAATACCAAGTGCATTAGAAGCATTTGAGATTGGTAAATTGGAAAACCATTAACATCATTTATATTTCATGAACTTGGAAGTAAAAAACACACGTTGCTTGTGTCTTCTAATATCATCACATCATTGGCAAAAAGATGAATAAAAACTCACTTGACAAACTCGTTAATGTAATTCAGCCATGAGCTCACAGAAATGCCGTCTTGATTTCCAGAAAGAGCCTTGAAAAGACTGTGCACTGTGGGATGGTCAACTACACCAGAGATTGCAGGAGCAATACGAACAAAAGCCTCCTCAGTGACAAGTTTATTCTGCTAAACCCACAAAATTACATATATGAAGTGATCTCTCAAAATCATAAAGAAAAATGAAATAATACAATTATAATGAAGAAAATAGCTAGAAATCCTTGAACCAAGATATCTCCCAACTTCAATGTTCTATTATGATATCATTTGATTGAATTCATGAGATTGATGAAACAACTTTTTCCTAGATTATCATTAACAAGATGGAGGACACGTTTTTTGTTGTGCAACAGGGTGGATACTTTACATTTAAAAGTTAACTACTTTCCAGTTAGTCGTCTCCATCACCCTTAGAAATTCAAACATTGTGGTACAGTTCAATACACAAACTAAAGGGAGAATTCCCAACAAAAATTTTATCACTCTTCTTATATCTCCCATATATAATCACCGGCAAATTCAGTGCTGTTAGGGCAGCTGAATTACATTAACTAAAGGAAAGAACTGAACCTGTAAAGAAGCCTTCTCTGCATTGCTGGAAAGTTCATCAGTATAAGGATTGTCCCAGGCAAGCATGGTTATGAATATCAACCTCTGGAATGCAGGGTCCTACAGACATGTCCAAAAGCAATAAACATTGTATTTCCCTTTTGGAAATAAAAGAATAAAGTTTATTTAGCATTACAGCATTTGATAATTAGATGGAAAAGTAAAACAAAGAAATCCAGTAAGTTAGGCTTCTTCTGTCATTGCTGCTCTTTTTACTATTCAAATTTCCCAAAAAACAATTTGTTTTGCAGCAATTTTCAGAAAATTATTTCATGGTATGTGTGTGCTTCTGTTAGGAACCAAAAAGAAAATAAAAGAAAGATCTTTATGGAATAGGATGAAAAGATCAAGAAATATGAGAGAAATCTCTTTTTCTCCTTCTCTTTACATCCTAACAGCTTCCGTCTTTTGGAGGGAGGTTGCACAATTCTTTACCACTAGAAAGGTGGGAGAAAGTGCTGAATTGATGTTGATGAAATTGATGACCAGTGACTCCAAAACAATACTGTAAAGATTGCACAATATTTGACGAAGAGCTCATCAAACAAGGGCAGGGCTCAGGTATCAACAACTATTGGTGAGAGTGAGGATTCACATTGAGGTTTTAGGTGCACAGCAACTGGAGATGTCACAAACATATACATGAGACTTGGTATTCTTGACGTAGACAACCAATCAGCTTGGACCACCTTCAATGGCTACCTGCCATTTGATGACATTCTTGACCAGCTCGTTCATGCTAATATACTAGGATTTAGTGGTCCTCAAGCAGTTGGCACAGACTATTATTCAGATGATATGCAGAAGGGAAGTACAAATATGGGAAGGAGGAGTGGTGTTGATCAGATGATATGCAGCAATATGAAATACAAAACATTATTTTATTCGTTTGAAAATTGTGTCAGTAAATCAACTTTAAAACATATATAATGAACAAGGAAAAAAATGCTTTCCCCTAACAATAAAAATGAAATGATAAAACAAAAATACCATATACATGTCTGATGAAACCATGAGGAACTTTGATAAAACAAAACAGAAAATGAACTTCAGAACATAGTTTCCATCATATCATAAAAAGAACAATATTCTATACCTGGAGGGAAGGATGAATAGCAGAACCATCCCTAGACAAAAATCTAAAGCAGCAATACTCAACCAAATTACGGGCATCATTATATACAGATTCAGGCACTAGCGCTCCAAATATTTTCTGCATTTTCTTCCCAGTCAATCCATTCATCCTGCATATCTTATTTTCAAAAGGTCAAATAATAATTTTTATATCAGTCTGATAGGCATGAAGCAAGCACGCAATACAAAAAAGAGAAGACCCTCATTAATGGTCCTTCATAGGATTCAATTTTCCAATGAAATTAAATTAAAAAAAGCAAACACATGCCAACTGATTGATAGCTCACAATCACAATCCCGCATGGCAACAGCCCTCCCCATTAAGATCAGAGATCGGGGTGCTTGATGTTGTGGATTCCTTCCACAGGCCCCAGGGAATTGGGACTTCATTGAACTCGAGAAATAAACATTCAGAATTCCAAATAAAGATAGAAATAATTTGGTTTCTAAGACACATTTGAGTACCAACATGGTTTCCTTCCCCAAAAACAAAAAATCTCCTCCCTTCGAAACACTAGGAAGGAATAACAGTCTAACATCTTAAGTCCCTTTCAGAAGTCTGCAACACTAATATATCACAAGAACTGTGACATCACATCCTATAATTGCCCAATCCAAAATTAATATGAAAATAACTGCCCAATACATAATTATAATAAATTAGATTTTTCCAATCAGACATTCTATATAATCCAGAAAATAAAAGTAATATACATCCTAATACGAAAGCTGTTTAGCTATGCATTTAGTAAAAATGATAAATTGAAAATTTTATTCTTGAATATCTCAGTCATAGCTCCCATCATAGCTAGCTAGCAAGAATCACACTTCTTATTTTTGGATTAAAGAAAACAATTTAAGAAACTACTGAAATCATCAGAACGAATATATAATCATTTTAAGGCAAAAGAAAAGGAAGAGCAGAAAATATACATTATGTAGTGTCTTCTCTTATTGCACTATATTTTTCTGAAATTTTGAGAATAAATAATTTTACCATGCATTCCAATTGCAAAAGTAAAAGCATATTTCATAGAGCACTTCAGTTATATACTTTGACCTTGAATTTGTTAATTTGTAATCTTTTTGATGAATGAATGCACTTCAATTATATACTTTAGTCTACAATTTCTTAACGTATAATCCCTTTGATGAATGCATTGACCCAATGACTAATAAAAAAAATTTCATCCAAAAGAGAATGATCTAAGTGTCTTCACCTGCTGAATTGTTCAATACAAATTACAGCAGCTAGAGAAAGAACCCCACATGGCGTTCTGCGGTCAATTGTCTGCTCTATCATAAATATGTCTTCCATGAATTGAAATCCAAAATCATTTTCAGGATCAGGCTTCTTACTTTGACCAGGTTTTGCAAGTGGAAAAGTCACTTCGTTCAAAAAATTTTGGGTCCTTGACATCAATACATTCAATCTTTCTTGAATAGAACCTTTGAAAAAGAAATCAAAGTTTAATTATTAAAATAAACAGCCAGAATGAGAGGCACCTGAAAAAATACACTACGTAACTCAGAGATGTTATATTCTTTTAACCTCTTCCTAGTTTCACAAACTTGAAAACAAAAAGGAAAAACATGTAATAATGAGAATTGGAAAATAAGCTGATTTAAGATGATAATTTAGAATTTTACTAAAAGCTAAAATACCAATTAATCACATGCACCAAGCAAACAACTCAGGCACAAGGTTATCAAATTGAGATTCAAATTGTGAATGATCAAACTAGCTTTTGAATCCTGAGTCATAATTTGAATTGAATGATAAGATTCAAAAGACAGTGAAAAATAGCATCAAATATATCATAAGATTGTATATACTGTTCAATAAAATAATTTTAAACTAGAAAGACCTTATATCTCAGTTTGTAAGGCCTCTACTTTGAAAGACTGGAAACCAAACAATGCAATAGCCAATTAGAGAGCATAAATTGAATGAGAAAAACGACAGATAAAGTAGTGGAATAACCAAATAAGATAAGTTCAAAAGTGTTCCTTCAATTCCTTTTAATTTCAACAATTTAAGCTTATATAACTTTCCAATTCGTTTCATGAAATTTGGTAAAAGAAAAACAATTGTTGAACTGTATGATTCACCAATTCCTTCATGTACAGTAAGGTTGAAAATCATTTGAGATTCATCTTATGATACAAATGGATATGCAGCAAGATTGCATCGATAGTAAGATTCAATTTGTGAATGAAGAACATAAACAACTGAATAGGTGTGTCACTATGAATGAGGCAAAAAAATTATAAGTAAAAAATAGTAATTTAAAAATAATTGCAAGTGAATTGACCATGGTTGGAAACACACATAAGAACCACACATGTAATCTAATCTAACCAAACTCAAACAAGAAGCTTAAAAAGTGTGGTGGCACTTTGAGCATAAGAAGGAAGAAGAGAACATACCAGTACTTATGTCATTTAGCTTCCACTTATCCCCTAAAGACTGTGGCACAAACTTGAACGGAAACTTTTGCTCTGAGAATATTCTTCTCGAATATTTGTATGCACAAAAACCTCTGTGGGCAGAAATCATGTATCTGGGAGATGTCCCCAACTGGGTCATCGGAAACTTTGACCCCATCATATATTTTCTTTTGTTCCGTACTAAAGATTCAAACTTTGAGAAGCATCCAACAACAAAGAGAGAAATAACTGGTTAAAACAGAAGAGGGTGAGACTTGGGAGAGAAAATGATAGAGATCATCCATTCATGCTTCTGTAGTTCTTCTGATTGCTCTGCTTTTGTATGGTCTTGTTAGGTGAAAAAACATCTATATTAGCATATATTATTAATTGTGTTATTGAAAAACTAATAATAAGTATTTCCTTACTTAGTATTTTATTCGGAATCATCACATGTACATTTCCAAATCAAAAATCACATGTCCATTTCAAGAGATGATCCTATCCGTTCAAGGTCGAACCGAACAGCGAATAAGATTAGAACGACCAACAAAATATCTTCTGTTTGGTATTTTGGAACAATTTATATTTTCTTAATATATGTGTGTATATATATATATATATATATATATATATATATATATATATATATATATCTACTTATTTAAAGATAGACATGTAAAAATAAATTAATAAATAGTATTTCCAAGCATAATTTTTATTTTATATTTTAAAAATATTTTACCTAAATTTTTGTGTGTAAATATGACTTCAGAATATAAATACATACAAGTTAAATTTAATTTTCATATTTTTCTCTGATTAAATTTAAACAAATAACTATTATGCAGTCCATCAATCTAATTAACATGTAGAATTTGTATTTAAATTAAATTACTTGTTAAAAGAAAGTAATACAAATTTATTTTAAAGTTTTTTACTCACTTTTTGTTATGTTTACGCAGTTCTCGTTTACATCTTTCATTGTTATTATTATTTTCATTGATTTAACATTAATTATATTAAATATATATTTTAGTCTTTATATATTTTCAATGTTTTTAATTTTTTTTATGCGTACAAATATTAAATTAGTCTTTATATGAAACATTATCAATTTAGTCTTTGTATAAATACAATTTTCGTAGTTTTTCCTAAAAAATAACTTTCTTTACTTGATTTTTTTACACAAATTTTTAAATTTAATATTATACAGACTAATGGAATTAAAATTACATATAGAATTGACAATTATAGAGACTAAACTAATAATGTCTCTATGCATAAAAAATGATTTAATATATATTTATATAAAGAGACCAAACTGATCATTTATAATAGAAAAACTAAAATCTTTTTTTTTTATGACTTCTATATTTAACATTTGAAAAAACATAGTATTGCTAGCTTATATCATTTTTTAATTTATCCATATTGTATTATTAACTAAAATTAACTTTAAAATATTTAAAAACTATAAAACTGGAAGAAAAATCTTAAATTAAACGTAATAATCATAAATATAACTTGAGATACATTGTGTGATTTAAGAGGATTATGTTATATTGTTGATTATTTTTCTATCTCGTGTTGGCTGTGTGAGCATCCATAACAATACAAGAGTGTTTATACAAAGTAAGATTTATTCTATTTGAATTATATTTATTATAAGTTGATCTAAAATTACTATCAAGTTATTTGGATCAGATAATCAAGTTTATTAATTGATTATGAAACGTGAATGGATGAAACATTTTTTTTCACGTGCAATTCACTTTTATTATTACTAGAATGTGTAAAAAAATAATTTTAATAAAAAGAGAATTTTAATTATTATATGTAAGTTATGTCTTGTTACCATGATTTTATTTGAATTAAGTTTAAATATATGTAAGTTGTGTCTTGTTGAGATGATTTTATTTGAATTAAGTTATGATATTATTTCATTGTTTTCGTGTGAATAGAAGTTAAATGAAAAAATTGTTATTAGACAACGACTTAACACAAAATTAAAATAATAAAAAAAAATTGTATTGTTTGAACACGACTTTTGATTAACACGATATTTGATGTATAAATATATTAAGTAAAAAAAGTAATGCATTAGAAAAATATTTAGCAATTTATTTTATAATATTTTAATAAATTATGTTAAAATATGTTTAATAAAGTTCGTTAAAGAATTATTTAATTGAAAATATTTTTTAGTAACTTTCATCGGTTATAGAAGATAAATTAAAATTTAGTTTAAAAAAATATAAACAATGTTAATAAAAGATTGTTATTTAAACAATTTTGTTATATTATAACATTATTTAGTAGGCAATTAATTTTAAAAAAAAATGTTTTGTTACTTTAATAGGAAATAGAGGGTGCATGATATGTATGATATGAGAGATAAAGGAAGAAGAAGGATGTAATGTGAGTAAGGCATGGCCTTATCTTCTACCTCCTTCTTTTCAACTCTCAATACCACATCTTCACTACCCCATTTCCATGCCCCAAAGCTTTCTTCTTCTTATTCTCACTTCCCAACTACTCCCTCCACCACCCATCTCCCTCTCTCTCACAAATGGAGAGCAAAGGTTTCATTTTTCACTTCATTCTTGAAGAAAGGGAAAGATGCCAAGATTATCAAGGAAGAACTCCTTCAGGCCATAGCACCGCTTGATCGAGGGGCTGATGCCACTCTGCAAGACCAGCAAACGGTTGATCAGGTCAATTGCATGCCTTTCATTTTCATGCTTTCTTCATTTCCTCAGCTAAGCCTTGTCTAGAACCATGAAAGCTAATTAGTGTATTCTTTTGGTTTGTTTAACTAGTAGTGCTGCTTACTTTGTCTATGGAACTCTACACAGTCCGTGAAACTCCAATTTTGATAAACAATGTTGTGGTTTTTTATGATTAATTTTCTCTCAATAGAATTGTGGCCAATTTTCCAACTTCACTTGCATTTTTATTCTTGATTCGGAGCAAATTTTGTCTGAATAGATTGCTAGCGAACTTGAGGAAGTTAGTCCAATAAAGGAGCCCCTAAAGTCTAACCTACTGGATGGAAAGTGGGAGCTTATATACACTACATCGCAGTCAATCTTGCAAACCAAGGTAAACAATTTTTTCCCTAGCTTAAATTCATGTTTATGTTTATATTCAGGTGATAAATTCAGGCAAAATTGAACTAAACTTAACTACATAAAAAAAATGAACAATTTTAGAAAAATCTTTTCTAAGCTTTAGTTTAGTTTTTTAAGGTTGAATTGCCCCTAAACCAGACCTACCAATGTGTGTAAGAGGGTATATATATGGGTGGTCCGATAGCATGTGGAGTGACAAACCCAAGAAACTATCGTTAATATAGAATTTAAATTACTTTTATACCATATTAAGAAGTGAATTTTAAGTTTAACCTTATAAAACCTGTTCATCAAGTAAGATTTGCACCCATATGAATGTCCTTATCTCTGAACAATTTGGAATCTCCAACAACTGAACATAACAGTAGCTTGTGAAATAGACAAATATAGAAAATATGCTATAAAATAAGAAGTTTAATGAGGATAGTTCAAACACTTTGTAGTTCAAATCGGTTGAACAGTTTATAAGGAATTTGTAGTCCAATGCAATTCTCCGGATTTGTTGGCAATTCAGTTTAATTAGTCGAACCATTCTTATATCTCAATTCAGTTCTGCAATAATTTAATTCAAATCATGCATTTACCCACCCCTATCTAAGATATGTTAGATACTGTGATGCAGCTAATGTTTGCAAGCATATAGCAGGTTGTTTCCTTCTTTGCTGTGTTCAAATGTTATTTTTTGGAGCAAAGAATCATGTTCACGGAATGCACTTTGAATTCTGTTCATATTAATTGTCAAATTAAATAAAAAAGAGAAAACTATAATGAGTTGTGATAAATTTAAGTATATAACGCTTAATTTGATATTTGAGGATAGAAATCTAACTAGAGTAATAATTTAAGAGAATTAAATTTTACCCTAGATATGATACAATCAACTCTTGTACTTTATATGCAATAATTGGAGTTTAAAAACCTTAATCTTTGATTTGGAGAGTTCATTATAATAGTATATCATAAATGTTTTGTATTGATTGAAGAAATATACATTTAGTTGTAGAAAAAATATACAACCGCCTGAAAATTTTAGAAAGATAGATTTTGTTGTTTTTGGTTTTGGAATTTCTCCCACAGTATGGAATTGTCTATTTAATACTGTTCAGTAGTTAAGATTATGTGTCTAATTGTTTTCTCTTTATCAGATATGATATCTACCAATTTTTGCGTGCTAACTTTTTCAATAATGTGATGACAGAGACCAAAGTTGTTGAGATCAGTTGCAAATTATCAAGCAATCAATGTGGATACCCTAAGGGCCCAAAATATGGAATCTTGGCCATTCTTCAACCAGGTAAAACTTGTGAAATTGAGACAACTTTTCACTATTAATGCATTCTCACTTTGACAGTCTTGTGTAAACAAAAAGTCAATATTGTGTAGGTAACAGCGGATTTAACACCTCTAAATCCCAGGAAAGTGGCTGTAAAATTTGATACTTTCAAAATTGGAGGCATTGTAAGTATTCAGTTCAGAGTCTCAATAGTTATCATTGAAATTCTGTTTTAGCTAACATTAGATTTAGAACGAGTGAGTAAAGTTTTGCAAATTCTGTGAAGGTTTTTATGCAAAATTCCATTAATCTAATAAGCTCCACCAAAGTCCATACACATTATATTAGTCACAGTTTTCTACCCCTTTAACTTGGGCCTGATTAAGTACCCTAATGAATGAGTGATGTGTATGTATATTTCTGCCCTGTAGAAATAATAGCTTCTGAGCATGATCTATTCCATCACAATGTACACATGCAGATACCTATTAAAGCACCCGGAAGAGCTCGTGGGGAACTGGAAATAACATATTTGGATGAAGAACTGCGGTGAGTTACCAGCTAGATTTCATGTAGAGAATATTTTAGTTGGATTCATGTTTATTCATTTTGGAGAAAAATGTTTTTGAACCCATTGGACGACCTTGCATACCTTAT
This sequence comes from Phaseolus lunatus, assembly GCA_013389735.1. Taxonomy (NCBI): domain Eukaryota; kingdom Viridiplantae; phylum Streptophyta; class Magnoliopsida; order Fabales; family Fabaceae; genus Phaseolus; species Phaseolus lunatus. The sequence goes on from CM023862.1 coordinate 36,033,072, forward strand.
CTCCATTGTAATTGTTTTCCTGTCATCTGGTATAGATATCAAAAACTCATTGTCATAATAATGTAACAGAGTATCAAGAGGCGATAAAGGAAACTTGTTCATATTGAAAATGGTGGATCCATCTTACAGAGTTCCTGTATGATGGCATTGTCAGCATTGCAGTGCAACACTTGTGTTCAAGCACTTTCTGTACAAAGTGATAAAAGCAAGTATGAAGATAATCTTAAGCTCTAAATGAGTTCTACTCTTTTACCCCTTAGAAATTTGTAATATTGTACTATGTGGGAAAATGTATGATTCAAAAGAAGTGGTTAACCATGTTTATGGATTTAACTCTCCAAAAGAAGGTTCAAGTGAAAAGGTTGGTCACTGGTTTGAATACATGCATGTATGAATTTATCTATATACCTAATATTGACTGTTTATTTATTTATCAATACTTTAACTGTATCAGATCCAATACTTATTTAGTATAATGTGAGATGCTAACATTCGAATTTGTAAAAGAAAAAAATGTTTGTATTTAATATTTAATAAACATATCTTAAACAAGATTTTTTTCTGAAGAGATGAGTAAAGATGTGATAAATAAATAGAATGAAACATAGCAAGAGGAAAGAAATATATATTTAATATTTATATTTAACATTTAATAATCATATCCCAAACAAGATTCTCACTGCAAACATAAGCAGATGTGATAATCAATATGAAGAAAAAAAAGACACCAAGAAAGAAAAAAGGACCATAGTAACTCAATTATAATTTGATGGTAATCAACATGTTTTGTTTGAACGATAAGAGAAAAGTTTTAAAAAGTTATAACATGATATTTATAAAATGCTGATTAAAAAAATTATATTTATAAAATGACCAAATTACCCTTATTATAAATTAATTTTAATTAAATATTAAATTATAATATTATTATTTAAGATATTTAATGTTATTATTTTATTTATTAACATAATTGATTATATATTTTCCCTTCTTCTTCCAACTAACAGTTCTAACTATAATTGTCTTTTTCTTTTCTTTATTCCTTCATACGACAAGAAGCAGTTCAAGTCTTTCTTTCTCAATTTCGCACAAATAAACACATTGTAAAATTAATTATTTTTCTTTCCAAAATCACACATTGTAAAATTGATTTTTTTTCTATTCTGGAAAGAAAGTTCCAAAACCAAACCCATTTTGTAAACTATTCAAATTATAATTACATTCTATATAATTTCATAGTACACAAACAAAATTATTGTGTATCATATTTATTAGAATTATGAAGTCTTTTTATAGATATACACATATTCTTGTAAGTATTTAATTATTTTATTTAATTAATGTATTTATTAGGATACCCTCCTCTCATCACAATGAATTTGTTTGAACGGTCAAAAAAATTTGAAATACCTAAAAGAAAAAGCGGGATAATTTTTCGTTCCACCCTCCTCTTCTCCAATTTTTTAGCTTATAAGGCAAACCCTCAAATCTCTCTCTCCCCAGAGAGATTCCGCATACCCAAAAGGATCAGATCTTCATTCTCTTTCAATTTCTCACTCTGTAAGTTCTTTCTTAGACCCCTTTCTGTTTCTACATTGCCGAATTAAAGAAAATTGTTATTTTTTGAGTTCGATGTAATACTAGTTTTATACATTTGGGTATGAATGAATTCTTTCAATCAATTTACAAGATTTGGTATTAATCTTCTGTCTGTAATTGCAACATAATGTTAAAATCTCATCTAGGTCCTCTCTATGTTGTGCATTGCTTCAGAAGTAGAATTTAGATATCCCGTGCATATAATTCATATATAACCGGTGTTCAAATCTGTTGTCAGTAACAAAGTAACGTGTTGGTTTTCGAGTTTTCAAAGGAAAAAGATTTTGGAGCTAGCTCAGAGGGGTTGTGAGTTCCAATAATGTAAACTATTGAACACGGATCGTGGAATTGTGAGATTAAAATAATTATGGGAGTCTTTATCTTTTTTAACTTTATTCTTTTTTTCATATTGCTGTTTGGAAAGGTGTTTCTGAATCTGTCCATTTCCATTGACAATAATTTATTTTGATTCTTTTTCCTCATCAGCGATGGAATCTCTCCCCGATGCCATTCTTCAATACATCTTGTCACATATCTGTAATGCTCGAGATGTGGCTGTTTGCAATTGTGTTTCTAAGAGATGGAGGGACTCGATAGTTTACATCAGAACTCTTTACTTTCCTCGCAACTCTTTTGATAACCCTTTGGTTGGTGAGAGGCCGGAAGAGATTGTGAAGAGAATGGTATCAGCAGTTGTGCGATTAGAAGAGCTAATTGTATACAGCCCCTTCTCCCCTTCTGGCCTTGCTTCATGGCTATCACTAGTTGGTCTATCTCTTTCGCAGCTTGAGCTTAGAATGGACAACCTTGCTGACATTCAAACCTCCCTGCAACGCCCTTCAAAATTGGACTGCATTGCTGCTGCAAGGAATTTGAAATCTCTCAAACTCTGGGGTGTCTTAATGATACGTTCCCCGAAATGGGATGTTTTCGAAAATCTTAGGACCCTTGAAATAATTGGTGCAAGATTGGAGGAACCTGCATTGACTGCGGTGCTTCAGTCATGCCCATATCTGAGAAGGTTCCTACTGCTTGGATGTGAAGGGGTTAGATCAATCTCAATTGACCTTCCCTATTTGGAGCAATGTAAGCTGGATTTCTATGGTCTGGGGAACTGTTCACTTTCACTAACCTCATCCAAAATTGAATCTCTTGAGGTACAAGGCTGTAGTTGGATTAGGGTTCCTGAAGCCCAGCATTTGAGGAATCTTTCAATTTCCAATAGTGCAGGTAATTGAATTTTAAGTCATTCTTATACTTTCCTTTTACTGGGCTTTTTTTGTTCTCTAGTAAACTCTAATGTATTGTCATTTTGATTAAGTAGGCCTAATGTTCTCTCCTCTTTTCATGTTAATTGCTTTCAGGGAGAGTATACATGGTTGAGTTTGGAAACCTTCCAGCTCTGGAGTTCCTGTCTATGAGGGGTGTTCAGTGGTGCTGGGATGCAGTATGCAAAATGCTGAAATTGGCAAGTGAGGTAAAGCATCTTTATATGAAGGTGGAATTCACTGGGGACTTCGAGGCCCTTCAACCCTTTCCCGAGGTTGATTTTGTTGATTTTTTCAACAGCCATCCCCAGCTGCGCAAATTTGACATCCATGGAGCCATGTTTGCCGCACTTTGTCAGAGAAACAGTCTGAAACATGTAAATTTATAATAACAATTTCATATTATAAATCTGATTAAGGTTTTCTACGAAATCTTATCTAATAAATGTTCATCTGCAGGTGGATCCGGGATTTTCAATTCCATGTTTAGAAGAGGTTGTGATCACAGTGAGATCACCATTAAATGCTGAACAAAAAATGAGCACTCTCGAATCCATGTTGAAGTATGGCAAAAATCTGCGGACCATGGTTATCAAGATTCTTCAGATGAAGAGCACTCATAGCAGTGCTGATGATTTTTTTGATGAGATTTGCCGGTTTAGATACATGAACCATAGGATAGTTCGAATAGAATAAAGATTAGATCATTATTTCTTGATGCATTTTTAATACAGGACATTGCGTGCTGGTTTCCAGTTTCAGATGAACTGCTGAGTTGATGTCTCAATTTTGAGGAGCTTATGGTTTTGATTGTCATTTGAAAATTGATAACCTCCCAGTTTGGGCAGTAAATGGTTTACCACTTTTCCCATGATTACCAATAGTACAAGATAATAATGCCGCTACTATATTTGCCTCCAAGATAAGCTCAATTGAAATTTGATGCAATTCATTTGATGTTATGATTATGGTTGATTGATATGATACTGCACCATTAAAAGATTTACATGTTTGTTATGATGATGATTAGATTCTTTATGATTTACAATTCAATAATAGTAGTAAATGTATTTAACCAATGATGCAGAGTCTATGCATCACTCCAAACTTATGAGGAAAGAGACTCGTGGAACAAATCAATTACTAAGGCTATCGCCATCAGGGGTACTTATCAAATTCAATCTGTAGTCTGGTTCAGATTTAAACCTTAATAATGTTAAGTTATATAACTTCAGCAAATTGTATAAAATTTTCTATATTATGTAGGTAGTATAAATCCTGCACCTACGAGTAAAGGGAGAGGAACACAGAGTTTGTCCTTGACTATATAAGACCCAACACAGGAACAATGATCAATTTCTTAAAATGTTGATTGCGGTAAACCAGTGCTTTAGAATGAAGTTACTTTTACTATTCCATAACAGTGTATAATTCCTTATTAAGACCATGTGCCTTAAGCACACAAACCCAACTTTATCTTACTCATCTTATAAATTCTAAGCAACCCCATTGTGTATCCATACAAATTGTAGTTATACTTAGACATAAAAACTAACTTGTATTTCTACGGTAGATTAAGGGCAAATTCTTTCAGCATCATACAATTTGAATTTCTATCTTATTGCCTTTCAAAATTTTCAAATTTATCCTTTATTTTGGATTTAAAAATCTGGAATTCAAAAATATAATTGGAAAATCCAAATCTCATTCCAGAAAAATAAATTTAAAATGCAAAAAATACATTTTTGGACAAAAAAATCTAGAACCCAAAATCTATAAATACATTCTAGAAAATAATTTTCAAAATTCAAAAATGTGTTTTAAAAATCCAAATCTAGAAAAATATTCCATAAAAATTGGGTTTAAAAAGTATTTTTTTTATTTGCACGCTCCTTTCATTTAAGTTACTTTCTTCAAGACCCAGTTTTAATATTAATGATTTTGGCAAATTCTCATTGGACCATATCAATTACAATATGCACCCAATCTTCTATTGAAATGAAAAAAATATTTCCACAAAATGATGAAAATGAGCTTAAATAAAAGGAGGGTTTGGATAAAAAAATATTTTTGGAACTCCTTTTCTGTAATATATTTTTAAATTTCATAATACATTTTTAGATTTTTGAATTCTGGATTTTTTTTTATATAATGTAATTTATGGATTTCCTTTTGGCAGAACGAGAATTTGACTTTGAATTCTAGATTTTTAAATCCAGAATAGAGGGTAATTTGAAAGATGAAAGGGTGCATGTTGAAATTAATATGATTCAGGAAGAACTTGCCAATGTTTTTTCACTTCTTTTTTTCCTAAATACACCACTTCGACTACTTTGTACTTGTTTCATTTTTAAGTTCCTTTTCAACTCCCATTCTTTCCTATTTGCACCCTCTATATCATATATGCACCCCTTTCGAGTTTCTTTCTTCCACAAGTCATTCACCATTTTTGCTTTTGCTGCTACCAAACCTTTTGCCATCATAATCCATGGTCCAACCAATACTGTATTGTATTGGTGAAAAAACATGTTTTGGGCATCATCGATCGTCGCAGTTAATCTTTTCTCAGATAAAGTAATTAATAAATTATAGTATTATTTTATGTAAAATTTTCAACAACTTCTAGAAAAAGTAAAATCAATAATCTTTCGATGATTTAGTTTTCTAACTAACCGTATTTTTTGCTAGTTTGAAGTTAACTTTTACTCAGTTTTTAAAAGTTCTCTTCTCTTACATTGTCATAAACACGTACAAAGTGTAAAACCATACTTTTTAAGTTAAGAACAAAACGTTTACTTCAATTAAGAAGTTCTCATCAATTAATAGTGCTTCCTACATTTGAACTGCAAAGGTTAAATGTGATTTTACACATTTGAGTCGTGTCTCCAAACATGCTACAAATTAATTCAAACAAGACAAAGCAAATTTCTGTGGATAAGGAAATGGAAACAGTGCAAGAATTTCACTACTTGTGAAAGAAGCAAAGCTCATAAAAGTGTCATAGTTATAAAAAAATCCTTCTTTAAGATAAAAAGTGTAGCACCATCTAAATAAGCTTTTTCTTGTGGAAGTATCGCTTCAAATGCAACAACTGCAAAACTGAAACTGCAATGCAGACACCTAAGGACAAAAAGCTAAACCACATCACTCTGGTATTTGTTGATTCACTCACGTTCCTCATCTCTGCTTCCCTGAGTAAATTTCCCAAAACACAAACAGAACAAATATGATACATCAGAAAAGTTCAAACTCTTGCAACAAATTTAATTTTGCAACAAATAAAAGTTACCTGCCCCTCAGAAACATCAAATTCTCGTGGATAGACTCCACTGATCCTTCTAGCTTTTTCAACTCCAGCTCTACTCCCTAGCCATCAATGTTAAATCAAGTATATAAATATTTGACTAAAATCGTATCAGTATTTCAACAAACTCTTCAAGTATGCACTAAAGGTAGTATTTCTGCTCAGTGTACAACCAAAACCATCAAAGGACAAATATGAATGAAATGTTTACCTGAATCTTCTCTCTTTTAGCAACCGAATCCCAATCCTTGGCTGCAATTCCAGTTTTCCATTCAAGGTCCACAATAACGTCTCCACCTCGATCATTACGAACCACCCAGAAGCATGCAAGGTACAGTCCACTCTCTCGAGATGTAAAAGCCAAATTACCCACCGTTATGCCATCCATATGATGAAGCTCGTTTCCATATGGTGATGACACCTGAACAAAACACATTACTATGCCAAATATCCTTCAACCAAACATGGGTAAATAATCGGTATAATTCATCATTTCATGTAATAAAAACATACAGACAATACGAGATATCTGCAGAATTTCTGCAAGAGTAATGTTAAATGAACCTAATTGACGATACAAGGTGTTCATGAATCATATTTCTTATTTGAAACCGTCGCACAGTTGAGATCACGATCTTACGCATACGTTACACAGTTATTTATTTTGCGCAGCAATTAGCAGATATTAAAAGAAAAGAAACGGGCAATGCAGATACGATATAAAAATCATGCATGGGCTGAGGTCAAAACAGTGGAAACAACAATGAGTGTCTGGACAGAGGGCAGAAGAGAATTGAATTTGGAGAGCGACCCAGGAAATAAAGAGGAACAGGGTGTGCGAAAAATGTTACCTTGGCGGAAATGGTGGCGTTGGGGGAATCAAAGTTCCCAGTGGCGACGATAGAGTAATGGACCAAAACGACGACGTTGCGATGGATTTCTTCGGAAACGCACTTGGTGCCGGAGGGTGGTATCGTTAGCCATAATGCGCGAGAGGTGGAGAAGAAGAAGAAGAAGACAAGTGGCAGCAACATTGACATGATAATAATGTCTGTGCTATGTTCTTCACATACACACAGTTTAATGAATTGTTTGTAATAAGAATGTGAAACCAGTGTCTGTGTGTGATGGATCTAATTTTGATTTGAGGAGCAAAGTTTCTTCTGATGTGACCAACAACGTAGTAACATGTAACATCTGTAACTGCCTCTCTTGCCTTGTCTCCTCTAGTTTCTGTTTTCTTTTTTTAGCTATTCTCTCATCATCGTTTATTATTCTTTCTTTCTTTGCTTTTTCCATTATGTCTCTTTCCTTCATTAAAATAACCTCCTACTTATTTAATATACACGTTCAAGGTTAATTCAGATTATATTGCCAATTACTCTTAATTCAGTTTATTATATATAACAAAGGGAAATTTAGGAAACAAAATTATTTATACTAAGAGTTCTTAAAATTATATTAATTAATTTTCTTAATTAGCATGAATTACTTTTATTTTTACTTATATTTGAGTTTGAAAATAATGTGTTAGACAGCTTGTCACAAATTATAAGTTAGTAAATAATTAGAGAAAAAAATATGTTTCGTAACCAATTTAGTACCTGTGTGAATGCAAGCTCATCTGTTTCATATTAATCTAATCTAAATTAATTTATAAAATATGGATAGAGTAAGTCCGTCCTATTAAAGAAATACAAACGATTTTTTAAATGAAGAAATACATTAAAAAAAATTAAATATAAATTAATTTAAAAATAAAATAATTAATTATTATATTATTAAGTTAAATATTATTTTATAAAAAAATATTATTATTTAAAATAGTTTCTAAAATTATAATATTAAAATTTTAATTACTAATATTTTAAATTTTAGCATTGGTCACTAATTTAATTAAAAGTTAAATATAATTTCATATTATTAAACAAACGAACCTCATTTCATTAAAAACAAGACAAAATTGTCCCACTTTTGATAAAAAAAAAAACTAGCTGCAGTTGATACTTTGAAAAAAGAAAAGCATATGGAATAGCATTGGTTGTTTTAGACCATTTTTGCTTACTCAATACTTAGATGAATTTTTAAGTGCATTATTTTAGGGTAAGGATCCAAAAAGTCAAAAATCAATCCATACTTGGAAATGATAAGACATCAAAATTTCAAAGCAATGGTCCCACCCTCCCACTATCATTCCTATTCTCACTAATTGGAAAGAAAGGAACAAACTCAACGGTTACACTGCAAGTCCTTTTCATGTAACATTTTTTTTTATCACCATCAATTGTTGCAAAGAATTACTCAATTTTTTTAATGGTAAACTTAATTAAAAATCTTTTTTTTTTCATTTTTAACTCGCTTTCAGCTTAATAAATTAAAAAGATAATTTTATCACCATAAAAAAATTATTTAGTTTTTTCTCATCTTATTTTAACTTTTGCTAAAAATTACTATAGTGAAGCTAATCCAATGTGGGTTTGGAACCACATATCCCATGTGGAAAATTCTGGCCCTAAAAGTTGAAACTTTTATAAGATATCCCCCCACCCACTTTCTTCTTGCACTAAACACACTCACACAGTTGGATCTGCTTCTTCCATCACTCAGAAAAATGGAAGCTTTACTTTCCCAATTCACCTTCCTCTCAGATGAGGCCCTTCAAGACAAGAACTTCGACCCTTCCACAATTGAAGATCTAATGAAGCTGTTCGAGATTGAATCCTACAAGGCATGGGCAGCTGCTGAACTTGAGCAAGAGAGAGAGGTGGAGGAAGCAGAAGCTGGCATGCAAGAAGCTGAGGAGTACCTTGACTCGGTCATGGAGAGTGCCATGGATGAGTTTAGACGCTTTGAACAAGAGCTGGAGAGGATGGCAAAAGAGGAAATGGAAGGCCTGGTTCAAACTGCTGAGAGAGCCAGAAAAATGGGAAACTTGATGGAAAAAGGTGCCTCTGTTGCTTCCAAGAAGTATATTGAGGCTGCACTCAATTCAACCACTGCTTCCATGAAATCAGCTTGGAAAGGTCTCTCTTCTGGAAAAGTTCATCCTTCTTAATATATATCCAACACCCTTTTCCTCATTCTATATGTATTCTGTTCAGGTTAAACCTGCCAATAAATATACTTCAAATTCCTTTACTCTTTATTGTTATTTTCACTTTTTAGTTGCATTGCTGCTTTGGAAAAGTAGAAACTTAATTAGATCAGAATCGTGCCAATTTAGATGCTGAGGAACATTTACCCAAAATGTAAACAAAAAACATATGCACTGTTGTGGATAAGGCGAAATCCGTGGTTTGAGTGCTTCTATCTGTATATGTAACAATACAAGGCTTATGTATGATTCAAGCAGCTTAATTAATGTTCAACATTGTTAGTATTTATCAATTTACATCTTTCTTGAGAGTGGGTATATTGCTTCTCTGATCTCAATTCCTGGACTAATTTAGAGGACAAATATTTCCAATTTCCATCACTTCTTTTGGGGTTTCCTGCAGATTAAATTGCTGTTTCCCCCCCTGAATCTTCCAAATTTAAATGGTCTTCTTAAGATGTGAAGATGAATCTTTTCTGTTTTCAGATTTTACAAATGTGTAGCTGCATAGCCCTACCCCACTTCAACCTATCTCAATGAAATCTTGAGTTCAAACAACATCATTTACAGTTTGTTTGCTTCCATTTGGCTAAGAACTTACTAGTTACAAGCTCTTTACCACATCATTTTGGAAATCTTTCTTGGAGATTCCACGTTTCATAAAGATTGAGTTCTTAAAGGGACAACTAAGATTGAGTTAAACTTAGTATCTGAACCTAAAGTCTTTCCTATCTTATTAACCAATTTTGTAACTTTTAAGTTATACTTCAAGTCCACTTCACCTTAGTTATCCCTTTAGAATCTGTTCTCACCAGCATCACAACGAGGATGTGAAATTGTTAGTGGCATATAGAGCAATTGAGAGTCTCTTCAGTCTTCACCCTTGATTGCCACAATCAAGAAAATGGGTATCCAGCTGATGATGAATATTTTATTATGCTGTAAATGCTTCTGAGTTCTGACAATGAAGATTTGAGTTCCTTTGCATGATGCACCTGACCTTGATTCACACAATTTATAAGAACATTCACGTCCAAGTTCTTATTTCAAGAATTTAGTATCCCTCAAGGGATTTTTTTTGTTGGCATTTATTTGGAATCTTTTGGGTTGGGAAGTTCCTTGATACACTTTAATGCCACAACTGGTGTTTTTCTCATCCCTCCCACTCTTCCACTCTTGTAATTAATCAGCAATGAATAACAATGTTTTCTTAAGGCCAACTTATAATTATTAACTATTTGGGTAACTTAAACTAAATATTTTGATTAGTTATTATGTTTTTCATAATTAAGTTTTAACTTTTTTATAAATTTTAATATTTTTAATTGATTTTTTATTAAAAATTTTGATTTTATTGAGGATCTAAAATTTTTCTAATTGAGTATGATTTTGTTAAAGTGGTTGTTATTTTGTATCTTGGTACAAGATAAACAGTCACATAATTTCATTTTACATCAATACTACATATATTTAGTTAAGAAAAAAATAGACACTCGATAAAATAAATTTTTTAATAGAAATTTAATTAGAAAAAATCAAATGTATGATATTAATTAAATTTTTTATTGTTAATTATAACAACATTTCTTTTTTAAACTATACAAGATTGAAGAAATTAATGAATAATTGAATCTATCTTAATTGCATGGAAGAATTTGAGTGGATTCCAAATATTATTATTCAATTTCATATATTAAAGACTAACAATCATAAATCACATTATTTTAGATTTTATTTGATGGATAGATGTGGCCATATATACATATATATATATATATATAAATGTCTTTGAAATATTAATAATTAATGTAAAAAATATTTATTTTTGAAAATTTGACGCCTCTAATGTTTTTAAAGGTTCCCCACGGGTTTCACACAGTTTAAGAAGTTGTATGTGAAATAAATCCTAAGCAGTGTTCAAGAATAAATAATACATACATTTATATGATAAAAGTTTTATAAATATTATCCAATCATATACTTGTGTATGCATAATAAATGCATAATAAGTTTATTATTTCTTATAACATCTATCTTTATACTAAGATGGATTTACATAATTTTAAAAAATATATATAATTCTTAAAAAATAATATTATTTTATAGAAATAGTATGCAGTTTTAGAAAAAGTTGTTTAATTACTTATTTTATCAAAAAAAAATATTTTTTTTATTAAAGAGTAAAATTGTTTAACTAAAAGATGATATAAAAAATAATTGTATAAATATATATTTAAAAGATATAGATAAGATGTTAGTTCCAGGGGTAAAAAAGATATAATTGTGAGATCGACAACTATAAATTGGTGTTGGGCTCGTAAAAGAATAACCCAACCCAAACACTCCATTCGACCCGTTTTTGTTTCAACCAAACACTATTTTAGTGTCTTTTTTTAATTCTAGTGTGACACATTAATTTAAAGTTGAAAAAGAAATAATAAATAAAAAAAGTTGGTCTACGTTTCTTCTTCTTCCTCTTCTTTCGTCGTTGTCTCCTTCACCGTGCATTAGGGTTTGCACTTTTGCAGAGTTTCAATTTACTCTCATTATCACACGCCCATTCCTCCCTAATTCTGTTTTCATAACTCGCAAAATCCTTCCCTTGTTCTTCTCTGAGAACGGATTTTGAAGATTCCCCATATTTTTTTCAGGTTGGATTTTTTTTTCTATTTTAAATTCATGCTTCTTTACATTTGAATTGGTATAGGACTGATCCATGGAGCGCTAATCTCGCTCTAGCTTTGATTTTTATGCTTTCAAATTTAATCCCCAAATTAATTATTTCAAGTTTTGGGTTTGACATCAATTAACAACTTCATAACCAGTTTGATGCACTTAAAAGTGATTATTATCTCATCTGATCCATTGATATGTATTTGCAGGGAAAAAAACAAACTTACGCCACTTCCTTTCTCTTTCCAATCTAATCTTGAGTTAAAAAAATATATATATATAAATATCTTAAGATTACTGGGGATCAGGTATTAAGATATGCCTCGAGACTTGTCGCGATCCCGATCGCCTCCCTATAGGCGGAGGCATTCACCATCTCCTGTGGGACATAGGTCTAGCAGGAGGAGCCGAAGAGACCGAAGCCGATCTCCCTATTCATCCTACTCCTACAGCAGGTGACCCCGTTTGTATATTTATTTTTTTCATGATATATTTTGTGTTGAGTTCTGATGAATTGGGGATTCATGTTTTACAAAAAACAAAATCTGTGTTAAACCTTTTATTTCTCAATACTTTGTTGCTGACTATCCTCTTTTATAATGTAACTGTAAACTGTACCGTGTTGCATGCTAGATTTTCTTTCAGGTTTGGTGCTCTATGGACGTACTGAGGACGTTATGCAATTATAGTACTTTCTATTTTCTAAAGGATTAGATTTGAACCTGAGAATATGACATGGGTTGTTTATTGAGTTGGGTTATAACTTATGATAGTGAACTTTTTTCCCTCTCAAGTAGTTGTCAAAAATCACATAAAAGTAAAATAAATCTTTATTCAAGTATTTCTTGAGAACTGACTATTTTTTTGTTTGAAGAAATGAACATGACATGTCAGGATTAATGAGCTATGGTATTTCAATGACCAAAATACGTAGTTCGAAGTTGAACCCCATGGCCGTTTATGCTGGTTATTTAAATTCAATATCTACTTGGTATTTTTGAATCATTCACCTTCCTTTTTGACTATGCTCAAGTGGACAAGAATGGGCAGTTCGATACCTTTTATTCTTCTGCTTGGTTCTCTTTTTCTGATGAGCTCCTTGATAATGAGATACATACTGTTTCTGCTGGATGATTAATATTGCTAATGTTCAAATATTTTACGACAACCTTGTCATAAGTGTCTGGTGATGGTGTTACTGACTTTGTTAGACATTCTATCGAGTTTCTTCCTTTTGCGGGATTTTTTTTTTAATAAGCAAAGGTGGAAACTCATCAAAATATATTGCATATAGAGCGTAATATAGAGAACAAGATAGGATATATGCTATTTATAACAAAATAAAAAAGATCAGTTCCTTGATGGGAAGTGAGGGACATGAACAGGTGGTGAGTGCTGATGGGGTGTTTTTTCATTGCTCGATTGTGACATTTGCTTCTTCATGTGGTAAAAGATGGAGCACACAATGGTTATTCTTAGCAATTTCTGAGGTAACTGTACATGTTTTGTATTTCGTGTGCTAGATGGTGGGCGGCATTTATAATCTCCAAAGATAGTTGTTTAGTTGCTGAAGTTCATTGCTTATAATCACATGTCGTCATACAGGCGAAAAAGTCGTTCTATTTCACCAAGAAGTTACAGAAGCCCTTCTACAACTCCAAGACGTCGTCGAAGCCGATCTCCATCTGCTAAACGACACAGAAGACATAGAAGTAGGAGTTCCTCATTTTCTCCTGCTCGTAAATCTTCCAGTCCAAGTCTTGGGTCACTAGAGCACAGAACTGCAACTGAAAAACAAAAGAAAGAAGACGAGAAGAAAAGGTAGATTAAATGCTAATAGTTTTTCTCTAACTCTACCTTTTTCTTCACTTTTCCTTATGCATTAATATGAGAGTCGGTGCTTCTGGTTTATGGTCAAAATTTCTGGTTTATGCTAGAACTTTGGAACACTGATGCTATTAAATGTGCATCTTTCATATGAAAAAAGGTGCATAATATCAATAAGACACATACTGCCTGAAAAATTGGGCAAGGAAGATTATTATGGTAAAATTTTGTAATTCTTTTTCTAATATTTTTTGGTGATTAGTTCTATCTATTCTCAAATGTTCCATCTGCCTTGTCTATTTCAAATATTCCCTTACTCTACTTTCTGGTATTTTATTAGTGTTCTGCTATTTGTTTTTATTTTGCTAAATTTCATGTTGTGTAGAACATGTTGGATTATTAGTTATATTACGAGACAGTTGCATTGGGGAAGACAATTTTCCTTGGTTTTGCGATTATGTTATCTTTTGGCTGAAGACTGATGCTATTAAATTTCTAGTCTTGCCCCTGTTTCCTCAGTCTCTCACCTGCTTCTTTCCTAACCTGCTAGCCTTCAAAGTATCTTAATTAGTGCTTTTGTTGTCTTCAAAGAAAAGAAACATAGAATAGTAGAACATTACATCTTTTTCTTCCATTTCATTTCCTCTGAGGCAGAACTCATCTCTGTCTACTTAATTACTTCAATTACTATTATTTGCCCTGGTCTTTACCAGAAATCTGTTGTTGGGTGGTGGGGGAGGGAAAACCTCCCACATCCTGATTTCTTGAATTCCCTTGGATCTATTATGGCCTCCCTAAAAAGTTAAAAAGATAAAGAAAGTAAACTTTAATGATTTTTACTTTCTGCTTATTGGTCACATTTTCTTGCAGTCCTATGAAACTGAAATTCTATATCGTAATTGTTGAGCAAGTTTCTTCATCCCTGTGTTATATTGAACCATAGCTATGGCATCTGATCATGCACTTCTTCAAGTGGGATAAGACTTTTGTTGTTTTAACATTTTCAGTGTCAAATTTCTGAGATATGTTCTTATTTATTTGTCCAGAAAATTTTTTGCATCATTGGTCCCATCTTTTGGATGTTGCCACTTCTGGGGTGGTGCTTATTTCTTTAGGGCTTGAGAGTTAGAATATTTAATCACATATTTCTTGAGTTATATAATCAACTTATTTAATCTTCTAAACCCTATGTTTTCTCTCTGCACTGGTGATGCACCAATTTAAAGACTGGATGCCCTAGTAATCATTACAATGTCTGTGTTGCTCACTCCTGGCTCCGTTGGATTTATGAACCTGTTTCTATAGTACTACATGCTAAAAAAGATAGACCTGATCCTGTGACCTACCTCAAAGGGTCTAGTCATCAGGTTCTTGGACTAGAATGTCTTTAAGTTTGGTTAGACGGATCCTTTGGATGCAAAGTTCATCCCCTTATTACATTCGGTTATAATTTAGACAGGATAATTATTAGTGTAAATCTCTGGCTCGATGGAGTAAATATTAATTTCAATAGGGTGAACATATGGTTATTTAATTGTTTTGATTCTTCTGGCACTTAACTAACAAAAGAACTTGACCTATCTTCATACAATTAACTTGTCAAAGATATTTAGTGTAAAAGTTCTAGTATTTCCATGACTAGCTTAAAACTGCAGCATGTTACTTGAATTTCTTCTTCACAGGCTTGTCTGAAGCAAGGTACTGCTATAATTGGACTTGTTATGTTTGATGATCAAATTGGCTGCCTCATTTATCTACTGTTCACCAGTTTTGAAACTCATTTGTTTGGATCAGGATTCAATAGAGGTATGCCTTAAAAGCATAACCATTTATTAGTGCCATTGTCATCATGGAGGTTAGTTTGCCGTTGATTGTGGTTTTCTATTAAGTAGTTTTAGGAAAGGGTAAAAAGAAA
Source organism: Phaseolus lunatus (assembly GCA_013389735.1). Classification (NCBI taxonomy): domain Eukaryota; kingdom Viridiplantae; phylum Streptophyta; class Magnoliopsida; order Fabales; family Fabaceae; genus Phaseolus; species Phaseolus lunatus. Next base: position 36,048,752 of record CM023862.1, read on the forward strand.
AAAGGGGAGAAAAAATGAAGAAGACATGTCTATTGTCCAGCAGTATCTATGTTAGTTGCCTATTATTATGAATAAGATTTGAGTCCACCTATGTGGCATTTCCGCCTGTTCCGGAGGTCATTTTCCCACTTAACACTTTTTATGTTTTCACAGGCGTCAACTTGAAGCAGAGTTGAAATTAATAGAAGAAGAAACTGCCAAGAGAGTTGAAGAAGCAATTAGAAGGAGAGTGGAAGAAAGCTTGAATTCTGGGGAGGTTCAGGTGGAGATTCAAAGGCGGTTGGAAGAGGGACGGAAGAGACTTAATGATGAAGTTGCAGCTCAGCTTGAAAAAGAAAAAGAAGCTGCTATTATTGAGGCTAAAGTGAAGGAGGTTTGTTCACTTTATACTCCAATTCATTTTTTTCTCGTGATAGGCATATTAAGACCATAGTCTCTTTTTATTTGACAACATAGGTACCATGGTGTATGGCTAAAATTCTTAATATTTTTCTTTATATGATTCCTTTGATCAGTGCATGGCTTTACCTTTATCTTAAGGTGATCGTACTATGGTGTTGTGATATGTTGCTTGTTAATTTGTCGTAGTTCTCTACATTACAAATCATGATATGTAACCATTTTAGGGTCTGGTTTAATATTTCAATTCTTTTGATACTCTTACACAAAAAATGTCAATGTATTTTTACCCTGTTTATGAGAAGCTAGTTTCCATTTAACGACAGAAAAGAGCTAGTGTTTGTCAGACTGTGATGTATTTTGACTTCCAGTTTCTGGTTGTGCAGTGCACTTTAGCATGCGGGTATACTTTTATTCCTTGGACTAAGCCTGAAACCATTGGGAAACATTTTTACTTACTAGATTGTTTATATTGGTATGATGCAGGAACAAGATCGTAAAGAGAAAAAAGATCTTGAGAGGATGATGGAGGAGAACCGGAGGAAAGTGGAAGAAGCTCAGAGAAGGGAAGCTTTAGAGCAGCAAAGAAGAGAGGAGGAACGATATAAAGAGCTGGAAGAGATGCAAAGACAGAAGGAAGAAGTGATGCGAAGGAAGAAACAGGAGGAGGACCAAGAACGTTTAAACCAAATAAAGTTGTTGGGTAAAAACAAATCTCGACCAAAACTATCATTTGCCCTTGGATCCAAATGACCGTTGGGAAACCAACCTGTGTATTTTGATTTGATAGGAAGTGTGTTTGGGCTTAATTCCCTATTCATGTCTGTAATTTAAGGAAATTAGACAGCCTCCTCAGCTGTAGTATGATCACAGCACTCTTCATTTTGCCACTTGGAATTACATTTCATTGTTTATCATTGAAACTTAATTCTCCCTACCCTATACGCCTCCATTGTTATCATATTTTCACACACTTGAGTAGCAGTGAAAAATATAAAAAATTTTGAAAAGTTATTTTCATTACTACATTATAATGAGGCTTGACCTAATGGGAAAGAAAGTCACAAATTTTCATGGCAATAACTCTTTCCACTTCCATGGGGTGTGTTAAATGTCAAAAATGCCCATGCTATACTTAGCTGTTCATGCGTCTCATCTTCAACCCTTTCTCCCAATGACTTCTCCCTAATATTAGATTTTTCCGATGACCCTATGGATTGATGCAACGTTGGAGATGAGCATGTAGCAGCTTGCACTGCCTACGTTTCTGGCCGTACTTGTCCCACGTGTGCTCAATAAAGCTCTCTACCTAACAAATTTATGTTCTTTAATATCAATTGATGCCATTGGAATCATCCTTAAACAAACTAGAAATAAACAAATAAACTTATGGACTGTAAAATCCAGAAGATTATTCTTTTCTTTGGAATTCATCCTTAAGCAAATAAAAATTAAAAAAAACCTTACCGATTGTCCAACCGGGAAGTTTATGTTTCTTCTGGATTAATACTTAAACAAACCACAAAAAATAAACTCATAAATTTGGCCAATTTGATTTTTTTTTTCTTTCATTTGGAAGATAAATTTATAATTGAGTTGTATAGTCCATATTTTTTTATTGGAGGTTTCTTTTTAAATTGTACAATTGAAATCACTATAACTGATATTCCATATAATCCAGAATATTATAATTGATTTTCTGAACTATTCAATCCGTAACTACTTTGAGTATGAATGTACTATTCTAGATGATTTAATTCAAAAAAAACTTTAAAAGATTGTTAAAAGACATAAAGGTGAAAATGACCATGAGGTGTGAGAAGAAATCTTGGAGGAAGGAACAACCATTTTTCATACCTAAGTTATTTCGACTTAATAGTGAAATTTGTACTTTGTACAACAACATAACATATTTCTTAAGCTTTATTTGGATTTTAGATTAGGGTGAATTTGAAAAGGGAAAGAAATGAAATAAAAAAATAATAGAAAATGAGGTTGTTTGAATTAAGTGAAAGAGAAAGAAAAAAATTTGTATTAAATTTGATTATATGATATAAAAATTAAATTAATTAAATAATTTAGTAAATTACAGAAACATCCTTAATTTAATTTTAATAAGAATAAACATAAAAAAAATTCCTTACAAAAATTTAAAATTAATAACACTTTAAAAAAAAATGTAACTACAAATAATACATAAAAGAAATTGTTTAGTATTTTAAATTAAAATAATTTGTTTCTTAAAATACACTTCATAAAGCATAAATTTTTTACCTTTTAACTTCATTCATTTCTTATGAAATATGTTAGAAAGCTTTCCACATAAGAGATCTTTGGTTTCCATAATTGCATCCATCAACATTATTGTTGGAGAGGTGCATAGTTCATTATGGCAAATGCACCTTTCATCTCTAATTTTAATGCATAATGGCATGACATTAAATTGTATATATTATGAAATACAATTAATTTTCAATCGCAGTAATTAAATCAAATTCTTCAAAAGTTACAATTAAAAGTTGAAATTTAAAAATTATAACTTAGATTTGAGTGGTTGATAGTTAGAAATTGGAAGTTAGATTTGCTAAAATTGATAAACTACTAAGTACCAACACATGCCATGATCTTTGTTAGTATTTTATGCACAGGTTATTGATATCTATACACAGAGTATAATTAATTAGTAATTATTCAACATGAATTGAATAAAAATTTAATTATTTTGATATTATATATATACACACACAAACACATATATATTTAAATGTAATTACAATTATTTGCACCAAAATATTTTTATATGTCACACTTTTTTATTATATTTAATTTTATATTAATTTTATGATAATTGTTTTGTTTAAATTCAAAGTAAATATAAAATAAATTTTCTTTAAAAAATTAAATCAATAATAGTTTTTTAAACAATTTAACTACACATAATATATAAAAGATATTGTTTTAGTATTTTTTTTCTTAAAATACATATATAAACATAAATGTTTGATATTTTAACTTTATTTATTTGACATGAAACAAGTTAAAAAGTTTTATATAAAATATTTTTAGTTTGTGTAATTGCATCTATCAACATTGATGCTGAAGAGGTGTATGATCCATTATGGTATTATGTTAAAGCATATAATTATGGAATGCAAATCAAATTCTTTAAATCCAAGTTTCAATTCAAACATTAAACTGTAAATTAAATGGTTTAATACATTAATTTAAAAATTATAATGTCAAATTTGGTTGTTAGACATGAGAAGTTAAATTGCTTGGCTTGGTTTGTATATGTAAAATTGGATATTAATCCTTGAATAATAAAGAGGGAGTTGTACTATAACTAAAATATTTTTTATTTGAAATTATTTTTAGTATTTTCCAAATAATGTTTTAAAAATAGAAAATAATGTAAGAATTAGAAGTTAAAATAATATTTATTTGAAATTATTGGAATATAAATTATGAAAGTGAGGTAATATAAAAGGGTGTTCAAAAAAGATATATAGAAATTGATGTATGATGATGAAGATATGATTGGGTGAGTGAGGAGACAATGTAGGTGGGCCCCATAGGTGGGCCCCACACTGAGCAAAAGCACAAAGTCCAATGAAACAGAACGCTCACTCAATTCAATTCCTCCCTCTTCCCCTTCTTTCTTCAGTTACAATGAAAGAAGAAAAACAAATATTTTCTTAATTATGATCAGTAGAATTAAATCACATTAATCATTCTCTTAATTAGTATAACAAACAATTAATTTTTCATTTTGCATGGGAATAAATTTTACACTACAAAAGAAAATTATTAAATAAAAATTAATTTTAAAAATAAAAGTAATTAATTACTATTTAATTAAATTAGAGACAATTTTATAAACTAAAAAAATTATTAATTTCTAATAGTTCTTTAAAGACTAATTTAAAATTTAAAACATTAATCATTAAAAATTAAGTAGCTAAATACAAATTCATAAACCATTTTATAAATTTTTACTAGAAATCACTTTAGATATGAATAACTTTTTAATCTCTAAATTAGTATTATTTAGTTAGTGATTAATTATTTTTTGTCTCTAAATTTGGTTACTATTTAATGATTTTCTTGTAGTATTAGATATATTTTACTCTTGAAATAGATAAGGAAAAAAATGCAATAAAAATAGATATTTATGATTTTTTTAATGATAGCTATGAGTTAACAACTATTATATTACAACTAAAAAAGAAATATTTTTTAATAAAATAGAATAATTTAAAAATTATATTGATCAAATTACATTTATAATATAATTTATGCAGTTTTTAGAGTAACATTTTCCTAAAATAAATGGGTTTGAGAAGGAGAAGAAAAAGAAAATGAGAAGATGAGGTTTGTGAGATTGGATCCAAAATAAGTAGGGAAGTGATTTGATAAATATTTGGGGATGTTTTCCTTCCAAATTAAGTTTGGCTGTATTCTGAGAGAATATTTATGAAAGATGCCAAAGTAATTAAAGAGAGCGTTGAACCCTAATCACGCCTCCTTAACAGCAAGGGTTAGGTTTTCTATTCAAATGCTCATTTCACATTCCTTATATCAATTTATCATGCATATACACCCTATATATGGATGTGTATATACATATATAGATGTGTGTTATATGCTATGTGATGAAAAAATGAGAGAGACACTGTAGGTGTATTAGGTGAGAGTTATAAAAAATGAAGGGTTAGGTTTTATATATATGTGTGAGGGTTTCCTTTGCTTTTGCTCTCTCTCTCTCTCTCTCCCTGTCATTGCTTGCTTTAGCTTACGTTCTGTCACCATTTTCCTCTCTCTCTCTCTCTTGCTCTCAAGATGAGAACAAGGGTTTCTTCAGATCAATGTTTTTTTACGTGGCCATACTTATTATTTAGATCTTCTTTGTTCTTTCATCTTTTTCTCAGATGTGTGTGGCTGGTGATGGGAGATTGTGGTTGATGGGAATGTTGTTTGGCTCGAGGTATCTGCATGAAACTGGGGTGGTTTTGACCTTTTGTTCATCTTTTGAAGCTTAATTTCTGGGTTTCATTCTTTTTGAGCCCTTGAAACAACGAAAGCTTTAAAGGTTGGATTTTGAGGCTACCCTATGTGTGATCTCGGACCAGGCTTCATTCCCGTTAACCTGATCTCTCTCTTTCTCATGGCCGGTTTATGATGGTTTCTGGTAATTGAGGTGATGCCAAAGCAAAACACTTTGACAGCAATGATGAAAAACTCTATGGTTTGTGTTTGTGAATTCAGGCTTTGCATGAGACAAAACTTTGAAACATTTGTCAAAAACTCTATCGAACTAAGATTAAAAAGATGCCTTTGACCTTGTTGTTGGTGCTTTTATTTGTCATATTTCTTGTGGCCCCATATATATCTTCATTTCTTTCAACCTCTCTCGTGATTTAACTTAACTATTGTGACTTGAGATTTGTGCAATTAATAATATCTAACTAAAAGGAGATCAGACTTCAAATCTTTACATATAAATTATTTTTCTCGGATTATGATTAGTCAGTGATTGATATCAGTTTTTTAAGTTGAATAATATATTTTGCGAAACCCAAGGAACTTTGAAATTCTGTATTCTGTCAGAGTATAGGTTTCCCCAGCTATAGCATCTTTAGGGTTTGTGATTCCCAACCATCTTTTCTTGTTGTCAATCAAGTCTCACTTCATGGAAGTAGTTGGCTTTACTTTTTCAGGTAACATACTTTTCTTTCTCTTCACTGCTTCACATACTTCTCTTTTCATAATTATTTTAGTCACTAACATTTACAATTTCATGAGTGATTCCTCTATTAAGTTGGTTTAATTAATTTGTTTTCATTCTATGGCAACGTGGTGAATGCAGATCAAACTGTACTTAGAAGATATCCATGAAGGCGAGTAAATGGATCTGTAACCAAATTTGTGTCACATTCATTTCCCTTTCGTTTTGTTCCTCACCCTTCTCATCAATTTTAGAGCTTTTTGCTTCTTTCAATGTATAAAAGGTGGACGTAGGAGAAAGGGTTTGTGTTGGTGCTTAGGCCTTAGACTCTTTGCAGTTGCTGTGACATGGTCATATTTATCTGCAATAGTCAAGAATCCATGAAAATGTAACTGCAATCTAGAATCTTTGATTTTCATTTCCTGAATAAACATGTTTCAGTTTTTTTTTTTTTGTTTTGCTGCCTCATGTATTCACTTTGAACAAGCTTATTGATCTTATTATCTCCAAGCCTAAGTACCAAATTTATCTAAAGTTGCCTATGTGATTGACCAATCTACTATCAGCTTTGTTGTTCTTTCAAGCTTGAAACTGTTAAACTTCACAGTGAGCATAATGATCAATTCATACCTGAACAAATTAAATTATGTTAATCGAGTGAGATCATCAATCCAACATATATAAATCCATGCTATAAATCCATTTAATACTGAGTTTGAGGATGGATTCACTCATCATACTTTCTCAAGCTCGACAAACTGAAATGACAGTAAATTTATATACTCACATTGTGGCTGGCACATGTGTTTCATCCCAAAAGTAACCAAATTAATATGCTTGGAAAATTGAATTTAACCATAAAGCAGAATTGAAAAATAGTATATCATATATATCACAATCTGATGCAGCACACATGCAATTCTTTCTTTGTGAACATCACAGGAATATGTTGTTACCTTCACAAAAGTACTTTTTTATTCCTCTCTGAATGCAGGTAGAAAGCAGAAACTTTTAGGTGGAAAAAGTTGTGGAAAAGAAAAGAAAAGAAAAGCCCAGTTCTTTTTTTTTTATATCTTATGATGAAACCTGTGATTCTTTCTGAAGTGATTGCACGGTCTTCTAATATATTTTCAATGTTCATTGAATTCAAACATAAGAAAGTGACGTAGATATTATTATATATATGCATGCATTTTACTTTTTTGTTCAGTTGAAAAAATATTCTCCGTTTCACCTTATTTTAGCATGAGATGTGTACGAATATCTGAGCTACATGTATGCCTATCCGTGCAGCTCAGACATGCCATGTGATAATTGTGTAATCATTTCTTACTATTGAATCTGATTCTCTTTCTTTTTTTTTCTGGCCATTTCTGAACTGAAAATTCAAATATATCTTTGGATCTTTTCTAAACAAGAAGACAAGAATATATATCTAACCCTTCACCCTTTCTTTTTCTTTTCTTTTTAAAAGAGAAACTCCTCCAGAAAAGCTATTTAATTGCAAGTTTTTTTATTCAAATGGTTCTGAGAGTTCATTTCTTTCGGTGCCTTTATGTGCTGGTTTTGAATTCTGCATCGAAATTCGTTTCATAAGAGTTGAATAATGTTTTTACCTAATAAGCTACCTGTGAAATGGGTAGAGAATGGTGAGAAGTAAAAAGGAAAAAGTGAACAAATTTGTGAGAAGAGATGAATGATCCAATGAAAGAAGAAAAGAATCGTGTTTGATAGAGTGGAGGAAATAATAATGAATATCAGGTGTTTGGTAGAGAGGGAAAAGAAGAAATCATTTATAGGATTTACCTATATTATTTTTTATATTTTTTTATCAAACTATATAGTTTTTTTAAAATATTTTTTTAATTATTTATATTTTGCTAAATGAATAAACATTTATTTTTTAATTATTTCTCTTTTCTCAACTTATTTTTCTCATTTTGTTTTATTTATTTATTTTCTCAAAACCAAACCAAAACTTTCACTAAAAAAAATATATTAAATTGTAACTAAATTTTTAGAGATAAAAAATAATTAGTCACTATATTAATTAAATTAAATATTAATTTAGAGACTAAAAAATTATTGGTTTCTATTATTAATAAAATATTATAAAATAATTTATAAACTGGTATCTAATTAACTATCAAAGTTTTAATTACTAATATTTTAAATTAGTCTCAAGATAACTAATAGAAACTAATTTAGAATATAAGTAATTAATAACTAAAATCTTAGTAGTTATTAGTTAAATACTAATTTTAAAACTACTTTATAATTTTTTATTAATAATAAACTACTTTAGATATTAACAATTTTTTAATTTATAAAACAGTTTCTAATTTAATTAATATAATATTTTGATATTTAAAATTAGTTTTTATTTAATAGTTTTTTTTAGTGTTTGTATTAAAATAAATATGCAAAAAAAGTGTTAAAAACTCAAAATCCTTATTTAGATAATTTTGTAAATTTTTATGTAAGTTTGAATGAGTTTATATGATTCTATAAAAATATCACTTGCTTTGTGGTCTGAGTCCTTCTACTCAAATAGATAATGTGTTCAATTTGAAATTATTTTTACGTAAAATTATTTATAAATTGCATCTTGCTATTCAAATTTTTAGTTTGCCAAAAATCCTAATCATAAGCTTCTTGAAGTAAGAAGTGTCAGTTTTGCATCTGAAATTAATGGAACAACAGAGTTTGAATACTCCCATTTCCAAATCACTACCAAGAATACTGTTGCACAAATTCTTAGGAGCAATTTGAGAAATGGTTTAATATGCATTCCTTATCTTTCTTGCATAAAAATTAATGTCAGAAGAGAGTAAACAGCATTAATCAATACATGAATAGTCTTGTGATGAAGACACACTCCTTTCATAGCTTTAGTAATAAATGAATTATGTGAAAAGAAACTATATATATATATATATATATATATATATATATATATATATATATATATATATATATATATATATATACTGTATATATACTGGGATGAGATTGAGGTAGTGAAAAAAATAAAACACTCTTCCTTTGAAACATCTAGTATACAGAGAAGGATTAAACCAAACATAAATTTCAGGGGGTCTCAGGGAAAACTTTTTCCTCCAAGAATTTGAGGAAACGTTGATCATACATTTTGGGTTCAACTACTGATACTGTCATAGGGTCAAACTGGAGTGATTTGTACGAATGCTCAATTTTCTTTTTCAGATTATAGCTCTGCAATATATCAATTATGCCCATGTAGAGGACAACATCGTATACCTCAAAAAGCTCTACTTCTTTTGCCTCCTCCACCTTATCCTCCTCAATCTTCCGAGTTGCTTGAGCTGGCATGTTTACTCCAAGCTGCACCCTCAACCTGAGTAACAAAATCAGAACTCTCCCTTACACATGTCATTACAAGACAACAAACCAGAAAGATCATGACATTTATAAAAAAGTGAGAAGCTAATGTTTTTTTTCTGAGATTGACCCCTCCTACCTAACCAACATATGTTTTTTCTACACACGAACTTGAGGATCAAACCTTTACTACTTAAGAGATAAGACTGTGTCAATCATTTCACACTGGTGTTTGTCATAACAGTTGTTAGTGGTCCTAATCCCTCTCTTATTAATTAGCTGTGTACATACCTCAATTATCATAGAGTACATTCAAACAATAAGTGTTTTATTAACATTATATTTAAGATACATAAATTGATTATATGTTATTAGCAATTATAGTTACTATTATAAAATTCATTTATATCTCATAATAACCATTCAATGTTTTTCTTAATAGTCTGAGTCTAACCAAACTTGATTCTCTCAGTAAGAGGATACACTAAACTTTATTTTATACTCTTACTTTTAACTTTTTGTTAAGAAATTATCATTATCTTTATGTTTCTACTTACTTAAGTTTATTCTCAAAAAAACACGCAGTTCTCACCGAATTACATTCCTCGAGTTCATTTCCAGTAGGAATAAGTTGAAATATATCTTAAGTAATTTTCTACTTCTACTACTTGGAAAGTATTTATATTGAATATTAGAATCTGAATTACTTACTAAGATGGAATAATAACCATGTAAAGGTGCAGGCTAAGATTCCCTTCAAATTTCAACAAGGAAACCACCAAAAATAATATGTAGTGCACTGCACAAGAGAAAACAATTTGACAGAATCATAGAACCTACCTTGCAGTACCCGGCAGTAAAAGATCAACTTCACTATCACCCATGGAGTATGCCCTCAATGTATTCCCTCTGATGTGAGGTCCAGGTGCCGTGTTCACTATGCTTGGTTCATGGGAAACTAATAGCAAGCCTTTGGGAAGAATCAAGTGTTCCTCTTCTTTTGGTACATGTATAGTGACATAAAATTATACACATAAGATATCAGTTTACCAAGATTTATATACCAAAATATAGATTTGTTTTTCTTCATAAACACTTGTGGAGTTACTTTACTTACCATCTCCGGAAGGTAAATTCTCCTGACGCTGCATTGATTCATGATGTTCCACGAAGGCCTTCATATTCTCTGGAGCTCGGAAATGTAATCCCAACAGAAGGCTGTAATCAATTATATCCTGTGACTCCAAGAACTTGCAATCTAGGGAAATTTGCCTTCACCAGAAATCCAAATTCAGGTTATGATTAGAAGGTGAATTCATGAAGTCGGTGAGGTGTTGAATGCATTTGCCAACTTTTCATGATACATTTCTTATGGCATGTAAACCATTGCACCCAACTAAAATTGATAAACAACCAAGTACCAAAACATATGTAGCATGATAAATTTTGAATAGTTTTTTTTTTATCGACAATAAAAAATAAATAAATATAAATAACTGTAAGGTGGTTCAACCCTTATATATGAAAAACTTTTATCCTCTTCACTTTGACTGAATCCAAAATGAATCTTCTAAGGCTATCACTCATACACCTAAAAAGAACATTATGAAATCATTCTCATGCAAATCAAAGGGTCAAGGCACCGATCAGAAAAGGAGAAATGCGTAAAAGGTGACTAGGATGTGATCTAAGACCAAACCTTTAGTTGAACCAAAGCAAACACTTCCAACGTATCTATTACACCCCCTTTAAAGATTACATTGTTTCTATGCTTACAAATCTCGTTGACAACTGCAATCCAAATCACTCCACAAATTTCATTTACCGAAGCAGTTCCATTACTATTTTTAAACTGGGAGAAATTTAGCAATGAATCCTTATGGGACAAACTAATTGCAATGGATAAATTTTGAATAGTAATATGTCAACCTTAAAATAGTAAGATCAGTATTATTAATTCACCGAAAAAGGTAAAGATCTATTGCTTAGTAGATTCCTTGCATATAAACACTTAAGAACCAGTTATTAATTTCCAATAGGAAAGAACCATTTAACATAAACAATTCTTGAAGAACATGAATTTAATACCCTCGAAATTTATCAGAAAATATTCATCAGTTATACAAACAAAAGCTTGGACATTTGTCCCTAACATAACTTATTGTTAGGAGAATCTTACTTGAGTAGGGATTCTCGCAATTTTTTATCCATGTGAAACTCATATTTTAGATCAAGATCTTTCAATGTTGTGTTACAATTGATTTTATCATTGTCTGTATATCTTCCATGTGAAGACCCTTTGAGATCATAACGACGGTGGATTTGTAGTTCTGTGCAAAACACATTCCCCATGACCACAAAACGGACCTGGTAAACAAAATAAGGAAATATATATCTATTCAATTTGAACGAAGAGAGAAAAAAACTCATGATAGGTAACAGGTGATACCTTCTTTCCACCTCTTAGTGTTATTCTATGGAGCCCAAAGAATTTTGTTATAAGAGTATTCTCATGATCTCCTACATGACGATAATATTTAGGAAGCATACTAAGCAGAACCTACACCAAAAGAAACATATGCATATAAACATGTGTGACATCCTTCTTTATCAGAAAAAATTGATTTGTTATTGTTTTTTAAATAGTAACTGTAACCAGGGAAGCTTAAGGATATCAGATACTAACTATGCCTCCTCTCCCAAGACAATACATGTAAAAGGAAAGAGGGAAAACTTTTGATGTGTAAAATGTTTAGAAACTAAGCCATGTTTCAAAGTATGACAATGAGGTGTTCAAACAGAACAATTTTGAAGAGGAAAATTGTTTACATCTAGTAATTTCTGTCTCCTGTATTTAATATATATGATCAATACATCTATAAGCTTATTTACTTACTGAAATTTCTGTATCTTCTATAAGGCCATGAGGCAGAATTATAGAAATCTATCTACATGTGAAAGGGTTCTGTTTGTACTCAGGAAATGGTCCACTTATTTCATTGGACACCTTTTCATAATTAATATTTTCACTAGTCCCACCATAGAACTCTATAAAGCCAAACTCATGCACTGCCTTATGAATTCAATATAAGATTATTAATATTATAACAAATTTCTGGATTCAACAAGAAAAATAAAGTTTAGGGACAACAAACCTGTAGTTCTGATTTATTCACAGTCTTAATCACAAACCTATCATCTTTAGAGAGATAGAAGATGCTGCCACTTTTTCCAGGAGAAGATAAGTCCCTTAGACCGCTATCTCCGCAAATGGACATCATGTACTCTGCAGCATCTAACTTGAACATCTCTCTCAAATTCCTGCAAATATAGGCTAGTGTGATTATGCCAAGAACGAAGATAAGACCATGATATATGTAAAGCTGCATACTAGAGGGAGCATGAATTAATCTCGTGCATGAGAACTTCAACAGCATTAAAGGAACAAAGTCTTGGGAAATCTTGTGTTGTTTATGTGGATTCCACCAATTCATAGATCAGAATAGAGCCTCTCTTTCTAAGTATTGCCCGACTAGGTTTTCCTATTTTGGCAAACATTCATGCCGCTATAATCTCAACTCATTGTCTAGCATAATCTGCTGTTGACATTTTGTATCACCATGGTTATTTAAGTGTATTTTTCTCTAAAAAAGGATTGGGACTTAAACTAAAACTCCATCAGTTTGGTCATTCTTTCCATAGGTTTTTCAGTGTTTTGCACTGTGGAACCACTTCAGTAAAATAAGGTTCAATAATGATTCACAAACAAAACACAACAAAAATAATTTATAAGAGTGCTTTGAGCTCAAATAAATTTCTCATAAAATCAATCAAATTGTAGCCATATGGAAAGTAGTCAAATGCATAGTGCACTCTACTGATTTCGAAGTTATAGAAGCATGGTATAGATAAAGTTAATAGATACCTGAACACCATAGGGCAATAATCTTTCCAGTAAAAGTTTATTGAACAATGTGGTGGAGTAAGCTTTGAACCAGCCCTTGGAAAGTACATCCTTATTCTAGCTCGATCCCCAAAATCAGATGATCGAACTTCGCGTGCAGGCACTGGTGTAATTTTGCCAACAGTATACCTGAGGATTTATATAATGTAATTCAAGACAAAACACCATATGGCACACAATGCTAAACACAATAAGGTACTTCCAAATATGATGATAACTACAACTTTTAATGTTAACATAGCTATCAAGTTGTCCAAAAATAATTTAGAAGGGGTCACTATAAACATCTGATCAATTATTTTACCTGATGCCAAGCTGCAAATTAAGCTTAAGATAATAGCTTCGCTGGCCTTGAAAAATGTCCAAACATGAACTCCTCTTTACTTGCTTCACACTAAATTTATTTTGCTGCTTCTTTTTACGTGATGACTCAGAGCACTCACTAATTCTCTCCATAATCAGAACACCTTGTACGTACTCCCTTTCATAAACCAAAGTACTTTTAACTGATGATGCCTCAGATTGATCTTCATCAAAGTCATTGGATAGTGCAAGGGAAGAATCGTGACAAACACAGTCTCGAGCAGAATCATCACGGATCAAATTTATTTTCAATGAAGAAGTCCTTTGAGATATTTGACGGAAACTTTTAAATCTACTAATGACAGATATGTTTTCAGAAAGGCTACGCTTAACTCTGGCTTTTGGAGCCTCATGTTTTTGTATCTTCAATAAGAAACCATTATCATCACTATCATGAGGGCTATGAGGTATCCTTAGGGATGGTTGTTTACTACCTGCTGGATAGAACACTCCTTTTCCATCCTTTAAGCCTTTATTCCATGTCCCAATATAAAGACCTCCCTCTCCAAAATTATAAACTCCAGATCCATGCATAAGCCCATTTAACCAGAAACCATGAAAGGTATCACCATTAACCCACTTCATAACCCCTCGACCATCTATTGTCCCATTTTTCCAATTTCCAACATACATGTTTCCATTATTCCAAGTGTACCTGCCACTCCCTTCAGGAACTCCTTCTTTCCATAAACCCTCATAAACATCTGAATTGGAATACTTCTGTAGTCCAATCCCATGCTGAGCATTCATCTTCCAACCCCCTCTATAAATGCACCCTGCAGATGTTGTACGTGTTCCGTAACCATGTAGGTAACCTCCACATATTTCACCCTCATAACGTGCTCCTGTTGACCACACAACCAGACCCTTTCCTGTCATTTTCTCACCTTCCCAATCACCCTCATATACTGTTCCATCTGACCATGTGTACTTTCCCTTGTCATGGGGCAGTATGCCCTTTATCATACCTATGTAGACATCCCCATTTGAAAAAGACTTCTCATCAAACCTAACATTTACAAGAAACAGTGAAATCATACTACAAGCTTAAGGTAAAGTTGCACTCAAACAAAAGGTTATTAAGAACAGAACACAAGAATTTTACCTTCCAATATCCTCCATGAATTGCACTCCTTTCTCTGATCTAGATCAGTATTAGGACGAGAATAAGATGTACCATTTTTTTTTTTACTTAAAGGTTAAGCAAGCTGCTCAGTGCTGTGATAAGTAAATTCATCTCCTTTCACCAGTGTCACAACATTATTGCAGATGATGAACTCTGAGACATGCACAAACATCATAAATGAGTCTCAAAATGCAAGGGAAGAAAAACTTGAAGTAAAAGGATTTCTTAGAAGGAAGAACTTAAGTGGTTTTCCTTTTACTGAAAATGATTTCTAAGATCTTCCTACAAATTACCATAAAAGAATCTTCCTCTCTCGGACAAATTGTTGTGTGATAGTCAAATGGAATCAAGAAAAGCAACTAAATTAGGACATCCAAGAGGGGAGACTTTCCCCATTGCTGTAAGGAAGAGGAAATTAGTACGCTAGTGATTTGCCTGTACAGTTTAGACTTGAAATTTCTGTCTGGTAACTTGTAGGAGAGGACCGTGAAGTATGGATTTATATCAATAGGAGGAAAGTACAACTTCATTTTTAATTACAGATTCTGAGTTTTCTTTTCAACAGCTTTTACAGAAAGTCCAATTTTCGACACCTTTACAGAAAGAGAGAAATATTGCACAATCATGGTTTTTTCCCTCATATCTTTAGATTCGGATCCTCCAGAGTTTTAAAATAACTTCTAGATGGTACAGTTGTACATCTAATTCTTTATATTTGTTACATCAGTTTTCATTTTAATATAAAATGAAACGTTTTCTCTATTTAAAGTTTCATGCAGTTTGTTTAAAACTGCAGAGAATCTTAATCACATTTTCACACATACTATGTCTAAGGTGGAATGACAGAGCTTGCACTAATGGATTACATCTGCAGATGCTATGCTTGTTTGTAATTTAGAATGATTATAAGGGTAACCCCAGTACTATCACTACATCATTTAAAGCCCTTAAACAATGTTTTCTTTTTTTCTGTATATGCATTCAGAAGAGCAAAGTTACCAAACAATGAGAAAAGCCTAATTCTTCTACTCATCAATTTTTTAATAAATAGGAATCCATTCATATTATGAATCAACTGAAAGAAAAGAATAAACGAACCATGATGATTCAAAATAGACTGCTGAGAGATAATTATTAAATTAAAACTGAGTTTTATGAAATTAAATTAAACAATAAGCCAAATTCTAAAAACATGAATGATTGGTAGAAATTAAAAACATGTATGAATAAACTAGTATATGAATAAACCACTGCTAAAGAAGAAATTGAATATGATGATCAGATCCAGTCCAGAAAACTAAATCAGAAGTTAAAAAAGTAGTTTCCTTAAAGAAAGAGATAATGTAGAAATAACCCCACTTGCACTTACCATCTACATAAAATGGGTAAACTAATATTGAACCAGATATGCAACTGGGTTAGTTCAATAATTCAATAAAAGAGTCACTGATCGATGTTATGAACCTTAAGTGTATTGCATAACAAGGAAAAAACACGTTGAATTGAACAGTGAACAAACTGAAATAATTCATTACAAGAATAATAACCATTGAACTGACCTTGGAAGGATGCACAGAAGATCAATATTATGTATCTAAAAGTCTCAAACTTAGAAGAACTTCCCAAGAATCAAAACCTCAGGCAAACAAAAACTAAAACCTTTGCAAAACAAAAGGCTTCTACAAGAGCTCCCAGATCCTCCTCAGATAAGTTTTCATCCATTCTAAAGCCGACAATCCTGCCATCTCAAAAAATTTTAAAAAAAAAGGCTTCAGGATTCCTCATATATAACCTTGCTAGATTCTCTTTCAAAGAGCTTTTGGTTGTGAAGTTGTCAACCAGTTATTGAGAAGTTTATTCAAACGATCACCTTAGTTTATTGAAACATTTAAATTTAATTAGTAAAGTTTGAGATATTTAGTATATGTATGTACAGTGCCCCTTGTATTTGTACCAGTTGTTTTGCCGTCAGTGAGCAACCTGAAATGGAGACACCTCAACCATCAAACATTCTCTGTCTTGTATAATCATCTTGTCTCCTTGCATTGTCTTATTCTTATTTTCGTCGTTTGCTAAATAAGTTATTAGTTGTCACTAACTACTTTCAAATGTAAACCCACTTCCCATTAAAGTTTAAATTCGCTTTTCTTCTCAATAAAGTTAAATTCATAAAATAAAATCCCATGCAATGCACATACTACTTCTGTATCAGATCTTATATGCAAGATCACGAAAGGGACAAAAGGCCACCGCAGAACCATATTCTTCTCTGTGCACGCCAACATGCATTCTTACATTATCCTATTCCTTTTATATTACCCAAATGTTGCATCTACCTAATCACTATTATAATAACTTAATCACTTTCATCTGCCATCTGTACTTCAATTACATGTACCAAATATCAATAAAAACCATGTTGCATTAAGACTATCATATTTTATTAGTAGAATAAAATTGGTAACTAAATCTTGTTCTTGGTGTTTGAAAAGCAGTTAATCATATAAGTGCATTATTAAAAAACAACTACAGTCTTGACTACTTATTTTATTTAATTCGAGACCACCTATTGACTCTTCTGCTTCATCCAAGTAATGAAAAATGATTAAGTTGCTTATTTGAATATGATTTCATCATCTTTATTTTTTAATTAAATGTGTTAATTAGCTTGGTAACTTCTTAGACTGAATTTTCTATCTAGCACCATTTACACTTTTATTAACTAAATGCTACACTTAATGCTTAAAAGTGAGAAGAAAAAAAATGCAAAAATAAATAAATATAAAAAATAAAAACAGCAACAATAAAAATAAAAACAGAAATAAATAAAGAATGATAGTATTTGCATTAGTTTTTTTCTTTTTTAGGATTTTGCATTTAGGGTAGACACTTCAATATTATATGTGTTCACTACTAATTAATACTAATTAACTTTGGTTTTTTTACAATTATGTCATGTATTTTTTACTTGAAATTAACATGATTATATCATCAATAATAATAAAAATAAATACTAATTTATGTTTATAAATTCAACTTTTATGTTGTTGTAGGATTTAATTTTTTATTTTCTTCATTCTTAAAAAAAATGAATTTTAAGCTAAACATTTTTAATTTATTACTTTTTTTTTTATTTTGTAGAAACTCATTTCTTTATTCATTAATTATATTTCTAACTATTTTAAACATTAAAAATATTTATTTTTTAATGCATTCAAAATTAAAATTATCAATTTTTTAATTCATTATTTTTTTAATTTATTTTTGAAATGGTGCTAGATAGGGAAATAAAAAATAAAAGGATGCTAGATAGGGAAATAAAAATAAAAAGGGACTAGATAGGAAAATTAAAAAAAAATGCTAGATGAAAAAATAAAAATAAAAATAATACTATATTAGGGAAAATCCCAACTTCCTTACAACTTAACTTTTTAAATATTACATATTTATTAAAGTTAAATGTATACTTTGTAATATCTCGATTTAGAAAATAATGCTGCACATATGATTGCAGGTCCATTGAGAAAAAAAAATATCTACTTCAATAATTGAGGTTTTGTGTATTGTGTTTGCAAACTTGGACTATTAATACATAAAAAAAAAAAAATCATGCACCTCTATACCTTCCTCCAGTATTTTCATAATTTTTTTTTTAATTTCAATAATACATTTTTAAGTATGTAGGAAGTGTGATGTATTTTTCAAATGGTAATAGTTACTTGTGCTACCTGGTGGTGAATATTAGTGATTAAGATAAATTTTGTGGTGTTTTTAGTGGTAATAGTTGTATTTTTATTTGCTTACTTTTATTATTTTATTTTATTTTATTTGGAAACTACAAAATTCAAAAAAAAAAAAAATACTCAACGAAATACAAAAATGGAATACAAAACTAAAAAAAAAATTATCTTCATATTAGATAACATTAAATACAATGAATCAGAAACATCAAATACAACAAATCAAATACAACAAATCAAATAATGAAATTACTGAAATTACTAAAAATATGAGATTATACTTCATTTAAAGTTATTTAAAATTTTTGAAAATGTCGAAATCAACTTTCATAATTAATATGAAGGTTTCATAATTAATATAAAGGTGAAGGAAAAGGTAAGGAGTTGGAGGAAAAATTTGCCTTATTTCAGCCATTGTCTTCATTAGCTAAATATCAGTCCATTGTGCTATTTTTGGACATCATCTTACATGGATCAATGACTCTTTATGTGAAAGTTAAACACAACCAACACTAAAATAAAATTAAAACAAGTCCCCTGAACCTTTTACATTGACCTGCGTCCGAATTTGTTGATCTTCGTCTTTCTAAATCTTCCAATGTAAATAGTAAATTTATTTTACACGGAACGAAGCCTTCTCTGTGTTACAAACTATATCTGATTCAGATTCAACACTCTCCGCCTTGTGTTGTTGAATATTTAGGTTCCTAACTTCATCTTGTGCTTTATCTGATTTGTTCAGAGATGAAAAGGCAAGTGGCTTGATTCCCACTAAGTCAGGATCGGGTGAAAACTTATATGGTAGCTTGCTCTGCTTCATCTTTCTAAAAGTAATAGAAATTCTATGAAAGACAAATTAAAAGGACCTTTAGAAAATCATACAGTAAAACAAGAGAAAGGAATTTTGAGTACATTTGACAGATTAAAAGGACCTTTTTGTTGACACAGATGGAATACAGTGCTTAGCAATGTTAGCTCCATGGCCATTCAAAACGAACACTGACCTACATGATCAAAATGGTCGTTAGTTGTCTAAATAATTACAAATAGATAGATCGTAAACATAATCAAACAACCACAATATTTAGTCAGAAACACAAAGCTAGAAGAAAAAATAGAGATTGTGATCAAAAGTTTATCTGATTGGAAGTGAAGAGGAGGGAATGGAAGCTTACCCAACCGGCAAAGAAATGCATATGGGACCTGCAAACTCTCCAGCACAAACAACTCGCAAGTTTGAACCAAATAATATTTTACACTCGCTCAAGAATGACACGGTGTAGAATGGCCTCACAAAATCACGATGGTCAATATGAGGAGGAATGCAATCTCCTTCTTCATATATGTTCACAATGCAACTATCAGGAATGCATGAGGAAGGAATTATATTCCACCTAACCATCCTCTTTATCATTTGCTTGAACACAGGTGGTAATGGATCAACCTCTTCATCTCTCATTATGCCAGGAGGGTTACCACTTTTGTCCTGTAGTGTTTTACAAAAGCAAATAAGCAAAAAAGTCAAATAAGAGTGAGAAAAGGAGTAAATTATGTCCTACCACTGCATAATTGTAACAGCAGCCAAATTGTATTGTGACACGTCCCTTACCACGCATCCACTTTCTTGGTTCAGAATATGTTCGATCTGTACACGAGAAAGGTCAGTGCATGTAAGACACAAAACCCAGAAATTTTTCACCAGTGTAGAGATACTCTTACTCAAGTACAAGTGGTTAAAGTAGACTTTGAGGTATGTTAAATCATAGTATCTACTCCCAGGAACAGATTGCGATATGCTAAACAAGAGGCAATACGTTGCCATACTCTTAAATGGAACATGCTTAAAGAGATTTTAATGTGTACAGTTATGGAATATAGACCACATGAATTCTGAATCCAATCAGTTTGCAACTATGTTGAAGTTATACAAAAAAAAAAATGGTTTCTGTACTACCCGAGTATCCGACATCCCCATCTCAACAACCAAAATTAGACTCTAATCACGTAATTAACAAGTATCACGGAGTAAACAATTCATAAATTATGATTAAGAAGACACTAAGACTTATTTGGTCCTAGTCATCCATAGAGGTCTATTCTAGTCACTCATATAAAGGTAGGAGTTCAACACAATTGGTATAAATAAGTAAATACATTTAAGGTAAAAAATAATGAATTTTTCACTATTATTATATATTATCTAACCGAGAACTGACTTGAGTGTCAGCACGCAGTTGTAGGTACCTCCTAAGCACATCAAGGGTAGGAAATTATCGGGTTCTGCATGAAGAGTATATGTACTACTCAAGTACCAGTCAGATGAGATGCTTGTTAAAGGAACAATTCAGCGCACATTTAGTTCCACACTTCATAAACTTGAAGACCAAATGGTCCTTCTGAATCTTAGCTCTAATTTTAGCACTGAAAGAATGAACTTAAAAAGTGCAACAAACATGTGCATAAACCTTAAAATATGAAGAAAAAAAAAACAAGAAGCACTACAGCCCTCACACACCTTTAAGTTTCCCTTGTTTTCCCCTCCATTGCAATCTGTATATCCACTCAACGATTTTCTTCTGCTCCAGCGCATTGAAAACTTCAGTGTGAAGTTCAAGTCCCTGTACCACATTTATGTGTCTACTATTTACCTTTTCAACAAAGGTAAAGTCCTTTCTACAGCAAACCAGAGAATACCTGATTCGCTCCTTTTTTTCCTCCGATAACCCATTTTTAAATGAAGAATCTTCACAAATCCCATCATTTAACAACAGCTCAAAATCAGATTGCTTGCAGCCCACCAAAGATTTATTCACTGAAGTAGCAGAATCACGCCTCTGTGAAGAGTTCCTCGGATTATCCCACTGTTTTCCATTTCTTCCAGTCAAAGAATGTGAATTTGAAGCACTACCATTTAAGGGCATGTCCAGAGAAGACTCTAAGCCTTCATCCGTTGAGCAAGCTTCATCCAACTTTCCTACACGCAGAGAAAAAACCGATTACCAACATATAGACATCAGGCAATAGAAGCATATGTATGATATCCATAGTCTTAATTCAAATAAATATGCATAATTTACAAAAAAAGAAGGCAAAAAACTGAAATTGAATTGAAAGTCCAGAAGCAAAAGCAAGTAACATGTTATGGCATACTTATAAAAACAAAAGTAGCAATGAGTTATTAATGAAACGAAAATAAAGAGAATTAAATGTTTGATACTTTTGCGTAGAGTTGTGCTTCGAGAATGAAGAAGAGCTTGGCACTCGGAACAGAAGCCATGAGAGAAGAGATCCAAAATGTCATCTTTCTTCAAAGATCTGAGAAACTCCATGGATAAATCATGACTCACTCTGACTTGTATTTTGGGCAAATTTATAAATCTGCATTTCTACAGAAACCTGGTCAATTTTAAAAAATTGCAAAAACAAGTAAGTGTTCTGTATCAATAAAATTTATTTATTTTTAAATCAGAAGTCGTGTTCTAAAGACGACTTACAATGTTTTTTTTTTCAATTTTATTATATTATTATCAAATATTTATTCAAATTATAGTAATAAGTTAACTATTTACTTAAACTAACTAAATATCTGTTTAAATTAAAATAATAAGTTATCTATATTATATTCAATTACAAATAATTAAATACACAATTTAAAAAAAACAATTACTTAATTAAATTAACTAAATATTTGTTTAAATTATAATAATAAACTGATTAAATTATATTCAATTATAAATAATTAAATATACAATTTTAAAAATAAATAACATAAAAAATTACCCTAAAATTTCCTATGCAGTGCTTGCCAAGTCAAGTCGCAGTGCTTGCCAAGTCAAGTCTACGGAGAGAGAGAATATGAATTTATACCAATGAATGAGAACGAGAAAGAGAACGAGAAAGAGAAAGAGAAAAAGAACGAGAACGAGAAAGAGAAAGAGAGAACATTTACCATTAATGTTGCAAACCTTTGTCAATAAACGAAGATAATTCGTGACATGTATAAGGTAAAGACAAAGGTTTGCAACATTAATATTTACGAACATGTTTTGTTATAGATTCTTTTATTAATATAATAATAATAATTGTGTACAATATTCTTTCTTTGTTAAATAATAATAATGGAATTTGTATATTTTAGAGTTAATAATTATGCATGCTTTACTTGGGTTGAGGTTAAAGTAAGGTTCCCATGTATTGCTTCTCATCAAGCAAGATATCTTTATATTTCCAAACAAAAAAAGATGTTTCTAAAATCAAAACATTTATTTTTCCTTCTTTAAATTTTACTGAAATTTTGGTTAGTTTGAATCAAACAAAACCATCAAATTAGTACACATTAATATTAGTATATATATTGAGTATTAATTAGTACCTATAATGTGTATTATCTGATTATTTTGAATTAAAATCAATGTAAAACATATATAATACAAAATAATTGCTTAATAATGCTGTACAACAATAATTATAAGAAATCTTTCGTTAAAATACATAATAAAATATTGTTAATTAATTTTAATTATACAATAACAAATGTTATGTACATAGCATATAACATATATAACAATAATTATATACAAAATTATCATCATATATGTTATATACGATCATATTTCTTATTAGAAATATTTAGATAATTATATAAAATATATTGAAACTGTTAAAAAAATTAGTGTATGTCTTATTTTATATTATTACTTAAATTATTTATTTTTAATAAAGACTATGAATTCAGTTTTTTTACTATAAGATAAAAACGTACCCTCAAAATTCTTAGATTTAATGTTTTTTTTTATAACTAACAAAGCCTAAAACAAAATTAGCCATATTTATTCTTTGCTTGTAGAGTGGTAGGCATCAATATCTTACATTGTATATAATATTAACTAAATATTTAAATATTGTTTTTCATATTTGTACCTTAAAATATGAAAAAAAAACAATTGTTGTTTAATATATGAGATTGAACTTCAGTCCCAGATAGTTGAATTAAGAACTCTTCCTCCAACAATGACATTTCATTCAAAACATTATAAAAGTGACAAGACATTATTTTTCCAAATAGATGAAAGAAGAACAAAAAGACTTCAATTCTAGACGTCATGATCAATGATGTGTAAAAATTTAGTCACTTATTCTTCAACTATGTATCATAATGCATCTTTAATTATTATTGCTTCTCTTATTCATTGATATAAATTAATAAATGTTTCCAAACCCATGCGAAAAATGTCACATAATCTTTCAGTATGGATTAAGTACGATATCAATTATTTCTTCTTTTTGTGGAACCAACTCTGATATAGTGTTATTTGTCTCCGTTAACACACGCAACACATTCAATCTATATCCAATCATGCAAAGAATTATCATTACTACTACTTGCGTTTACAAATTGATTTGTTCTTATATTTGTAAAATTCACACCAACAATATCGAGATTCATGTTAAACATATCGACATTGTCAAAATACATAGACTAATAATTATTGTTATCCATAGTTACAATTTCCTTAACAAAACAATAAGATATGAGTTTAACTACTACATCTCAACTTAATATGAGTTTTGCTACATGATTGAGGATTGGTCAAAATGTTTAGAAATTTTATTTTATTATTAATGCATGATTGAGGGTTAGTCAAAATGTTTAGAAATTTTATTTTATTATTAAGCTGAAAGATTATGTTTTAGGGTTAGTTTGAGCATTAGGGTTTGGAGTTCCAAACAATTTATTTATTCAAACCTATTCAATGAGACAAATTAATTACATATACAAACATATTATACTAAATATACTTTAACATAAACATAAAATTTAAATTATTCTAAACATACTTTAATATAAAATAAAAAATAATAATTCACTGTAATATGTGCACATTCATACACGTGTGAATTTTGTATGCATTCTTTCATAAATTTTTTCCAATTTATTCATAAAAAATCCAATGCACATGCTTTTTTTTTTATATACTATCACATATGTTTCAATTTCCTTTCAAAACTCTTATGAACCACAAGAACTCCAATCCATCAAAATAATTTTTTTATAAAAGACTTACTCATGTGAAGCACCAAAAGAGAGCAACCAAGTAACAAGCACAACCTACAATAACACATCACATTATTCATTCATCCAAAATTGAAAGCAAATTTAACAACTTGTTCAAACAACTAATAATGAAATAAATTAGAAAAACATATTCAGATACTCAGTGTATTATTATTAGATAAACTAATAATGAAATAAGACATTACACATATCACTCATTATTTGAGCTGCTAATTTTTTTTATCAGGTGATTATGATAAAATTAAGCATCCAAAAATTTTAGTATAAGTTGTTGTTTTTTTTAATTATATATTTGATTTCATGTTATTCATATATTTTATCAATGGTTAATATCTAAAAAATTACTTTTGTTTGAATCATACTTTCCTCTGTGTTCATATTTAAAAAGTTTTATTGAAAATGAATTATCACCGGTGAAAGAAAAATGGAGCTATCATCGTCATTTGGAATGCGTTTTCGCCACTCTGCGATTCCTTCTCCTCTCGCAATTCCCGCTTCCGCGTCCACGGCGGAGCCACACACCCAAACTCCGCCGCACAGAAACACCATCAAACTCCGAAGCTCCAAACCCTTCCCCTCCGCAAGAAAATCAGCCACACTTGAAATTCAGCGCTCTTCCGATTTGCCCTCAGCTCTCGCTAGGTTTTCTCTTTCACCGCTACGCCATCTTCTCACTATTCCTTCTTCCTTCTACATTTTCTCACTCTCTATCTGATTTTCAGGCTAGGAGAAACGTTGACCGTCAAAGACCTCAATGCCGCTCTTTATCACTTTAAAAATTCAAACAAGTTCAACCATATCTCTCAGGTGCTCGCTTCTTCTTCTCGTTGTGTATAAACTACAAATAGCTTTTTGAGAAATTAATATAAATTAATATTTACAGATTAACTACAAATAATTTATTTTATTTTATTAATGCATCGTTATTTTGTTCCGTAATGAACTTACTATTACTGCAATTGCATTTGCAGCTCTTTAAGTGGATGCAAGAGAACAACAAGCTTGATGTTTCGTCTTATTCTCATTACATGAGGTTCATGGCGAATAATCTTGACGCTGCTGAGATGTT
The DNA here is from genome assembly GCA_013389735.1 of Phaseolus lunatus. Taxonomy (NCBI): domain Eukaryota; kingdom Viridiplantae; phylum Streptophyta; class Magnoliopsida; order Fabales; family Fabaceae; genus Phaseolus; species Phaseolus lunatus. Next base: position 36,074,574 of record CM023862.1, read on the forward strand.
GCAATTGTACCATAGCATTCAAGATGAATCGGCCAGGAAAAATATCTTTGTATGCAACTCTGTTCTGGTTTGTTTAATCAAGAAAGGCAAGTTTGCTTCCGGTATGAAACTCTTTCAGCAGATGCAGTTAGATGGTCTAGTTCCTGATACTGTTACCTATAGCACGGTATGGCATTTTATTCTTAATCGTATGACATGCTTTCCTTACATTTGTGAAAATGAGCTGTTGTTAGTTAATTCAGCATGCTTGAAGTTATAACTTTAAAATCATACAACGCTTTGATCCTAACAAACTCCCACTCAAACGGATCCTACAGCTAGCCATTGTCCTAATAAGATTATCCCTCACTAGCCGAGTTAACATTCTAGAGAAACTAGGACAGTGCTAAAGGCCCTTGAAATCGGCTCATTTCTTTGGTTTGATGATCGTTCTTCCTGGCTTGTTGTACCCTTGAGCAGTAACAAAGATTGGGCCTTCTCCAGTAGACTTTCTATTCATAACAGGTTCCTTATGATATTAGTTAATTTAGCATGCTTGAAGTTTTGACTTTAGAAAAGAGGGAAATAAAAGGTGCCTATTATTTCATATTCTCTACTTGATTTCCTGTCTAAAAGTGTTGACTTTTTATGTTTTAGGCATTTACATGGCTCTAACTTTAGGATTTAATATTTTCCTGTTTTCTGATTTTGCTCGTTCTCATCTTTAGCTTCTTGCAGGTTGCATTAAAATAGAAAATGGCTATCCTAAGGCATTAGAGTTAATTCAGGAATTGCAACACAATAAACTGCAGATGGATGGTGTAATTTATGGGACAATTCTGGCAGTGTGTGCTTCCAATAGTAAATGGGAAGAAGCAGAAAAATATTTTAGCCAGATGAAGGATGAAGGTCACTCACCAAATGTTTATCACTATAGCTCTTTGCTCAATGCTTACTCAACATGTGGCAACTACAAAAAAGCTGATAAGTTAATTCAAGATATGAAATCTGAAGGGTTAGTACCAAACAAGGTTTGTTTTCCCTGTCATTTACTAATTTTAAGATGACAACTTGTGTGTGGCTATTTATGGCTATTAAATCATGTTTTAGGATGTTTATGAATGGTCTTTGATAATATTACACAGGCATGACTATTGTTGCTATGATTTAAAATTGATATTGGGACACTTAGGATATCTTAACCTCATGCTAGATACATGATGCAGAATTGTAGATGGAAATATTAGGATTTTATCTTTAATGGAAGCAAGTATACTGATCATTTAAAATAATAAAATATTATTAAAGGATTGATTTCATGTGGATTGATACAAGTATCAACTACTACAAAATCAATATTGTTTGTGCAAACTAAAATCAACTGGAAAATATTGAGAATTACAGACTAATACAGATAGAGGAAACTAAAAATGCAACTGTGGCAACCATTATATCAGTTCAATGAGTAAAACAAGTGGGGCGTGAAACAATAAAAAATATTTGAAGTGGATGTCTTGTCCTTGACTTTTAACCTTTACTGAAATGCATACTTTTTTAAAATTTGAAATCAAGAAAATAATAAATTGCCTCCAAGAAAAGTAGGGGAGGAAAATATCTGCAGCTTCCTCAGTCTAACATGTCGATATAGTTTAGCCTAGAAGTAGAATATTGTAATCAGTTCTAACAACAAAGTAAAAAACTGAAGCTGTTTTGTTTCTTTGATCTGCACATTCATCCTTCTCAATGCCATCAATCTTGTTTAATCTATGGTGTGATGAGGCATACTAGCATTCGTAAGATATTTTTATTTGGCTTATTATCACTAATATGGGTTGGACAACGGTGCTTATAGTGTAAAATCATTTGTGACTTTGCCTATCAGTTTAAGACATAGTAGGCTCATCACATAGTGGCTAGGCCTCTATGACTAAGTCAACTATTTTTCAATCCTTACCACTTCTGTTCTTGTAATAAAAACATGAATTTAGGAGCAAGGTAGTTAGGCCTGTATATTCTCCACACTTCAAGCGCAGAGAGACCCAGTATGAGGATTGTGTTAGAGAGAGATATACAATATAAAACCATTCGTATGTCTTAACCAAAAATCTCGTTGTTTGTCTTGTTGAAATGCAAAACCTTTTATATGTTTCCTATATGTCACTTTTCAATATTTGATATAGAGCAAGCCTTTACTAAAAAGGACTAAAATAATGATTTGCAGGTCATTTTGACTACCTTACTGAAGGTATATGTTAAGGGAGGCTTGTTTGACAAGTCTAGAGAATTATTAGCAGAACTGAAATCTTTGGGCTATGCTGAAGATGAGGTAAGAAAAACCTTTGAAATAAACAGCAAAAAGTTGTTTTGTTTCTGAAACATTGTGAATTCTTTAATACATAGCATATTATCTATTCTTAACCGATGACAAAAAGAAGTTGTTTCACATCATAAATTATATATCATTCTTCTATCATTTTTTTTTCCATGTCTTCCTTTTCCAACTACCATTATTTACTTATCTGAATCCATATGCAGATGCCATACTGTATATTAATGGATGGCCTAGCTAAGGCAGGACAGATACATGAAGCCAAACTAATCTTTGATGAAATGATAAAAAACCATGTCAGATCAGGTAACTTTTCTTCAATGAAATAATATGACATGATAAACATCCATATAAATATTTGGTTATTCTAAGCTATAGGCTAGTCCCAAGGATTTAAAGGAATCAAAATGGTATATTTTCATTTGCCATATATTACCTGACTTGACTTTTTCGTGGTGATGCAATGAACTAGAAAGTATAATTCCTTTTTCCTCACTTTTTTTGGCAGTCCAGTATTATTTTTTAAATTTATTTAATTCTTTATATATATATATATATGTATATATATATATATATATATATATATATATATATACTTTCTTGGATCTTAAGCTTTTAGTAAAGTTGATCCTTGGCATGGTCTCATTCGAATGCAATCACCTACCATGATTGCCTGCACTTATCACGATAAGCTTTTAGGATGGTTGGTCTTTAACAGCTTCACATGTAATGAAAATAAATAAATAAAAACTAATAGAAATATGTTAACAGTATTCTTGTTGCTATACTTATTCCTATCATTCCATTTTTTGAAATCCTGCAGGAATCTCTGTTCTTCGAACTAATAATACATCTTTATAACTCTTAACTGAGCTCTGTTTTTCTTTATGCTATTAACCTTTAGTTATTGTAGCTTTCAGACTTCTCAGATTTTCAATTGGTAATAATTTTCTGATTTATTTCCCACATGTGCAGATGGGTATGCTCATAGTATCATGATATCAGCATTATGTCGTTCCAAGCTTTTTCGGGAAGCAAAACAGTTAGCCAAGGATTTTGAAACCACCTCTAATAAATATGACATAGTTATACTGAATTCAATGCTCTGTGCTTTCTGTAGAGTAGGTGAAATGGAAAGTGTTATGGAAACTCTAAAAAAGATGGATGAACTGGCAATCAGTCCTAGCTACAATACCTTCCATATTCTAATAAAATACTTCTGTAGGGAAAAAATGTATCTATTAGCTTATCGAACCATGAAGGACATGCATAGTAAAGGCCATCAACCTGGAGAGGTATGGTGTTTTATTGAAGTACTAATATGAAGTCCCCTGTATTATTATTGAACTTGGTCTTCCTCGTTATGTAACTGAGAACTGTCCTTTTAATTTTATTACGTGTACGCATCTTTTTGGATCTTTGTGAGGGCAAGGCTGCTACCTTGTTTCCTAAAGGTCACAGGTTCAAATCCTGGAAGCAGCCACTCTGCTAGTCGGGTTAAGGCTGTACGCAGCTATCCTCCCTAGACCTCACTAGTTGGAAGCCTTGTGGTCTGGGTTTTCATTTATATATATATATATATATATATATATATATATATATATATATATATATATATATATATATATATTTTTTTTTTTTTACATTGTTTGGACCCTGGTTAGGGATTTCTCATTTTTGTTGCCGAGAACCTGGTGTAGATTTCTGCTTTCTACAACTGTATATTTTGGTGCATTTTTTCGAGATTGAGGCTTTTTTTCCTTTCTTTTACTAAGATATCGTTATTAATTTTTTCTAATCTACTAGTTAGCCTTACAGTTTTACCTGATGGAACAGCTGCGTTACTGAAGAAAAAAATGAATACCTGTAAAGTAATGATAGGAAAAGGGAAAAGAGTCGAAATGTGAAGATGCACTTACCCAATTAAAGAAAATGAGAATGCTTCATTTGATGAAGCTACTGCAATCTTGTTTTCATCTGTTGTTGGTTTAGTTACTAAATAAAAGTTTATCTCATGTCTTTCTCTTTGTAGGAGCTCTGTTCCTCTTTAATATCCCACCTTGGTCAGGTAAATGCTTATTCAGAGGCATTTTCTGTTTACAATATGTTGAGATATGGCAAGAGAACAATGTGCAAGTCACTTCACGAGAAGATTTTGTACATTCTCCTAGCAGGCCATCTTTTGAAAGATGCATATGTAGTAGTCAAGGTATTCTAGGTTTAAAGAACACATAAATCCTAGTGTTTCTCTTGTCATTGCAGTTCATCTGATGAATTTTATCCTGTTCAGGATAATGCAAAATCTATTTCTCGTCCTCCCACCAAAAAATTTGCTATTGCATTCATGAAGTCAGGTAACATCAACTATATAAATGATGTTCTGAAGACTCTCCATGATAGTGGCTACAAGCTTGATCAGGTAATAAGCATGGTATTTCAATTTGAATACTGATATTAGAATGACATTTAATTCATGATTTTTTTTCCTTGACATAATCACACTCACGCAAGGATTTCTATTACCAAAAATCATATCATTACATTGCAAAAGTCTTAAATTAGACCTGATTGCATTTTTGACAGTTTGAGTGAAGTAGAATAACTGATTTAATTTTTTAACAACTAGGTCCAGATTTTCAGAAATTCTAGAACTAGGATTTGTGTTTTCTTTTTAACTTTTTACTCCAAAATTAATCATGTTCGTTCTTTTCTCGTGCAGGATTTATTTGCGATGGCTGTGTCACGCTATTTAGGTGAGCCTGAAAAGAAGGACTTGCTGCTACACTTACTACAGTGGATGTCAGGGCAAGGTTACGTGGTTGATTCATCAACAAGGAATTTAATCCTCAAGCATTCACACTTATTTGGTCGTCAGCTCATTGCCGAGGTTTTGTCCAAACAACAAGTACAATTAAAACACAAAAATCTCACTAGATAAAACATCATCCTAACTTTAGGATCGAGGAGATAGTGCTAGATGGTAGATTGTATTACTTCATCTTGCCCTCTTCAATTTTTTCGATTGAGTTGTGATAAATAGTCTACACCTTAGTTCTAGTGCTGCGGATCGACTAGTTGTATATACAGCAGATATAAATATATCGCGTCAAATAGTTAGATGATCCTTTCATTTTGTTTGAGTTATTGTCAGTAACATGCTTCTTTTGCAATTGTAACATCGTCAAAATGTCTATGGCTGGTAACAATCACATCCTTATTTTTTGCTCCATTAACAAGTAAAGGATGGCTGGTGGTATCTCCATCACACGCTGCAGTTCATACTTGCAGTCTGTTTTATGTTGATCAGATGAACAAGTAATAAAAGAATGATTTTGTCAGCAAAACTTAAAAGGAAAATAAGAAAAAATGAAGTGCCTAATTATCGTCACCATTTAGACAAATATAGGACAAAGTAATGTTGAGATGAATACAACGCATATAAAACCAATAAACATTTATAATTTTGATACCTTCATATCTTTTATTCTTTAACGCGTATCATAAAGCACAGACAGACAAAACTCAACACTGAAATGAAAATATAAAAGGGATGGAAGGTTATAAATTATATTGTAATTTATTTTGCATGGTCTTATGGAATAAGCGAGTTATTGAAAGAGCTAAAAAAAAAAGGTGAATGATATCTAATGATTTTTTAACTGTTGAACTGCTAATGTTTCTCAAACCTCCTAAATTCAACAGTCAAACACAGGTATCTCAACTGGATACAAATGGATTCTATCTGACCAGGCATTGCTTACACTTGGATCAGTATCAGAAAGACACTTCCAAACTGCACTATTACACTTGAATCCACTTCCAAAGGCAATTTGCCACACCCTGTCTCCTTTCTTCACTCTTCCTTGTGCCTCCAAATAGCAAAGCTCATACCACAGAGAAGAAGATGAAGTATTGCCAAATCTGTATAATGTCATCCTTGAGGCTTCACTATCTTTCTTCTGCAGCTTCAGACTTTCCTCTATGACATCTATGACTGACTTACCTCCAGCATGTATACAGAAATGTTCGAAAGCCTTCTTAAAATTTGGTACATAGATTTCCTTACTCTCTCTTGCCCATATTTTCGTGCAAATCACTGACCATCCAAAGCGCAATTGCTCTGAATATGGCAAGACAAGAGGGCCTAAGGTTGTTATATTGGTCCTCAAAGCTGATGCAGCTACAGTAAGAAGTGATCGTGATAGGGAAACACCCACAATCTCATTTTCATCAGATTCCTGGTAAACAGACTTATATGCTTGGTCATATGATCCTGTGTGTGTTCTCACAAGATGCTGAAGCTTGTACTTGGCCACTGGCTTGTCTTGTTTTCTGCTAGATAGTAAAATGGCTGCTCCTCCCATTCGAAACAATACATTGGCAATAAGCATAGACTTGTCATTACCTCTGTAGCCATTTGGAGCTACAGCCTCCATGCTAAGAACTAAAGCCAATGAGTTGTTGTGAACTTTCAACAGATCTTTCGCCAAGTTTATTGACAACAATCCAGCACTGCAACCCATTCCACTCAGGTTGACACTCTTTATGTTGCTCCTGAATCCAAACTTGTTTATGATCATTGATGCAATGGATGGTGTAGGACAAAATAGGCTACAATTTGACACAAGGATGTCAATTCTTTTAGGATTCACTTTGTGCTTGGAAAGTAGATCTTTGACAATTCTGAAAAGAACCAATTCAACTTCTTCTTGTGCAAGCTTCATGGAATCATTTGGGGGGAGCTCGTGAACTGATTCTGGCATGCAAGCCTCGACTCCAATACCAGATCTTTCCAACACTTTCATTTCAAAGTCTATTTTTTCTTGGTCAAAGTTGCAGATTTCAAAGTGTTCTAGCATATGAGAGTAAGGGACGCGCAAATGATCAGGAGGCATATAACAAACATAGTCAAGAAGATACACAGTTCGACGTCTAAAGCAGAAGTAAAGTAATATAAGAATTAATGCTATGGCTGCTAAGGATTGTGTGGCAGAGATTGAGCCTTTAGATATGAGAGACAGGTCACAGAAAAAAGGGTATATGGATAGAAGAACTTCCATTGTCATAAGCTTAAACTTAACCATTTGAATTTGGGATATGATTTATTAGTTCTAATGTAAAGAACTAGCTCATTGTAGTGCAAGTAGGAAAGTTTTTCAAAAATACAGTTACACTCTTGCTCATGCGTTGTTGTTCCCCCTATTTTCCTCTAAAAAAATGCAACAATTAGTTATCACAAAAATTGTGTGATGAAGCAACAGGTAAGAAACTTTAGTTCCTTGACAAATGGTGGTGAGAAGGAGAAACTTTTGATTGCAAGAGAATGATGATTATACAAAAGATAACAAATTATGGATAGGAAAAGATAAATAATTACATAATTATTTAATTTTTCCGGGAAAAAGCATTTCCAAGTGTTCTTCTTTCATTTCCATAAATTTTCATATTTCTAAAAATGTCCCTCTGTAATATTCTAGATTACGTAATTTGGAAGTTTTTTTTCAAATTCACAATTAGCTTCTGGATTACATAATCCGGAAGTTTTTTTCATATGAATGATTAGTTTTCAAATTATATAATCTGGAAGTCTTTTTTAGTTTCTGGATTATGTAATTCGAAAGTCTTTTATCAAATGTGTCCAGATTACATAATCCAAAAGTTACTATACAATAGTGTAGAATAAAAAAGTATTTTCACGTGTTATATGGAGGTGACAGAATAATATATGGAGGTACAGAAAGAAACAGTCCCTATTTTATGCAATGGCCCACTTTGTGACTTGATTCTTTTAATCCATTTATTAGGTGGGTAGGTAAAAAAAAAATTATTTTAGAGGTGTAGAGATTGGTCCATAGACCATGTACAAATTGATGAACTTAACTTTTTGAATAGGTTATTAACAAAAAAAATTCTACGGGACAAACACATGTTTGTTACATAAAATAAATACTAATAATAAAAATACTCATTTCAATAATAAAGTTAATAAAAATCAATTTCACTTTATAACACATATATCCAAAAAAATATTTAATACTTAATTTTTTTTTTCTATATTCTTGTCCAAAAAACATATTTAATCTTTAACTTTTTTTCTATGTTCTTGTCATTAACATGACTCCTTTTGCAATTGTAACTTCGTCAAAAGTTATGGCTGTTAACCATCATGTCCTTATTCTTTTAACTGACAGAAAGATTAAATGAATATGACAATCAAGTACTATTAATTCAATTTAAATTCAAAATCCTTCATTTTAAATTTAAAATAAACTTCCTACAACCATACATAGGCTAATGACCAAAATTTTCCGATGTGAAAAGCAATAAAGGTATAGATTGAAAACCAAAAAAAAAAACGTTCAATGAACCAACCATAAGGGTTTTACTTTTGTGGGGTTTATTTTTGTCATTCTTCTATGAATGGCATGAACATGCGATTAACAACTCATTTACACAGAATAAATTATGGGATGACGAGTGTCGAATCATAAATAAAAGAAACCGATACTTTCTCTCACATTTCTCAAATTGATACTCCATTTCACCTTTCCACAATTACATTCTCAGATTGAATACTAACATTGTTACAAAAAAATTTCGAACAGGTAAACCACAAATAATAACCACGTCACGTTGTTCATGCTACTTTAAAGCTCTCCGACAAGTGCTGATAGTACTTCTTTTGCTGTTCCAAAAATCAAAATAAATCAATGTAAATTTCTATTAACTAATTTATTCAGCACAATGCATCAGATTTCATGTATACGAAAATAGAGGAATAAGCCGTACCCTGTCAGACACTGAAGGCGAGACTTTACTTAGTGCTACCTCAAAATGAGTACTCTTGATAGTTTTATGTTTCTCTTCGACAGCAGCCATTGCCGCTTCATTCATCTGTATAGTCAATAAAATCAGTGTTTATAATCCTAACTACATAGTTTGTCCCACCAATAATCAAACAAGCAATACATAGATACACAACAGACAAGAATGATATGGGGATTAAAGAGGCAACATCAATAAAAGAGCAGAGACAAACCAATGCAGCAAGATCAGCGCCGCTTAGGTTTTCACAACCTCCCATGCTTGCCATCGCACTCAAATCCACAGTGGCATCAATAGCCTTATTCCTTGCAAGAGCTTTCAATATCAAAACTCGCTGATCTGGGCTGGGTAGTGGAACGTACAGAAGTTTACCAAATCTACCAGGCCGTAAGAGAGCACGATCCATCACCTCAGGCCTGCAAAAATGAGAAACTGACTATGAATATGGCGTGATGTGCAGTGAAATAACTAATTCGAGAATAGATATGGTGAACAAAGTGTGTACCTATTTGTAGCACCAATCACAAAAACACCTCTTCGATGTCCTGCACCATCCAACTCAATAAGCAACTGCAAATTCATATAACTGTCATTTTTCCATCATGTTATCAGTTAAAATGGCTATACTTTTCTCATTTCAAAAGACTACTAATTTTTTACCTGGTTCAACAGTCGTTCAATAACCCAACCACCTTCCTTACCACGTTTAGTTGTCAAAGCATCAACCTGAAAATGGCATAAAAATAAATTTTAGCATTCGTAGGTATATCATTCTATACAACAAGTCGCTTACTGAGAACTTGTTCGAACCCTTCATAGACCAAGGAAATTAATAATAGAAATAGACTTGAACATCAATAGTTTGCTTAGTAAACACCAATCACAAAAATAATAGCCACTAATGTGATCGAGTGAAAGAAATTTATTTAACAATAAATAGAATAAAACTCCATATTAGTTCCTCCAAAGAAAGAACATTCTAGACAATGATATATTTTATACAGATCACCATCCGAAATCAAATTGGTATGTCATTATAAAATATTAAAGTTAACCAACACTGCTAAGCAGAGAACCAGAAACAAACCTCATCAAAGAAAAGTATACAAGGTGCACATGTCCTTGCACGGCTAAACAATGTCCGAACTGCAAGCTCACTTTCTCCAACATATTTATTTAAAAGTTCAGGACCCTAAAATTGCAACAAAGCAATTTAATCATTTACAAAAACACGTATTCAAAACAAGACAGCCAAAATTAATGAAAATGGGATGAGTATTTAAACAGACCTTGATATGGATAAAACTAGCCCCTGCCTCACTGGCAACAGCTTTGGCAATCAGCGTTTTACCACAACCAGGAGGTCCATAAAGCAAAAATCCAGTCTCAAGATCAACCCCAAGCCCCTAAAATAAATGAATACATGCACAGTTGTCAATGAGTGATATACAATTTGCTAAGTAATTTTCTTGAAATGTCAAAGACAAAAATCAAACAAGTTTTAGAAAAAGAACATGAAATTTATTAAGAGAATTTAAATATACAGTAACCAAATTACTAAATATTGATAGCAGATTTTCTGTATACTTACTTACATAGATAAGGAAGGGCATCTAATGATAAGGCTGATATAGATTAGTGTAACACTCACTATCTGTTATTCCATAAATCCCTATCCCAGGGTAACTACCTAACTTGAGGGGAAAAATATATAATGATAATTCTGACCAATCACCTGCCTTTTTGTCTAGAACAAAATTCTAAAAATTCACACGATTAAAACCATGATAACCTGTTCCATCACAAATTTTGTTCAATATAATAAGGGGATGGGAGTGGCCATAATAAAGATATATTAAAAATCTATATGAAATACTCAAGAACACAAAATTTCATTTAATATGAGAACCCAAGGCCTAATAACCCCCATATTAGAATCTTGTACTTCCAATGGTGTCGCAATTCCAAATCATGCAATTGAATCCTAACATTATAGCTACTCAACAATTGCAATATTAAAAGAGAAATACGAAATAGAAAAGAAATAAAATTAAACAGAAATTGCAATTGCAATTTAAAAGAAGTGCAGTAATTTGTTTACCTCATAATCTTCAGGATATTTTATTCGCCTTACAATATATCGTTCAAACTCCTTTCTTAAAAGATCAAGGCCCCCAACGTCTTCCCATTTTACATTAGGAATGATAGAGAATCCTTCTCTTCTTAATGAAGGTTGTACCTTTTTGGATGCTTCCTGCATCAATGTCCAGATAAACAAATTATTAGCAAGAAGAAGTACTTGAGAATAGGATATTCACCCAAACACAAGATAGTAAAAACTGAACTTAGCATACATATGTTATGTGATGTGACACAAACTAAGAGAAAAAGGCTCTAGTGCACCATAAATATTCATAATATTAATAAGTAGACAAGCATACAAATCAAAAGCACCTCAAAATCGGACATTTTGATGGCAAGCTTGTCCACTTCTTCAGCTGACCAAGGTTCCCTCCACCAGTCTTCAACATGCTCGCTCATGAGTTCTTGAGATAATTCACGTCTCCTTTCATCAATTATTCTCTTCATTGCCAGATTACCAGCCTTGTCAACCAGAGCTGCCAAATCAGCACCAACAAAACCTGATGTAGCCCTGGCTATTTTCTGTAGATCAAATAAACCCTCAAGTCTAAGATTGGAAGTAAGCACAGATAGGATTTCCTCCCTGGCAGATTCATCAGGATGACCAATGATAATTTCACGATCAAACCGACCAGGCCTTCTCAAGGCAGGGTCAACAGCATCAGGCCTATTTGTAGCTCCTATTACAAGAACATAGCCAGCACTCTCTGAATTATCCGCTGGTTGAAGAAGCCTATTTGATTGATCCATGCAAGTCATTAATTGCGTCACAATTCGTTTCTCCATCTCACGCTGCAAATTCTCTCTTTTAGAAGCAATTGCATCAATCTCATCAATAAAGACAATCGAAGGTGCAGTTCTGTAAGCTTTAGCAAAAAGTTCTCTAATATTTTCTTCAGATGCACCTAATCACAAAAGACACCAATATATCAGATATTACCATGGAAATCATTCGATGGTAGTAATAAAAGCAATGAATCTAATCAATCATAACAAGACACAAAGACTCTGTATCTCTTAAAACTCTATTCTAGAAAAAATGTTATGTTTATGCTGCTATGCAAGGATAGCAAAAAAATGCAACTGAACTATTGAACTATCAAGAACACAAAGTTAAAATTCAAGTCGAAACAAGCAAATGCTAATACCTGAGACTCCAGAGACTACCTCAGTAGCTGAAATCTGATAGAAAGGAAGACCAGTCTCATTAGCTATAGCATGAGCAAGTTTGGTCTTCCCACATCCAGGTGGACCATGCAACAAAATGCCAGCCATTGGCTTCACTCCTAACTGCTTAGGCAACTGGGGATGAAACAAAGGTACAATTACTTCCATCTTCAGTTCCTCCAAAACCTCCTTCATCCCACCTAAATCCTTAAATCTCGGTCCATCCTTCCTCTTCACCTCACCATTTGAAACCTCACCATTCGAAACCGAACGCAGAGATTGCTTCCGCACCTCATTCACCTCATTCAGAACAGTGCCTTTACTTCTATTACTCATCTCCAATTCAACGTTCTTTTCCTCCGCCGCCGCCACCACCTTCTTCGGCGTATATGACTTCCTTAGCATTTCCTTCATCAAATCAAACTGAGGCTCCACCTTCTCCCCGTAAATTGCGTCCTCCGAAGTCGACACCGTTTCCTCATCATCACTCTCCGAAGAAGCAGAGGACGATGAGGAAGGATTCTGCACCCTCCTTCGCGCGTGTAACGCTTCCATCTTCTTCAACCTCTCTTCACCCTCGTCGATTTTCTTCCTACGCTTTCGAGACGCGCTTCGGGATTCCAAGTTGTCGTCATCGTCACCATCGGAATACTTGGGCGTGGAAGTGTGATTATGCTGCGCGGTGGAATGAACCGCTTCCTGAACAAATCGAATTAGGGTTTGGTGTTTAGTTCGGTGATAATCGGGGTAAGTCGAACGGAGATGGTTGGCGATTTCTTCGGCAGTGGAGTATTTGGACTTGCAGGTGTCAATACGGCGACGGAGGGCTTGTTGCAGAGACCTTCCTCCTCCATTTCTTCCCATTTTCCCAAATACTCTCTCTCTCTCTGCTGTCTTCTTCTTCAACTCTATTCCCTAACCAAAACAGTAGCTAGGGTTCTCGCAAACCCTAACCAAAACGGTAGCGTTCCCTGCGGCGCTCTTTTGTTTAACGTTCAAACTTGATAAAACATAAACTATAATCTATAATTATATATAAACCATATTTTTTATTCATTTTATATATCTTATTTTGTAAATTTTATTTTAGTTTTATAATTATTTTCTCTTACTAGTACTTTTAAAATTAGACATTAAATATATATCACACCACAAATCATTTTATTATATAAAAACACGAATTAATTTCCTTTAATAATAATAATAATTTATATAATTATACCAAATATATTGTCGTTTTTTAATTAAATAAACTTTTAATGACTTAAAATAATTGTATTATTTGATACGATATATATTTATAAAATTTCAAGTAACTTGTTCCTTTCCATTCAAAAATAATTACATAATCTTTCTAGTAAAAATAATAATGTTGAAGATTAAAAACTAAATTTAGTTTTTTTTAAATCATAAAAAAAAATCATTTTTCTACAAAATCCTTTCTTACCAATTTTAATTACATGTTGAGTGGAAGATGTTTGTTAAAAGAAAAGGAGAAGACTATGGTGTTGGCCTTATAACCTTTTGTTTGGATACCTCAAATTAAACTTTCCATCATTATTTCATATTCTAATATTTTGGTTTTATTATGATTTGAATATTATGCTAAAATGTGTAATTAGTTTAAGCTCTGTTTTTAATTTTTTAATTGTTTAGTTGGTTTAATAATTTAAACTGAAAAAAAAAAGAATTATCGTATAACAAGTTTAATTATTCAAATTACAACAAAATAATAAAATTCGACTTATTTTCAACGAATGTTTTTGTAGGAAACTTTAATGTAAGAATTTCTCATAACCTTATCCATGATTTTTTTTTCTTCACAAGAAAATAAAAAATTCTTATAACATTTATGACGTCACAAATTTTAGTTAAAATAATAACTTCATCCTTCATCATTTTTCTTAGTAGATTGATTGACTATATCACGTTTTTTCTCGCATTATAATTTCTAAAAATATATTAGAAATAAAAAAAATTGAGAAAAATTATGGAGATTTATTAATTTTTTAATAACTTAATTAGACATTTAAGATCATTATAAATTTTTTAATTGATTTAAAACTCTTGAAATTTTATTGATAAACAAAATTCTAGCAACCAACTATGGCATACATACAAATTATCTACACATGGGTTTTGAAAAGGTTTCCATGTATCATCATTAATGGCGTTGTCTCCTATCTGGTATGCTATGTAGTATTAAAGTGAATGTCACTCTGTCACCATTTCACTGTCAAACATCTCAAACGATATAAAAACCTTCTTGTTTTTGAGTGTCAAGTTCCAACATAACCATAAGGAAAGAAACATTCATACCATTTAGATCACATTTGGAAGTAATTTGTTTTTTTTTTTCATAATCAAAACCAAATCATTAAAATAATTGTTGATTTGATTTGGATCAATCAAAAATTGCAGCACGCTAATGTTCAGTTAAAAGAAAATGCAAAAATGCTTAATTTGATTGAAACCAAAATAATATATTAGAGAAAAAAAAAAAGAATTTGTATAGAATATAATCAAATTATGGTTATAATAATATTACTGTTAATAATTCAGCTACTGGTCGAAAACCCTTGTGCAGTAGACATAATATAAAAGCTTTCGTTTCGAGCTGAATGGGAGAGAGTGAAGGAGAGTGAACAAAGCAAGAACCCTGAGCGGAGGCAGAGGCTGAAGCAGCAGAAGCCGCGGCGGAAGAAGAAGAAGAGGAAGAATTCGATGGCGCAGTCTCTTGAGCTCTTGTTGATTCAGTTCCTCATGCCCGATAACGATGCCCGCCGCCAAGCCGAAGACCAAATTAAGCGTCTCGCTAAGGACCCCCAGGTTGTTCCTGCTCTCGTCCAGCACATGCGCACTGCCAAAACCCCCAACGTCCGCCAGCTCGCCGCCGTCCTCCTCCGCAAGAAGATCACCGGCCACTGGGCCAAACTCTCCCCCCAGCTCAAACAACTTGTCAAGCAGTCCCTCATCGACACCATTACCATGGAGCACAGGTACCTGCCTATTCTGCTCCTATTCAAATAAACCCTAATCTCTTATTTGTTTCATTGTCACAAGTGATCATCTAAATTCTAATCATCTTATTGTCGAATTCCGTGCTGTGCAGTCCTCCTGTCAGGAAAGCGAGTGCCAACGTTGTGAGTATCGTTGCGAAGTACGCTGTTCCATCCGGCGAGTGGCCTGATTTGCTGCCGTTTCTCTTCCGGTGTAGTCAGAGTGGACAGGAAGATCATCGAGAAGTAAGTACCTCATCAACTCCATACTGTTCAAAACTGTGTTATTTTGTTTAAGGCGTGCTTGGAAATCCGTTGGAGAGGCAAATGAATGTATTGCAATTTATAGTGTATGAAGGAGGAGCAATGTGAGGGTTGGATTGGTTTCGACTTGGTTCAGTTTTTTGAAATTGAAACTGAAATCCAAACACTTTTATTTTTGGAAAGTAAACATAATCTTGTTCAATTGAATTTATTTATTTAGACGACTTAGTGATGCTACTGGAGTGGGATTTTAGAGTGACTTTAAGAAGATGGATGATGTTAACTTTTACTGTTTGTTTCACGTCATTGTTGTTTGTATTCTGACGAGCTTAGCATCTAACCAAATTCTGTTTGTTGCTTTTTGGGATGTAAGGTGGCATTAATTCTCTTCAGCTCTTTAACTGAAACAATTGGGAATGCTTTTCGGCCGTATTTTGCAGATCTGCAAGCTCTTCTACTCAAGTGCTTGCAGGACGAGACTAGCAATCGTGTTAGAGTTGCCGCCCTCAAGTATGTTGATCTCCTTTATCTATCTAATTTTGTCCATATGAAGCAATTATTTTAGTATCCTTTTGTTGTTTGTTGAGAATTATGCCTGTTCTATCAGGGCGGTGGGATCTTTTCTGGAATTCACTCATGATGGGGATGAAGTGGTGAGTCACTGCTGTTTCTGTGGTAAAATAAAAGTGAAAAAATTATGTTGTTAATGGTTTTCATCTTTTAAGTGTTAGCAAACTATGCTCATTTCATTTCTAGTTAGTGAATGATTTTCATATTGGCTGTAAGTAAGTTCATAACTAATACGTTTCACATCAATGAGAGTTAATTTACTGCAACCAACTCCCAGATTAGAACCTTCATAAAGAGGGGGGAAAGGAAGAAATATGCAATAGCAATTTCAGTTGTATCAGGCAACAAGTTCAATCTTACTGTATTGGTATAAATACACAGTCTTTGTGACTGAATGTTGTGCATGGTAGTATTTAGCACTTGTGTTAGCTGTATTGATCTTTGCAAGAGCAACACGTTTCGACTGAAATAAATTTATGTCTGAGCTCTAAATACTTGTTTCTTTATGAAGTTATTTAAAATTTATGATTGGAAGTAATCATCTTTGTATTTCAATCTTGATGTGCATTATTAATTTGGTATCTATAATGAAGCCACTAGCTTATAGTTTAGTTTTTCATTTTTGCAAGCTGCTTCTAAAATTGTTTCCTAGGCAGCTGGATCATCATATTGTATATTTTCTCTTTTTTTTTCTCAACTCATAAATTAGCATCTGTGTGCAGATTAAGTTTCGTGAGTTCATTCCAAGCATCTTGAATGTATCACGCCAGTGCCTTGCCTCAGGAGAAGAAGATGTTGCCATACTTGCTTTTGAAATTTTTGATGAGCTGATAGAATCTCCTGCACCACTTCTTGGAGATTCAGTGAAATCTATAGTGCAGTTCTCCCTCGAGGTTTGCTCAAGCCAAAATTTAGAGTCTAATACACGTCATCAGGTTGGTTAGGATCATAAAGTATATCGCCACAACTTTTTATACACTCACTATTATAGTTGTTTCACTCCCTATGTTCATGTTATTTGCTCCATGTAACAGGCAATTCAAATCATTTCATGGCTGGCAAAGTACAAGTCCAGTACTTTGAAAAAACATAAGCTGATCATACCTATTCTTCAAGTTTTATGCCCTTTGCTTGCTGAATCAACTAATGAAAATGAAGATGATGATCTTGCTCCGGATCGGGCTGCTGCAGAAGTTATCGATACTATGGCTTTAAACATCCCAAAGCATGTTTATCAACCAGTTTTCGAATTTGCTTCTGTAAGCTGTCAAAATGCAAACCCAAAGTTTCGGGAAGCATCTGTTACTGCTTTGGGTGTCATTTCAGAAGGTTGTTTGGAGCTCATGAAAAGTAAACTGGAACCTGTTCTCCATATTGTCCTGGGAGCTCTGAGGGATCCAGAACAAATGGTCAGAGGGGCAGCTTCCTTTGCTTTGGGTCAATTTGCTGAGCACCTGCAGCCTGAAATTGTATCCCATTATGAGAGTGTTCTTCCCTGCATTTTAAATGCTCTCGAGGATGCATCTGATGAAGTGAAGGTACGCATTGGAGAAGAGAAAGGCTTATCAACACTACTGATTATTACCTTAGATGCTACTACCAAAACTTAAAGTTAAATAGATTGTCTGCATGTTTTCTAAGCATTAAATTTATATTCATGCAGGAGAAGTCATACTATGCATTGGCGGCTTTTTGTGAGAACATGGGTGAAGACATCCTTCCTTTCCTAGATCCTTTGATGGGTAGACTGCTGACAGCCCTCCAAAATAGTTCCCGAACTTTGCAGGAAACGTGCATGGTATGTGGAAGATTCAGAATGCTGTAACGATTGTCACAATCACAATGTATCAACTATTGGTTTTTGTATTTAAATTAATATTGTTCACATGACGTTATTGCAGTCTGCCATCGGTTCTATTGCTTCTGCTGCAGAGCAAGCATTCATTCCTTACGCTGAAAGGGTTTTAGAGTTGATGAAAAGCTTCATGGTGTTAACTAATGATGAAGATCTCCGTTCCCGTGCAAGAGCAACTGAACTAGTTGGAATTGTTGCAATGTCTGTAGGGAGAGTGAGAATGGAGCCGATATTACCTCCTTACATAGAAGCTGCAATTTCTGTAATTGCCTTATCACTTAACACTGTCACTGACTGTGGTTTATGCCTTTGTTCTAAAATGATTTGAATTTTATTTTTAGGGATTTGGGCTGGAGTATAGTGAGCTTAGGGAGTACACCCATGGATTCTTCAGCAATGTTGCTGAGATTTTGGAGGATAGTTTTGCACAGGTCTGCATAGATTAACTATTCATTAATCCTATATCTTTCTTGCTTACTCTTTACAGTTGAAATTTTGTATTGGTAAACAGTATCTTCCTCATGTTGTGCCTCTCGCATTTTCTTCTTGCAATCTTGATGATGGCTCTGCGGTTGACATTGATGAGTGTGACGATGAAGTTGCTAATGGATTTGGTGGAGTTTCATCGGATGATGAAGCTCATGATGAACCAAGAGTTCGTAATATAAGTATTAGAACAGGTGTGTTGGATGAAAAGGCAGCTGCAACCCAAGCCCTGGGCCTGTTTGCACAGCACACAAAGACTTCTTATGCACCGTATCCTTTGACTGATATTTTTGATAGTCTGGTTCTGGTTACTCCTTTCACAACAACAAAATAACCACAATTGTTATATTTGAATTCTTTAATTATTTTAAGCTACTTGGAGGAGACACTGAGAATCTTGGTTAAACACTCTAGCTATTTTCATGAAGATGTTAGACTTCAGGCTATCATTTCTTTAAAACGTAAGTGGATCTTTTTGTTCAAAATGTTTTGTTTTTAAAATTATGCATGTTTGTTTCACCTATACTTATTTTCTGCAGTTCTTTGCATTTGTGCATGAGAAGAATCTTTTACTTTTCTTAAATAATTGTTTTGGTTTGTTCAGTGCAAAATGCATTTTCCCATGAATAATATTAATCGGAAAGATGCTGAATTAGACACTCAAGTGTCCCATGATGATGCACTAACCCATCAATTTATGAAAGTAACTAGGAAAAGATGGAAAAATATAATTCAATTGAAGTAAACTGCCCTTTATTGTTTGTGTGCATCATATTTTCATTTATTCTCATGCAAATATTTATATATCTCCTTCTATATTACTCGGGTTCTCAAATAAATATTGCCATTGATTGCTGATGCATATTGGATTTTAACTGCAGACGCTTTAACTGCTGCTCATACAATCTTCCAAAGTCAACATGTAAGTTTGACAAATACCTCCGTTTGTTTAATTTTGCATTTTTTTTCAAATGTGGATTTTTTTATTTAATAATTTTGTATCTTCCCTATAATCTAGTGAATAAATGTAAAACTAATGACCATTTTGGTTTTCAATTGGAGTAAACCATTATTTTTTTCCCTGAAACTTTAACGTCCTTGAAAATTAACAAAACTTGAAAAAGTCCCTGAAACTGGCTCCTGTCCTTCACATTGGGTTTGGAGAAAGTATAATTAATGAAAACCAGAGGAAGTTTGGTATTGGTTGTGTGGGCCTTTTGTATGTGTACCCACTAACCAGACTTGGGATCTGCACTCTTCCTTCTTTCCAATACGAGTTTGTTTTCAAGTACTATGTTAATGGGGGACCAAGTTGTTCAAGCTTAAATTTGTGAAAATGGTCATGTCTTTGGGTCTTTGACCAATGATACTGTGTTCTCTTTATTATCTTAATTTTTTTTTTCTTTTTATTGCATAGCCTCCATGCTCGGTTTATGTTTGCTGTGATAACTAGCAATTCATTGTATTTAACATTCCTTCTTTGTTTGGGTTCATATGTGATGTTTTTGTTCCAAAAGAAAATCCTAGAAATCTGGAGACTTGCATTGAATTGGTGTAAAAATCTTGTGTAGTTATTCAAGGCATTTAATTCTTTGTAGGAGTATGGACATGCTACTGCTTAATGCAGTGTCTTTTGTTCTTTTATTGATGTTAATCAGTTATGATTTGGAACTTTAATCTATATTTCTGTGAGTCCCTTGAGTACCAATTCTTGAAAACATGTTACAGTCTCAGCAAGAGGCAATCTGGTCTACCAATTCTTCCATACTAGTACATTGCATTTAGCTGAAGGGTCACAATGTTAAATGTGTTTCCCAATTTAATGTGGAGGGACACATAGGCATGTGCGTGACATTGAATGTCTCAAATCATCACTGTTAAGAGTGTTAACTAATGGAGGTGAGATTTTTGGCCAACATGACAAATGGGAGCCAATTTCAATGACTTTTTTGAGTTCTGTTAATTCCAGGCTAAGTTAAGGTGTTACAATTCAAAGACCAAAATGATGGTTTTCTCTTTCAGTTGTATGGAGATGGCTGCTATGTGAGAGCAGATAAAGAAAAGTGTCTTCTCTCGTATTTTATATGTTCGTTCTTTAGTTTGAAGCCTTTCTTTCACAAACACAACAATTGACACTGCCTTTTTTCAGGAAGGAGCTGCTAAAGCAAAAGAACTTCTTGGTGAGAACATCTACTGTAATAATAAAATATTTTGATTTTGTGTGCGTTATTAATGATAAACCATTGCATTCTATCTGTATAACCTATCAAGTCTGCTTGATTCTTCAGATACTGTGATGAGTATTTACATCAAGTCTATGGTTGAAGATGATGACAAAGAAGTGGTTGCTCAAGCATGCACTAGTGTGGCTGACATCATCAGAGATTATGGTTTTGCAACTTTTGAGCCTTGTAAGCATGCAATTATTTGACTGATCCTTTAGAGTCGTTTTGCTGATGAACTGATGCTAATGTGAGATTTCTATACTTTCAGACTTGGCACAGCTTGTTGATGCAACTTCATTGTTGCTTCGGGAGCAATCTGCTTGTCAACAGATAGAGTCAGACAGTGAAATTGATGATGTTGATAGTGGACACGATGAAGTGCTAATGGATGCAGTGTCTGATATTCTCCCTGCATTTGCAAAGTCCATGGGTGCTCAATTTGCTCCCATTTTGGGACAACTTTTTGAACCTCTAATGAAATTTGCAGTGAGTTGGTAACCAATAACTTTTAATGTTTAGCGTAAATTATAAATTAATATATTTACTTTGAAATGCAGAAATCTTCTCGACCTCCTCAAGACAGGACTATGGTAGTTGCCTGCCTTGCTGAAGTTGCTCAGAACATGGGTTCTCCTATTGCAAGCTATGTTGATGTAATTTTTGTTGCTCCTTTTCTTAATCTCTTTCTTTCTTTTTACCTTTTGTGATCTTATTTTAAAGTTACAGTAGGAACTCTGACAAGTGTAATTAATTTGCAATTGATCTCGTATTATCTTTTTTAGAGGGTGATGCCCTTGGTACTTAAAGAACTAGCATCATCTGAGGCAACTAATAGAAGGAATGCTGCATTTTGTGTTGGAGAGTTGTGCAAAAATGGTCACGAACCAGCTTTGAAGTATCCTTCATGCTACCACCCATTTTATAGTTGCATGATAATCTTTCTGTGTTTTGGGCTAGTTTACGGGAGAACTATTTATATGATGATTCATGTCAATTGGTATAAATAGTATATGCTATTTGAGATTAAGGTTCTTTCCACAATGCTTTGCATTTTTCTTAATCCAATACAAGATACTATGACAATATATTACGGGGACTTCATCCCTTGTTTGGTGAGTCTGAACCTGATGATGCAGTGAGAGACAATGCTGCGGGTGCTGTGGCAAGGATGATCATGGTACACCCTGAATCTATCCCATTAAACCAGGTAATGCATGCTTGATTTGTACGTACTTTCTCATTGAGAACTGTCATGGATTCTTAAATTGGACAGTTCATTGTTCTAATTTCTTTTAAGTTTAATTTTGTTGTGAATACTTTATAGCCAAATGTTTGTGTTCCATGTCTTTGATGCTTTTTACAGGTTCTTCCTGTTTTCTTGAGAGTACTTCCATTAAAAGAAGACCGTGAGGAGTCTATGGCTGTCTATAGTTGTATCTCTACATTAGTACTCTCATCTAATCCCCAGGTAATTGTTAATTTTCGAATCTGTTAAAAGATTCTTTCCTTGTTTTGATGTTTCCTCAATGATAATATTGTACAACCTAATTCTGTTTATCGTTTTCTAAATGTAACGCAGATCCTCTCCCTAGTCCCTGAATTAGTTAATCTCTTTGCTCAAGTTGTGGTGTCACCTGTGGAGACGCCTGAAGTTAAAGCTGTAGTAGGCAGAGCTTTTTCCCATCTAATTTCATTATATGGGCAACAAATGCAACCTCTTCTGAGTAATCTCCCACCTGCACATGCAAACGCATTATCTTCGTTTGCCCAAAGGAGTTGATCAAGCGCAAATTGATAATTTTATGCAAATTTTCACTTGTTTTACTTATCAAGTATGTTTTTGAAGAAATCTCTTGTTAAATAGTTTTAAGTGGAGCTGTTCGGGTCAGGCAGAAGTTCAGTGCCTTTACCAGGTATGCTACTTTTGGAAAATCTTAGCAATTGGTTGACATGAATTGTCATACGAGTTGTATACAAAACCACCTTGGATGTTTCGTTGTCCCTATTTACTTCTATTAAATATCCTGAATATTGCAGCAACTTCTGAAAACTTTCCCTTTAAAAAGGCTTGTATAAGCACCTACTACTAGTTGTTAATTTATAATTCCTTTTGTAGGAAAATATTTGCTAGGTAGAGTTTTCCTTTCAAGACAACATTTTCCAGTTGTTTGCCTAACAAACTTATCTGAATTATTTGCCTTGTCGTTATGTTTTCCTTGAATTCAATTCAATTCAATCAACTACTTACTTTTGATTCTTTACTTTCTGCAGGATGCTGCTGTTCCTCAGTGCCTTCTCATTTTTTTAGGGAGACACTTTCTTCCCCATTTTTTAATTAATTATTTATTGTGCTATTCTTTAGTTTTTAAAGTATATCAATTTTCTCCTGTTCCAAGTTATGAAATTTTGTTTGGTGTGTTTTGTTCACCGGCTTTGGAGGGTTGAGAGTTGGGTCATTGGGGTTTATGTCTCAGCAGAGGTTATTTGTGATATATTCTACAGTTCTTGGTCAAACCCTGTAACTGATTGAAAAGTATTGGATTTCGGAAAAGCTTTATGCCCAAGTTGCACCTATTTCATTTTGTATAAATCCAACCAGTGTATCTTTTAGAAATTTAATTTTGGAATACTTTTTCGGAAATTGATTCCTGGAAGTGATCAAATTAATTTTGATCCGACGAGTGTCCCTAGTCCCTGAATACTTCATCTTGTTTCAAGACATTTTGAAACGGAAGATGTAACATAACTCATTCTAGGACTTCAAGTTTATTAAGTTGAGGAACCATTCTCTTCCATTTTGACGAGGGAAAACAAAACACAGAAGATCTGCCTCCAAGAAAATTCATCTCTCTAGATTCGTGTCATTCGTCAATAAGTCTACCTGTACTATATTCTTGCACAAAAAGATTATTGACATCAAATGTCAGGAAAAATTTAATGACTTAGTTAATTAACTTAAAAAAATGAAATATAAATATGAATATGATAATCACTTTGATAAGTATTCGTGGATTGACTTTTCACTGCTTAAGAAATGCATTTTTTTTTACATTATTTTAGGTGGGAGATTGTGTTTGGATGTTTGATTTTAACCCTATATGTTTATATTATTCAGAAAGCTTTACTTCAACTAACTCATATTTGGAGACAATAGGTGTCTTGTTAAGAAAGAGTAAAGAAAACTATTTTTCTAAAAATTGACCCATTTCCTAATTATGAGTGTTGACGATATTCAAGACCACTTTATCCTCCTATATTGACGACGGGACCACTTTTTTCGCGAGTAGACCAGTGATAGATGATTCAGTATAATCATAGAAAATTTGATGTTCTATTAAAATTAATCCTGAATGATTTAAATATGGTATTATGGTACAAATAATTATACTCATATAAAAAGATATTGTAACATACAATACCTTTTTAGAAAATATATATTTTTATTCTTATTAAACATAGAGTACATAATTAAAATAACTATTAATAAACAAATTTTAAATTAATTTGTATTATTTAAGTACACATAATTTTGCAAAATAAACTTACCTATTTGTTCATTGGAAATATAAATTAATTAAGATTTTGATAATGTGTTTTTGTACTTTGAGTCGCATGTTTAAGACTTCAAAATAAATATTGATTGAAAGATAAAAAGCCTTTTAAATTTTTAATAAACTTAAACATTCTCATTCAAGCAATTAGATGTTTTTTTAGAAGCAATTAGATGGTTTGACGAAAATCCTAGATATATTGAGCGTATTTGTTTGTACTTTTATTTTAAAAAAATGTTTTTAATAAAATAAACACATTTTAATTTTTGTATGTTTTTCTCTGATATATTTAGTTTAAAAATAAATAGTTTTATGCTTTATAAATAAGGTAATTCTTTCTACTTCTTAAAAAATTTATTATATGAAAATAATTATTTCAGAAATACTCATTTCAAGTTTAATCAATTAAGTCATTATCAACTCTTCTCCTTAGTCTAATTTCATTTGACTATGACAAAAAGAACCTTTTGAAACACCGACACAATTTTTTTTAAAAAATTTTATCAATTATTTTTTACTCATTCATTTTAAATTATATTTCAATATTCTAAAGTATTAATAGCAAGAAATAGTTTTGTAACACTATAATTTTTTTTATTGTAAATGCAATTCAATGCTCTTAATATTTACTAATTTTAAGTTCTATATCTAATATAGTTTTTATTTGCTTATTTTTTTTTAATTTAAAAAGATCAATCAATTTCTTCAATTTAAAAAATTTAATAATTTAATAATTTAATATATTGAAATTTAATTTTAATTATTAATGTGTGTAGATTACAAATTCTATCGTACATAAATTAAAATCCTAAATGTTTATTTGATTAAGATTTTAGTATTAATTCGATAAGAAGTGATTAATTATAATGCACTTTAAAAATTAGATATTTGATTGAAATTTTTATTAACAGTGAAATAAAATAAAAGAAATAATTAATCCTAAACATAAAAATAGTATTGATTAAATTAGAGTGAGAGAGAGATATTATGGAGAGTACAATGTAAACGGGGAACAAGGCAAACACGTGATAGTGTTATTCGATATCTGATTAGGTATTACTTATTCCCTTCACCAAACATGGCAGACCCTCGCCACGAGATATGAAAAGAACTTCAATTCGTTTTCACTGTTCCTATTCCTATCTCTGATTCTAATGCTCCAATTCCTCGTGGGAAACGTGCAGATTATCAAGATGAAATTCACTCCTTCGATACAAAACCTTTGATTTTCCATCATTCTTCCGCCAAAATTTCTTCTCTTTATTTTC
The DNA here is from genome assembly GCA_013389735.1 of Phaseolus lunatus. Classification (NCBI taxonomy): domain Eukaryota; kingdom Viridiplantae; phylum Streptophyta; class Magnoliopsida; order Fabales; family Fabaceae; genus Phaseolus; species Phaseolus lunatus. Next base: position 36,100,234 of record CM023862.1, read on the forward strand.
GTTTCTATTGTCCACCGGCGCCATGGATCCAGAGCAGACCTTCATTCGCGTTCAGGAGAGGTTTTCGCAGATGCTCACGCCCAAAGTCAGAGTTGCTCTGGAGTATCTCTACCTATTTATTGCCATAACCTTGTTCTGTATTCTCGTTGTTATGCACGCCAATTACGTTCAGCAGGTCCCTATTCAATTTCAGCTTCTTCTCCTCTTCTAGGGCTTTCGATTATTTGCCTGTCCTGTCGCTATATTCTATGCTGTTTATGTGAGTGTTTTTAAGAGAATTAATTTCTGATGACTTTTGAATGCTTGAATGTACATCAAAATTAAACGAATAATCGTGAACTCTAATTGCGATAAGGTGAAGTAAGCAGCATTGAAACCAAAATATTTTTTTATCAGTTTTGAAAATTGGAGCTAGTTTGTGAGGTTTTATGATAATTATCAATAATGAGTTTTTCTGTAGAGTTGATTCCTAGTCAGAAATAGGCCCTGGGTTGTTGTCCGTCAATAAGCTTATAGTAATTGTTAGTAAGTAGGAGTACAATGTTGGGACTTGACTTGTTCATTTAGTGCTGCTCTTGCTATATGTATGACATTCTGTAGGCCCAGAGTTTTGACCAGAATGCAATTGGTTATGTTAATGGAAATGCTAGATGCACAAGAGTTCTTAAATATTTTTTTTACAAGTGTCGTGGAATTTGCTTCTTTACCACATGAACTTCTCATGATTCCTTGTCTAAATGTTAAAGCTGTAGGTCCAAATGGCCTCCCTATTGAAAGTTTGGAAGCGTATTGAGAGCAAGGTTTCATTTGGCTCACTAAATTTTAATTTCTCAATGAAATTTTGAGATCTAAGAAAATGTCAGATGAGTAAAGTACACTCTGGGTACTATATTTAATGACAAAGGAGAGGTTTAAAATCGTGCTAACTGCATATGCTATCTAGGCACGAAATTAATGAGTTACGCTATGAAATTATGGGAAAATGTGCTTGAGCATAGAATAAGAGACGAAATAAGGATTGCAAATAATCAATTTGATTTTATGCTATGGATTACAACAGAAGGCATTTACCTATGAGATTAATTCAAAGGTACCAAAGTAAAGAAAGTGACTCACATATTGTTTTTTAAATTTATTGACTTAGAAAAACTTATGATCAGGTGCCGAGAGAAGTGTTGTGGAAGATTTTGGTGAAGAAAGGTGTTCGCTTGGCTTATAGCTATACAAGTCATGTATGAAAAGATAAATTACAAGTGTGAGAACCCCAAGAGGTGGGACTAAGGACTTTACTGTAGGGATAAAATTATGTCAAGGCTTAGCCTCAGCCCCTACTTGTTTAATCTAGTTTTGGATATGCTTATCAAGGACTTGGAACGAAAATTTCCCAATTGCTTGCCTTTTGCGGATGAGATAATTTTGATTGAAGAAAGGTAAGTATTTAGAGATTGAAATAATAGGGTTTTTACTTAAGAGTATAAGGCATAGTAGTGTTATTAAACTCAGCTTGGCCCAATTGATTGGACTGGATACCAGCTTGGCACATCTCTGAATCACATTCACAACTACACTACTAATTAACAAAGCAAAACAGAAATAGCAGTGAAAAGCCACCAGTTTGAATTGAACCTTGAACCTTCTATTCAGTAAGTGTGCATAGCTTACTAGTAAGCCCACTGCATAATTTGTTATGTGTGAGGCAACTGTAAATATTCACATATATACGTGCGTTTTCTGGTAATACCATGGCAGATTATGTCGTTGAAATTGTTTTAATAGATGAAAAGAATATGAATCGAAAAGTAAAAATGGGAGATGTCATATAATTGCAACAGATGAAAAGAATGTCACCCCAAAGTGAAAATATGATTGGTTTCTAAGTTAAAATACTTGGGATTAGTAATAATGGAAAAATTAATGAGGATATGACACTCAAGGTACGCAAGGTGACTAAAATGGAGAAAGATCTCTTGGGGTTACTTGGGATCACAAAGTACCTTCCAGACTTTTAATTTTATTGTATTGATGTATGTCATTATATTATGTGGTAACAATTATTTGGCTTTGAAAGGGAAAGCATGAGATAAAGGTGGGGGTAGCAGAAATGAGGATGTTATAAATTTTTGGCCTCACTAGAAAGGACAATTTAAATTTGAGAAAAGATTGGAGTAGTACTGATTGAAGAAAACTTGACAGAGAATCGGTTAAGGTTGTAAATTGTAGAATTATATTTTTCTTTAAATTGTAGAGAAAGTTAAGTTTTGTAAATAAATTTCACTTATCAATATCCTCATTTAACAAGCAAGTATATAGGGTTGGGGGGACCACTGCTTCCAATGTGTGAGTGAAAAAAGAGATTGAGAGATATGAGGGTAACTTGGTAATATTTACCTTGCATGACAGTATTAAAAATGAAAAACTTGTAGATTCAACTTCATTTTTTAAGAAAAGAATGTTTAGTTTCTTAAATGTTTTTCTTCTGTATGTGAAGCCTGGGTGTTCAAGTGAGCTATCTGGAGTTGTGACATCAGAAGCCCAACTTATTCAGATTAAGGTACTATATATTGCCTTCCATTCTTTAATGCACATTCTAAATTTGTGCTTTTAGAAGTTTTTCTCTATGAATTGGACTACGTGAATATATGTTGGCTATTATGCTATAAGAAATTTAATATTGACATGCTAAAAGCATAGATTTGTTTTAAACTTATCTCCCCTTATATAAACCTCTGAAATTGCCAGTTTCCTTCATCGTTCATTTTGGTAGCTTCAAATATCATACATCATGGTTTAACTATTATTTGGGAGACATTTTTCTATGTTCATTTGGTTGTTTTGCTGTCTGCATGACACTTGAATTCCTTGTTTTAGATAACTAGTGCTGGCCTGTGGTCTCATAATGATTCTGAATCAAACAGAATAGATCCTCCTGAAACAGAAGTTGTAAAAGATAAAACGGAGTTTTCCGATGCCAGTGGAGATAAGTTTACATTTTTGGCTTCCAAGTTTTGGTGGAACTGGATTGGTTTAGGTTCTAGGAGAGGAAAATTGGTATTCAAATTTTGGAAAACTGACACTGAGTTTCTTGAACAACAAGCTGAAACCTCTACAAGTAATCAAAACACCTGGCCTGTGGCTGAAGATGCTGGCATCAAAACTGATAAGGAGGAGCCACCAAAAAGTTTTACTTTATCTGCCAAAGAGACATTAAAAGCAGCTATTATACATTTTGGTAAAAAGTGGTATAGGCGTATCTCATTTATTTGGAGGCACGCAATGCAGATTATTGGAAGTTTCCAGAAGCTGTGGGTTAGTAGAATTATATTATTTTTTGGAGCTTGGTTAGACTATATATTTTATGCTGATGCGTTTTGTTTCTGGCCAGAATTTGTAAAATTTAAGTTAATGTCAAATTTACTTAAAGCTCTACTAAGTTTTGAATTTTCGAAGTGTAGAATATTGCTGGTGTACACCTAAATCTTGATATTCCCAAATGGATGCATATCCTTCGTTTGGACAAGCTTAACACTAATGCAGGTAATTCGAATATTTTCCTCTTGTTTAAATTATAGGTTGTGCCAAGTGGCATTTATAAATTGGGAAATGTGCTTGTTGGGTTTCCTTTCAATTTTTTAAGAAGTCTCTAGCTGCGTGTGTCTTAAATAGAAAATGGGTTAAGGTAATTGTTTTATTCCATATAAAGTGGGAGAGTGGGTTTTTTGTAGTTTTGATCTGAATTTTATATATTATCCAAATTAAAACTACATGAGGCAGAAAAGGAAGTCTTGTTACAAACTTATGTTGGTTTTTATTTCATCAAATATTAGACCTAGAAATTAATAGCTTTTGCAATGTGTTTCTCACTTGGTAAATTTCACGTGCTGATAAATGTTGCTAGTTTAAAAGTGGGCTCCTTATTGTTAGAATATATGGCCTTAAACAAGACCGGGGGGGGTGAATTATGAAAGATTTTCACAAACTTTAAAGGTATAATGAAGTTCAATGCAGAATCACAGATAAAGAAACTAAGGAAAGCAATGCACAAAGCTGTTTTAGTTGATTTCCAGAAAATCAGCCGGTTGTTGTTATCAGCGGTTAATAAAAACAACTTAAAACAAATATATGTGAGATCAGGGAAAGAGAGAATCACACAAACAGATTTATACTGGTTCGCTCTTACACCAAGAGCTACATCCAATCCCCAGAAACCAGTGGGTATTCCACCATGCAATCAAAACCAGATTACAAACACCACACACCAAAGTAGTGACCTTGAACCCCTGAAGAAACACACTACCTTTGGCAAACCACACCAAGATTGTTGATCTTGAACCCCTCAAGAACACACAACACTCCCTGGCAATACAAATACAGTAATCAAGGAAGAAGGGAATAGAATACACCTGGGTATTACAAAGCTTAAAGTTCAGAATTACAACCCAATCCTATTCCACACATTTAAGAATGATCCAAAGCTCTTTCAAATCTTGGAAAAACTATTTTTGATAATCTCTCTTTCTTACTCCAAGATTAGGAGCGTAAAACCACCTTTATATAGACCAACCAAGTGGTCAAAAACATTTAATTAAGGAGCCAAGGTAGTTAGGATCATTTAAAGCATATTAAAACCACTTAACCAAATTCTGTTAAAATTTTCAGAAAAACAATCGGTTGTTTTGTCAAAACAATCAGTTAAATTGACTTGACAGCAAAGTCAAGCTTTTCAAACATCTTGCAACCTTTTTCAAAATCCACTAAGTTAAAACAACCTGTTGTTTCGAAATTTCAACCTGTTGAAATTTCAACAGCTTTTTAAAAAACCCATATTTTCAAAAGGTTAAAGATTCAAATGAACTTGGATCATCTTAAGGAGTGAATTAACAAGTTTCAAACAACTAGACAACATACACACACCCAGCAAGGTCTTCAAGCTTTCCACTTGGATTTGGAGACATCAAAGCATCTTGTTCAACAATTATGTGTTTTTAGATATTTAGAATCTATTTACTTGGGGAAATTAATTAGGAAACATGAAAGGCTTTTTATGTTTTATTGTCTTCTAATAGAATTTTTTTGAAGTATAATATTGAAAATAATTAATTTTTGACCCTTTGTAATTTGCAATATGAAGTTGTGATAAATGAATGTGTATAGTTTTTATCTGATTCCCTCCTCTCTCTTTGTTTCTCACACTCTGTTATGCTTGTACTTTTGTTCAATAAGTTTTGTTTTCAATTTCAGTGCATTGGCTTAAAAAGAAAGCCAAGTTATTTGAACCTACATATCTATATACTATGGAAAAGGTATGTAATTCTTTTCTTTTCAATTGTTAAGTTGACTAGGACTGAACTTTCTAAGAGATAGTACCTAGTACTTGTATTTATGAAATATATTGTCAGTTTGTTGAAGCTAGTTTTGATGTTGCTTCTGTAATTTATCCGAAACTTCTATAGTTGGCTGTGTTATCTTATTCTGCAGGGATATTTCTTGTTACCTGAAAGTGCTAAGTCTCATCATAATATACGCACTGTGAATGTTAGCATATCAGCTTGGCACTCCTGCTTCGGAAACAAGTAAGAATAAGTATTAGCATGATTATATTATTTCAATCTAAAAAGTGACAAATCATCTTCAATTGAAAGCTACTTTTAAATAGTTTTGATATGGCGGGGTGTAATTTGAACTAAATTGTTTTGCTGATGCTCAGGATTTCATTGATGTTATATGGTAACATTTAATATTTTATTAAGATTTTACCATGTATTTTTCAATTGAATATATTTTTTATTTTTAGGTGGCAGCAACTACTCATAAACAGATTTGTTGGATATGATACAATCTTAATCAATAGTTTATTGAGTTCTCCTGGTCAAGGTAACTGCCTGTTTTCTGGATAAATAGTTGTTCACTAACAGCTGCTTTGAACATTATCGTCCACACCCTTGGAACTTTCAGGATTTAATTATGTGGCTCAAATTCTTGTGGGACTTAATGGCAGGTTATCTTTATAACTATCAAACAAAGGAATTCTATAATCTTAGTTATGCACCAGAAGTTTCTGAAGGCCCAGCTAGGTTTGGAGGTTTGTTGATTTATCCTTCTTTTTGGTTGAGCACCCCATATTGAAGCGATTGTCTTCATGGTCTCAATTTCAATTTGAGCTTTTCCTGTTTGCTAAATAATCTCAGTTGGTCTTGTAAGGGGGGACTTACAGCATATAGCTCATTGGTTGAATTCAAATTTTTAGATTAGCCTGATCCAACATTCCTCAAAGTACCTAACTACCAAGTTCTTTTGGAATGAATCAGTTTACAGATTGAGAATAGATATTCATATTATGACATTTTTTAAAATAACTTCATTACTGGATGTTGACTTGTGAGATGCAATATAGAATTGCTTCGGAAGTTTAATTTTATGAGATGAAGTCTTGGACTCTTGAGGATAAGGCCTTTAGGAGTGCCATGCATCTTCATTGCATTACTTTTGAGTGTAGTTTGGAAGTGTGTTAAATTGGGTGGGGGTATTCAAGGTACATGTTATGAAGATGTTAGATCAATGGTTGAATGGATTAAACAAAAAATGACACACCCTGAAACAAAGTTGTTTAAGTGGAGGATTGTTGAGCAGTGAAATGCAAAAGATTTAAAGAGAAACTGAGCAAGAATAACATGTAAGTTCTACAGAAAGATGGGGTGGCTAAATTTGTGAAATAAGGCATTTCTGTCCACTGGGTAGCTATATTTTTTAGATCTTAGAAAAAATACAGTAAAAAATATGGCTCTTCAGCCTCTTTCTACCCCAAATTGGCCGTCTCTTTCAAATGACTGACATTAATTCTGAGAAATTTTTTCCTTCAGAAAGTTCAAATATATAATTGTTTCTTTCTTTTTGTTTGCTTTTTCAGTTTGCATTATATTGTATTCTGTGATGTAAAATGTAATTCAGAACTTCTATTGTTGGCTTGTAACATGTATCATTTTGCCTGTGCAGACTACCTTGTAACGAAGTGTGGCGTGCTTATGATGTCCTTGTTTGTGTTTTTTACTACCACAATGTCAGTGTCATTTACATTAAGAGAAACACAGACTCGCATGCTGAAATTCACAGGTAGGAATTGTTTGTTCATTATACAGAGGTTTCACTGTGTGATAACTGATTTGGTGATTCCTGTATCCCATGAATTAATTGCTTGCTTTTAAATTCACCTAAAATAAATTTAGAGGAAATGAGTTAGGGTTTGTTTGGTATAAGGGAGGGAGAGGGAGAGAATTAGTTTGGTTGGTTTGGTCGAGAGAGAAGGGGAATTAGTTTAAAAAAATGGGGGAACCCTGCTCTTGATACCATGATAAAATTCAGAGAGGATGATTCATGTAACTGAGAATAAGCTGTATTATTGATTCTGTAAATGTTAGTTTCAAGTTATAGAAATCAATGAGAGAAGGTTGTTGGTGCTTTAGAAGACATTGCCATTGAACATGAATCAACAGAAGTGGGCACGGATTGAAGTGGATAAGCATAGTTTGAAGAAAAATCCAAGCACATTGATAGAATTCAGACAGAAAAAATTATTCATGTGACTGAAAATACACTGTACAATTGATTCTGTAAATGTCAGTTTCAACAGACTGAAATCATCTATTTATTATATATGACAGACACTGACTATGGGCCAGCTGATAAGCTTGGCCCAGATTTCTAACAAACGCCAATCAGAGAGAGAAAAAGGAAAGTACGGTGCAATCATTAGAGTTGATCTCTGATGCTATTTTCTAATAGTGATTGGAAGGTTTATTCAAAAAAAGGTCACTCATCCACCAAGTCTAACGGATAAAGTGTGCTAACTATAAAAGTAGTCATTTGCCAGTATCAAATATGCCAATGTTGTTCGTAGTTTTGCCATACTTCACTGCAAATGGGATGAGATTAGTGTTTCACCTCTGCTAGTCTTTACAGTTCAGCTTCAGCACCATGCTCGGCATCGCCTTCCAACATTTCAGCTGATCTTTGTACATGTGATTGAATCACTAGTTTTTGTTCCTGTAAGCACTGGTTATAATAGATTTACTCTTGTCAATAATTTCTATTTGCATTGCCTTGTGTTTGTGCTATTTATTATTCTATTAATTTTGTTGATGAATTGCTTATTATTTTTGCAGATTATGATTGGGATTCTGTTTTTTCTCTTTGAGTTTTATGATGATCAGCTTCTTGCCTTCATGGTTTTGATTCTTGTCTGGCTGTGTGAACTTTTTACTCTTATTAGGTATTTCTCTCTCTCTCTCTCTGGATTGTGTAAGTGATAAAGTATTATTAAGACAGTGAGTGTGGTGGATTTGTCACTAAACAATTATTTTTGGTTCTAAACCGGTTTGGACTTGGTTGTTTTCCAAAGTTAATGCAAGTGGGTCATTAAGTTGCATATTTATCCAATTCAGTTAGCCTGTACTGTATTGTGAGCTAGTCATTTATTGAATCATCAGTTTACTATATTTTTTTAGCTTTTTGGTCGTTGGACTACTCTTCCCTTCAGAGGGCAAGTCCAAATGTACTTTGCCAAATTTTGGATTGGTTAAAAGGGAATGCAACTGTAGCAAAACTAACTTTTATTTTTCATGGATAACCAATATTCATGAATTGATTAATGCGATGATTGTATTTAACTATCACATGATTAATCTGATAACTTACACTGTTAGCACGTGTATCTTAATCAAGAAGGTTTATTAAAGAAATAAGGATGGGTCCAATAAAAGAAGTGGATCAGCCTCTGTTAGTTAGTTAAGCTTGTAATCTGCTTGAATATTTAATCTGTTAGGCTGTGATAATAAGAGATGAAGGTAGAGGAATGGTGTTGATCAGTTTGTTTTGGGATTCCTGGGGAAGGAAGTTATGTAATCATATCTCTTCCTCACGCAATTTCCTTGATCCTTGACCAAGGGAGATCAAACTAATCAAATTTCTACATTTTTGTTAAATATGATTGTTATTGTATTGTACAACTTTCATAAAGCTTCTTTTGGGTCTATATACCTAGTCTAAGGGTTAGGTGCGCTTCAAAGAGCATGATCCAACCCTAGCAGTCATGTGACCAAACACAATTATCAGCTCTAACAACTAACTTGCAAACGTTCTCACTAAGTCCTTCAGAGGGTTTAGAATTCAGTTTATATGTTCCAAGCTTGGTCAATACAATTTATATGCTCCAGCTTGATGGAGAGTATTAGAATTTTGGTTGTTATTATATTGTTTTCACAAAACTGCTTTTTGGGTGCATGTACCAAATCTAAGGGTTGAGTATTATAGGATATAACTTTTCCTTGTAATGTACTCATCACTCTTTATACATCAGCTGTAACTCATTGATTTTTCATCACATCCAAATTCAAGTCTTTTAATATCTGGACCAATATCTGTGATACATTTTCATACACATTTTTTGGGTTGTGGTCCCACGAATGATGGTTATCTATTATGACTGTGTTCATTGTAAACTTGCAGCGTCCGAACACCAATATCAATGAAGTTCTTTCCTCGGTTCTTTTTGCTGTATTTCCTGGTCTTCCACATATATTTCTTCTCTTACGCTTATGGTATGCCCATAATGTTGTGCATTTTTTTGGTTTAGTTGGTTTAAATTAATTTTATTTGGGAAATAATGAATTTTAAAATTTCAGGCTTTTCATATTTGGCGCTCTCTACAACTGCAGCTTTTATGCAACACCTTATACTGTACTTTTGGAATCGATTTGAGGTAACCAGTGATGATTATTGGCTTATTACAAATCCTGATATTTTTCTGTTTGTGGTGGAAATGGGAGTAGGGGGTTTGAAGGAGAGCCTCAAGAATGGGCCAACATCATTGCCCCATTAGATTTTCCCCCAGATAGTGGTATTAAACTTTTAAACCCGATGCTTATCCTCTAGGTTTGTCTAAAACTATGACAATTACCTCTTCTATATCAGTATATTCACTATATTGCACGAAAGTGGAATTGGCAAAATGATAGATAGCTTTTAAGGCACCCAATAAATATGTTGTAGTGTTGATCCAGCAATAGCATAGTTTCTTTTGTAGCAATAGAAATGTGTTTTGCTGTCCGGTTCTCTGTTCCTGATGAGGATCTCTTTTGCTAGAAAGATTATGAAAACAGAGCTCAGAATGGAGGTCGAGAGGAGATAAATATTATTGGCTTGATGAATATCCTAAAAGACATTTCATGTTCAGTTCTCGGTATTACATCTAGGGGGTTTCCTTTTTGTCTTGAGGGATACTTGATAAGGGTATAACAAGACGTGGGTTATATGCGAGGTTTGAAACAAACGTGCTAACGAATGCATTCTACAATTAGGAAAAAAAATATGGTTTTCTGAGTTCAATTATTATTTGCATTTAATATGTCTTTTATTGTAATCATGTTTATGTAAAAGATATGATTTGATCTTAGTAAGTAGGGAAATATGTATAACTGGTAATTAGGAATATTCTCCATTATTAGGTTTCCTTATATTATACTTTGATTATAAATAAGGATTTGCATGTGATTAAGAGATACAGTTCACAAAAACAGAGAAACTCTTTATGGTTATATAAAGCTAGGTTTTCCTTTCCCTATTATTTATCTTCTTTTTCTCCGTAGTGCACACTGTTCATGTGATAATATTCACCCAGCCGTTGCATTCTCTCATTCACCACCAACAAACCCTCCTTTCTCCGACAAACAGAAACCTTCAGAGTTGCCATCATCACACAACAACCACCCAGTCATATTTTTTGTCAGCATTAAAATTCTATGTAATGCAAGAGAATATTTGTCTTTCCAATTTCAGTCTTTTCTAGACTTGGGGATTTTTTATCAAACATCATGTGCCCACACAACGCAACAAAATGGTGTTGTTGAGCATAGAAACCGCCACTTTAATGTTCCTCTATGCTTATGAGGAATGCTCTTCTAGCTCATGTCATCATCTAATTAACCACATGCCTTCATCGGTTCTCAACAATCAAATTCCCTATTCCATCTTGAACCCTAAAACAAACATCATTTTGTCCCTTTATATCTTGGAGGCACATGTATTGTCCATGATCTCACTCCCGGTTAAAAAATAAACTCTAATTGATTCCTAAAATGTATTTTTCTGGGTTATTCACTACAAAAAGGTTATTGAAGTTTCTCTGCTCAACTACAACAGATCATAGGCATCATTAGTAGTGTCATCAACTGATCTTCCAACATCATTTTCTACTCTAGCTACTCTTCACCAACAATTTGTACACCTAAACCTCATTGCAAATCAGAAAGGTATTCCGTCCACTTGTAATCCTAATCTTTAGATGTCTTTCCTCAAAATTGTGACCATTTTTCTCCTTCCTATTTTTCTTTTATCACTTCTTTGGGGTTCATTGTCTATCCCTAAGTCTACAAGTGGAACCATGGCTAGCCACAATTGGCGGCAAGCGAGGCTGGCAGAGTTAACTGCTTTGGATGCTAGCAACACATGGGAGCTCCTTCCCTTGCCTCACAGGGTGCCATTGGGTCTATATAGTGAAGATCACACTAGATGGTACAATCGATCATTAGAAAGCTTATTTAGCGGCCAAGGGTTACACTTAGATTTTTTGTCTCGATTATGGTGACATTTTCTCTTGTTGCCAAAGTCACCTTTGTTTGCCTTTTTTTTGCCATGGCCGCCATCTGCCATTGACCTCTTCACCAGTTGAACATCAAAATGCCTTTCTGCATGAACACTTGTAAGAAGTGTACATGGATCAACCACCCAGTTTTATAGTTTCCAGTGACTCACGTCTTGTTTGTAGGCTTAGTCACTCACTTTACGTCTTTAAGCAATCTCCCTAAACATGGTTCAACTGTTTCAGCTTGATTTTGCTTGAGTTTGGTATGACTCATTGTAAAGTTGATTATTCGATTTTTTCACTTCATTCTCCATTTGACATGTGCATATATCTTGTTATGTATGTTGATGACATTGTTATCACTGCCAATGACTCTGATTGCGTTCTACGAGTCAAGTCTCACCTTCATATTCAATTTCGAACCAAGGACATGAGTCCACTTAGGTACTTTCTTAGTGCTGAAGTTGTATAATCCTCATTTGGAATTGTCATTTTCCAGTGGAAGTATGCTTCAAACATTTTTACCAAGACTAGTATGATTGATTGTTGCCACGGTGATAATCCTATGCATCCTAATTTGAAGATTCTTCCAAGTCTAAGGTAGCCATTGAAAGACCTTGGAAGATATCGCCCTCTAGTAGATGGGCTTTATTACCTCATTGTCAGTATACCAGACAACACATGCAGAATCATCATCAGATAGGAGGTCCATTTTTAGATATTGTCTTTTCATGGTGCGAACTTGATTTCTTGGAGGAACAAGTAGCAGAAAATAGTTGTTAGATCCAATGCTAAAGCTGAGTACCCAGCGACAACAATTGCATGTGAGATTACATTGCTTAAAATTTGGAGATACAAAGGATAGTCAACTAATGAGACAATGACACGTTGGCCATCAAACTCAATCTTCCATGAGACCTTAACGCATTGAAATTGGTTTTCATTTTGTGAGAGAGAAGGTGCTTTCTAGAAAAATCATCTCTCACTTAGTCAATTTTAGTGACCAACTTGCAGACATTCTCACTAAATCCCTCAAGAACTCTCTTATTGACTTTATTTGTTGCAAGCTTGACTCATGACATGATATATATGTTCCAGTTTGAGGGAAGTGGAAACGATATGATTTGATCTTAATAATTAGGGAAATATGTGCAGAAACAAGGGATATTTTCATTATTAGACATTATTAGGTTTTCCTATATTATACTTTGTATGATTATAAATAAGGGATTTACATGTATGATTAAGATACGCAATTCACAAAAGAGAAACTCTTTAGTTTCTAAATATTTTCATTATAAATTTTCTCTCGTTTACTTTACTGAAATTTAACTAATACTTTGTTTATTACTATCAGGTACCAGCACTGCAAAGGTACATGCAAAATAGACGGTCGCAGCTGCAACAACACCCAGATTTCCACATTACCTCTTCCACAATTCTTGCATCAACGTTACACATCACAAGATTGAACACAAGAAACCAGGGTTTAAATAACACAGATCTCCCTGCTGGATCAGGATTGAGACCTGGTTTTGATCAATCAGTGCCTCAAAATGGAGCAGGAGTTGGCGACCTTCAAGCCCGATCAGAAAATAATCGAGACAGGGTTGCGAACCAGGCACAGATTCCTGAGCAAGCTGGACAAGCAGAAAGGGGTCCCAACCCTGGATCCATGAATTCATTCAGTTCTTTGTTATTATGGATCTTAGGAGGTGCTTCGTCTGAGGGTCTGAACTCATTTTTTTCCATGTTCAGAGATGTGAGAGAGCAAGGACAAGTTTTCAATGAAACACCCGGGGCTGGGGATGTGAACCGTGATAATCAGGATAATAATAACAGATAGGGGTGAAGTGGATGGAGGAGAACTTGTTAATATAGGAACAATCAATGTACGTACATCAGATCATTTACTGGACTGCTCTCTGCTCTGTCCAAATGATAAACCTAAACACGTTTGTATAATATATATTCTTTTTCTTTATGGTTTTTGCTTTATAAATGCTGCAAAGTTATGCGTGCTTGTTTTACCCTATGGATTCAATCAGTATAACGGGAACACTTGGAAGAGTTTATTTTATCTTCTAAAAGAAATTAATAGCTTTTAAATATATTTCAATCATTTCTACGGCTAAACTTGTAAATTATTTTATACAAACTTGAGGAATGACTATATAATCAATTTTTTTTACATAAATGCATCCAAATATATAATGGCATTCGATAGGTAAAATCATAAAATTAAATTTTATCCAAAATACAAAGGAAAGGTACAGAAAATTCTCAGTATACTCCCAAAATTGAGGTTATGGTGCGTGAGTGTCATATCCGCTCCAATTTATGTGAAAATGTTTAGGCCAACGCCCGAGAATGCAACAAGGCTTGTTTTTCTCTGATTCTGTTTGCATATATTTCTTTTAAAATTTAATAACATAGTACAACATTGTCGTATGCATATATATTTTGCCATTAACTATTATTTTATTTCAGTTTGTGATCGAAAGTTGGTAACTTGACTTCTCAGCCTAGTCTATAGAACTCGTCAATTTCTCTAAACAAAGGTATTTGTTCATTTGTCGTTACCCTTCTGCATGAAACGCTGAGACTTGCTGGATAGTTCATCTGATTCTGATCTTCTAAGCTCTTGCGAGGGAGACTCAGGGACTTAATATGCAGCCCTTGAACCTGGAAGCATATTCTTACAGCCTGTATAAAAAGGTTGCCAGTTGTTATTTACTTTCACTTTAACTTTTCCATCTCTAGTCTTGTTTGGCTGAAAAGAGTACAAATAGACATTTGCTCATGGTGAAACTCTAGTTGCATTGTTGCCTGCTGTTATATCTTTGGCGGCGCTTATCTCCTCAAACATTTAACAAGTAACATGCTATGTGCTATGTCCTGTGACTTACTAACCTAGGGCTAATAATGCAGAACTTGCATTCTGTGTGAGGTTTTTGCCTTGAATGGTGCAAATTGTGCTGGGTGGCAAGTTGAGGAAGGAAGCAATCTAAAGATTTTGCATTTGGCCACATTAAGAGGCAGGCTACTTGGGAAGGAGACACTAAGTATAACTGCTGAAGACAACATCAACAGAAAGTTCTCTGTTTTTCAACAGCCCTGACCTCCCTCTTGTGGATGCTCAACATCTTCATTCTCTGTGCACGAAATGCATCCATTATTGTTGTGCTTCAGTGAATTGGTTGCCTGAGTTGTTGTTGGGTTGGATAGGACTGGATATGCATGCATGATACCAGAAATTTCTTAAACTGATAATAAAATACTCTTTTGTCCTCTATTTTGTAGCAATCATTAGCAACAATCTTGCAAGATACTAACAGCTTCTATCCGCTGTTCTTCAGTTAATTTTGTGGGGAAATCAATCAGGAATTTGACATGAAGATCACCTCTTATCCCATTCTTTTTGGCGTTTGGCATTCCTTGACCTTTGATGACCTTCTCAAATCCAGGATATATTATTGTACTCTCAAATGACAAAGTCATATTTTCCCCTCCTAATAGAGGGATTGGTATGGAGCAGCCTGTAAGTGCGTCTACTAGAGGAATCTCAACACATATTTCCAAATCATCTCCATCTCTACCATACAAATGGTGTTTCTTTTCATCAATCAAGAATACTACGTCAGCAGGCAGGTATCCAGGTTTCTCATCGCCTACTCCTTCAAATGTAATCCTTGTTCCTTTTCTCCATCCTGGCTTTACCTCAATTTTCAAAATTTCCTCCTCTTGGACAATTATCCTGTTGCAAAACTAAGTTAGAAACGCTCTAAGCAGATATCATATGGAAGAACATTGAATTTCCTAATTACAGCAATTTTAGCAACACAAAATATTCATCTTTAAAATCATTTTTGACAGAAACATACCCAGGATATTTGATCACATCTCTAGAAACTCTAATTTTTTTTGTGCATCCAAAACATAAGTCCTCAAGTGTGCAGTGTAGCTTTGTCTCAACTTCTGGGGGTTTCCTTCTAGATGTTGTCTGTGAAAATATGATAGGTGTTGTGGACCTACGGCTCCGATTGCCTGGAAGAGAGAATGCAGATATATCTTCAGTCTGTCCGGAGCTCCCTTTTTTTGTGCCTGCATCTTTTGTTGGAGAGACGGTAGAGTTGGTTAACTCAGGTTCAGAGATGTCCAATACACTCTTGTTCCTTTCTAAAGAAGCCGAGGAACCCCTTTTGCTCATCATCCTTTTGATAGATGATGCAGCAATTTCTGCTGCACTCCTTCGACTAGAATTTCTTGATAGAGAAGTTGGTGTTGTGCATGATCTCATGCTTCCATGTCTTGACATAGGCCTTGATTTTGGTGTTGGTGTTTTAGATAATCTAGTTGCAGTCCTTGACAAAAATTTAGGACTCCAAATGTCTTCATCCACTCTCTTATTGTCAATTGGCTCCAGTCCTGGGGATATCGGATCCTGCATGCATAAAAAAGCATGAGAATATAACATGATGCATATGAACATACTAGAATCTTTCATATTTGGTAGAACTTTTTCTGTGATCAATATTTCATATAACTTTAAAAATCTATGAGAAAATTTGCAGAAAACTCATTTTTTACGAATTTTCATAGAAAATATACTGAAAAAGTTTCACAAAATATGAAAAATTCCAGTAGTAGTGGAATATTGTTGGCTTGCATGTTGTTGTTGGTTTAATATTATAACTTAATATGAATGTACATGCATTTTTTTTCTTTGGTTGATCGTTAGTTTCATTAACTCAAAACTACATACAGATATTAATGTTACATGTTTTGTTTAAGAAAATGAAGTTGAGGAGCATGCACAGACTTAGGATTACCCCGGGGTTTTTCTTGTTATGATTCCGTTTGGATACAAGCAATTTGTAAGCCTTGGTCATGTCTTTCAATGTATTCTTTTTTGGAATCTTAAAGAGGTTGGTCAAATCCAATGGTTGGGAGCGTGGGTGTCCCATTGGAATGGAGATAGAGGTTTGGAGGAGCAGAAACGAAAAGATGATATATAGAGGGATGAAGAAAAAGTTTCGAGAAAAAGTTTACACCAAATCAAGAGGAAGACACGAGCTACATGAACACAAACATGAAGAAACGTTTGAACAGGCAAGTTTGGTTGTGTTATCTGTTTTCATGTTACGTGAACTTTCCCTATATTTAGTGCCATGAGACGTAATAATCTCTATTCAAAACACAACTTGTGCAAACAAACTTGTAATTAGAATTCTTGTTACGGTTGTTATCAACTAACTCATTATTTTAGTATTATATTCATTTGGCTGCTTTAGAAATTTTTGATGGTGGATAAAATAATAATAATAATATATGCCAAATAATTTTTTCAAAAATAGAGAAAATGACATTGCATGCAAAAGCTTGCACAACATATATGATCAATATTTTGAAAGAAGTTATTATTTATGCGACAATACCATATTCTAAGATTATATTTACTGCAAGACTTTGTATTATTTATTGCAAGACTATGATGACCATTTACTGTGACATAATTGTTCTTGACAAAAACAAAAAATTCTTGACCACCCACATAATCAAGGTGATATCATCCAAAATGCAAGAGAAATTAGCCTAAAAATAGTCCAACTGCGTATTTCAAAAAACATGGATACAAATTATCATGAAGCACAAAAGGCTGACCAACACATTTGTTCTTCTTTTAGAGATTTTCTCCTTCCACTGTTTCAGGTGGGACAGGACCATGAAAAGCACCATCACCATCATCATCATCACCATGGACAGTGGAAGAAGCACCACCTGCACCTGAAACTGTATTGCCTCTACTCTTCACAGTCTTAATGTATTGAAGGCCACAAGCATTGCAGAGTCTGCATAAATTAAGAAGGTTAAAACTAACTCATTGCCTCCAATAACCACGTGTGTGTGTATATATAATATTTGCTAAACAAGGTCAAAGCAACTTTTTATTCTTTCTTTCTTTGTTCTTTACAGAAGTCTTGAAAAAAATTAAAATAAAGTTACAATTTTATAATTAAAAATTAAAACAAAAATTACTATAGTCTTTCTTATTCAATAAACAAGCATTCCAAAAATAGGTTTTAACTAATAATTATTGCATGTGTATGGTATTTGACTATTTATTTACCTTTGGTCCCAGAGGTCCCTTGCGCCACATGGGAGTTCTTCTTGTCCTACACATAAAATTTGTGCAGAATCTACCTTGATCACTGATCTGCTTAGCATCTCCACCGTGATGATGATGGTGGTGGCAGCGGCGGCGGCGGCCTCTACTTGGTGTTGCAAAGACAGAGGCAATATACCGAGGTTGAACTTCAGAGATAACACCTTCAGCACCAGAACTTGCTCCAATACTTGTTTCCACTTCAGCAGCATGCTGAACCTCATTCTCCTCGATGTTCTGTTCACAACGATATAAAAGCTTATCTTGTTTTTAGTGTAATTGTTTTTGTTATATACTTTTAGTGTAATTGTTTTTGTTATAATATTTTTTCTGTTATGTTCAACACATCACTCAAGAGTTAAGATTAAGAATAATTTAAATACAACAATACTCTGACATCAAGTTCATTGAGATAATATCACTAAAGTCAATAATGATATAGGAGGTGTTGTCGGCTTTTGAGCTTGAAGTTTCTATTAGATGTACCAGAACAAATCCCTAATCAAAGACTAAGGGAATATGATTCATTTTTATAATTATTTTTCATCTTCACGTACATGTTAATGTTTTGACCTCAAGTCTGACATCATTAGTGTCAATCACCATATATGAGATGAATTCTTATTCCCAGAAAAATGGAAAAGTGGTTCTAAAGATGAATATTTATTCTCTTAATAAACTCTTATTCCCTTTAGATCTCAACTTGGAGGACTTATTCTAATACGTCAAATAGTTTTTAGAAAAAAATATTTGACTTCCTTAAATTTTATATTTTTTATAGGACACTATAAATTTCGGCTTAATCTTAATTGATTCTTTAATTTACTCATTAATGTTTTCAAAAAAATATTTTATTGATAAACATGTCCATTTATAATTACGCGTTCTTAGAAGATAAATTTTAAATTTAAACTAATTTCATAAAATTATCTAATAAAATGATTTTTTTACATTCATGTTTCATTTTATCATTAAATTCAAACCAAACTAAACAAATGTTTTATGGTTTATTATTTATAATACTAAAAAAATTATTAAACAAAAATCAATTTTAGAGAGAAAAAATAATTAATTATTATATTAATTAAATTAGAAACCATTTTATAGACTAAAGAAATTATTGATTTTTAAATTAATTTATATTATTGATAAATAATCTAAATTGATATTTAATTAGCTATTAAAGTTTTAACTACCAAATTAAAACCTTGATAATTAATTAGATACTAATTTAGAAATTATTTATTAATAATAAAAATTAATTTAAAAATCAATAATTTTTTTGTCTCTAAAATGTTTCTAATTTAGTCAATATAACAATTAATTATTTTTTATCTCTAAAATTAGTTTCTATTTAATGATTTTCTTGTAGTGTTTTGTAACCATTAAACTGTTAAATATATTTTACAAATAGTATTAATCATATTATTGTATTTTTAAATATAAAGATATAAAAATATAATCACGTTAAAATTAAAAAAAAGAAAAGACTTATATAATAGTTGTATCTGATTCAACCTGAGTTAATTAAATATTTAAAGTATTTGAAATAAGAAATTGTTTTGTGAGGCTAAAAGTGCCAAACATGCTGACTGTAATTTGCGTTTAAAATATGAAGGGCTTTGCAATATTTTGCTTATAAAACACAAAGACATTGACTTACGTGGTGCATGTTATTTTCATGCTTTATCTTCATAAATTAATTTATTACTTTCAATTTTATTAAGATAAATATTAATCAAATTGAAGTATTTTAATCCTAAAACGTTGAACTCAATGGGTCTTCATGGAAATCATTTTATAATTATTGTGTTTTTTCTACTTTATATAATTAATGAATTTTTGTCCCCACTGTAACATTTTTTTTATAATGTGTGATTTCATATTTAGTATTTAATTCCGTTTATATCATAATGTCACATTTTATATCTTAATGTTTTTTTTTTTTTATAAACATTGAGTTGAGTTTTCTCTGTTGTTGAACAAATTTAAGTTTCCTAATCAAACTCGAACAAAATATTATAATGTTTTATTAATTAAATGTGTGTTTTTAAATATTAAATTATTCAAATTAAATAATATACTCTATTTTTAATATATTCAGTAAAAAATCTGACAAAAATTATTTGATACTATAAAATTTGACAAAAGAAAATTAATCAAAGGTGGATTGAATCTAAATAAAAAAAAATGCAAAATCTTAATCTAATCTGATCGAATTTTTTTATGCATTGAGTGACGAGTTTGTTCAAACCTGACTCAAATAAATTTGTGTATACTAATAATGCTAACACGTGACATTTTAAAAATTAACTTTTATTAAATGTTACAAAAAGAAATACTAAAAATCTATTAGAGGAATCTATTTCAATATAGGGTGGCTTAAAGGTCACTAAATGAAAATGCCCATCAATGTTATTTATTTGTTGATTTGAGACATGATATATGTTTATGGAGCATAAATTTTATAAATATATATTATAATTTTTTTTATTTTGATTTGTATATATATTATAATTTTTTTTTATTTTGATTTGTATATATATTATTGAATATTGAATAAGTTATCGACATATCAGTTATGAGAGACAAATTACAAGTAACTAATCACTCACTAAATGAGATTAAGAAGGTAAATGGATATTCATAGACCTTAAACAACCCTCGAACCCATAAGAAAATTATAAATAGAAGATAACATCAAAAACAAAATTGTATTAATTTTATAACTAACCACAATATCTGTAAATTGAACATATCTATTACTCACTTGAGTGTCAGAGTGTTTTTGTAAGTACACACCCCCAAATTACCGAGAAGTCGAAAGGACGAAGAGATGAAGAACCGAGAGACCGTGTGACTAAGGAGATTGGAGACTTAATAGAGAAAGTCTAATCTTGTTCAATCTCTATAAAAATAATATATATTTAAATATTATATATATATATTTATATTATCTTTAATGTTGGGTATTTCATATATAGCTAGAAAGAGGAGTAAATAAGAATAGATAATATATTTAATTACATCTTCAAAATTTAATATGGATTTCATTTAAAAAAACTGTTATATATTATTAGTTGATGAGATGTAATAACTGAAAGATATTGAGAGTGCGAGAATAATTAGTTTTACATAAATATTAATTTAATCATACAAGCATATTTGCTTTTATCTTATTTTATTAAAAAAAAATATTTTTTTCAAAAGTTTTGAAATAAAACTGCTACAAATGGTGTCCTTTCAAGTGAACTAATTAAAATAAGCATTAGTTCTTTCATAAATGTAAGTTAATATGTAAAGAAAATATATACATGTATTTTTTTACCTAAAAGATTGATCACTTAATCACGTTTCTAGCAGCCTAAATTTATATAAATTTAAAAAATAACTGTTATTAGTTCACAAACTGTAATAAAAAAATGATTGTTCACAAACTTGAGATAGTAAATTAATTTTTTAAAATTTAAGAAATTAAAATCAAATCTTGTTAAATAACTTACTGCTGACTATATATTATAATATTTCATAATATATAAATAAATAAAAATCTTATCTTATAAATTCATTATATTAGAGTTAAAATATATTTTTTAATAAATTTTATTTAAATTTTAAAAAATAAAAATAATCGATTTTTAAGAGATTGCCGCAAATAAAGCTTACAAAAACATGTGATTGTCTTGCACACCACTTTTGATTTCCAACCAAAATTATCTAATAAATATTTTTGTTTAGAATCACTTATTTAATATTAATGTGATTTTTGAAAAAAAAAGAAAAAGGTTTCAATCACTACTCCATAACAAATCAGATAGCATCCACATTATTATTTACAACTAAACATTTGATGTAGAGTGTCAGAAAAACAAGTCAACTCAATAATCCTCTGTTTTAAAAATCATGCAGTCTAATCCTTCATATTTCCAGTCACATCAAATTCTGTGACATTTTATTTTAATTTAATATCAAGCTACATTTATTTAGCCACTAAGTTAATGATCCAGAAGCACATGAAGATAATTTTGTTTGAAAAACAGAATTAGTGTTAACAACAGAACTTTTTCCTAAAATATCATGCAATTTTCAGTTTTCAGATATAGTTATTGAAACTCAGTAGCCATAATTTTCATGTAAGATGATTCCTTTCAAACACATTACAATGGAATAGTTGAAAGAACAAAGACAGTGGCATTGTCAGAGCACACAGGAAAGGTCAAAGACCATGTGTTCCATTGAAAAAAAGAGAGAAAACACAGCAGCTCCATTGAAATCACCAGTTACTCTGTCCAATGGTTGGTTGGTTTGTGTCGGCAAACAATCCAAAGATAAGTAAAATTCTTGCACCATTGAAAATTCTATGAATCCATAATCACAGTCCTACTCACTCATTGACTACACCAAACATGCTCAACCTAACTCATTCAATCATTATGTTTGTTTCAACCCATATGCTGATTATTTTTACTACAGTACAATAAGCAAAATCTAAAAAATATTTTTTAAATTAGAGTAATAAATATCATATACGTGTTATTATCAATAACTAAATATCATTCTATATAAATATCATATGCGAGTGTATTTATAAACTTGAATTAGGAGTGTATGATTGTTTTATGGTTGTTGTTTTATGGTTGTTAAGTATTGGTAATCCACGTAGATGCACTGTGCAAAGCAAAGTGGCAAAGTCAGAGCACCTTACTAATTTAGTTGCTTTTAAGCAAGTAGGAACAAATGCAGCCGCTCCTCCCACCGCCATCACCAAGCGCGTGCATCTTCATTCTTTAATTCCATCAACGTTGTCCTGTTATTGCTTTGGACTCACATTGCGCGTGCCCCACACTCTCATCTCTAGAAAGGTGTACAGCAGATACACCTAACGCAGCCACAGCCATCAGGCAAAGACAAGAGATTTAGAGTTTTGACCATCCTCGTATGATAATCATCGGTGTTCATTCATCTCCCTTAACCCCAATTTCACAAAAATCAGCCAATTTTGTCTTACACATCTCAAAGCACCAAACAAATCCAGTCACATATTCATAAATAGAAACAAAAAACATCGAGCTCCGTGTAGCATAGCATACCGTAGTTGTGTGTGTTGTTTGTTGTAATCAACACAACACTACACAGTCATCATACGATGAAGATTGTTGTGATGATGATGTTGCTACCCTTGATGTTTGCAGTGTTTTCTTCCTTGAGTTTGAGTTCGGCAGCACCCTCTCCATCCACAACACCCACATGCCCCATGGACTTGAATTATGTGCTGAGAATCCCATGGAACACTTCTGCTTGTCACAACTTCCAACAACCTTTGGCAGCAAAAAATGGAACAGATGCTAACACTTGTTGCATATCACTGTTGTCCCTCTTTGGCGTGGGACTTGCACAGCATCTCAAAGAGACTTCTCAGTTCCAACTCCCCAACCTTGCCACCTCAGTTTCATGCATCCTAGACTTCCAATCTAAGCTCTCCACCCTTTCTCTCCCCAACAACCTTGCCGACTCTTGCTTTGACCCCCTTCAGTTTGTGATCTCCCCCAACATCTGTGCTGGGATTCAAACCATCTCTGATTGGACTAAAAAGCTTGGTCAGTCCACACCACTCAACACTGCTTGCAAACCGGATCTCACTGATCTCTCCCGCTGTGATGTGTGTCTGGGAGCTGGGTTACAGGTCAAGCAGGAGCTTATTTCCATAGATGGTAATGCTTCACATTCCTTAGATTGTTTTTACTTTTCCATTCTCTATGCTGCTGGGATTGTGAATGAGTTTGGACCTGAAAGCAATGGTGCTGTGACTTGTATTTTTAGCATGTCGGTTTATTCACAGGGGGGTTCCGGGGCAAAGAGTCACCAGGCTCTTGTGTTTGGGTTGACAGGAGCTGGGGTGGCTTTGCTAGTGATGTCTTCTCTGTTGGGGCTTTATGTATGGTACGACAGGAAGCACAGGAGGAAAAAGCTTGAGACTTTTCAGTTTGATTTTGACCCTGAGGAACAAGGGTCTAGGCGTAGATTGAGGCCCAATACGGGGTCCATTTGGTTCAAAATTGGGGAGCTTGAGAAGGCCACTGATAGTTTTTCATCTAAGAACTTCATTGGCCGAGGTGGGTTTGGGTTGGTCTTCAGGGGAACCTTGGCTGATGGGACTGTTGTAGCGGTTAAAAGGATCTTGGAATCTGATTTTCAAGGAGATGTCGAGTTTTGTAATGAGGTGGAGATTATTAGCAACCTGAAGCACCGGAATCTGGTGCCTTTAAGAGGCTGTTGTGTGGCTGAGGAGAATGAGAATTATGATGAAAGGGGAAGCCAAAGGTATCTTGTGTATGATTACATGCCAAATGGGAACCTGGAGGACCATCTCTTTGTATCATCGGACTCTCAGAAAGCAAAGGGGTCATTGACATGGCCTCAGAGGAAAAGCATAATCTTGGATGTGGCAAAGGGGTTGGCCTATTTGCACTATGGAGTTAAACCTGCAATTTTCCACAGGGATATCAAGGCCACCAATATACTACTTGATGTGGATATGAGGGCAAGAGTTGCTGATTTTGGTCTTGCCAAACAAAGCCGGGAGGGTCAGTCTCATCTCACTACTAGAGTGGCGGGAACTCATGGATATCTAGCCCCGGAATATGCACTCTATGGTCAGCTCACTGAGAAGAGTGATGTTTATAGTTTTGGTGTAGTTGTTCTGGAGATTATGTGTGGGAGGAAGGCTCTTGACTTGTCTTCATCAGGATCACCAAGGGCATTCTTGATCACAGATTGGGCTTGGTCACTAGTGAAGGCTGGGAAGTTAGAAGAGGCACTAGATGGTTCCCTGGTGAAGGATGAGAACTTTCCTAGCTCAAATCCTAAGAGCATAATGGAGAGGTTTTTGCTGGTGGGGATTCTATGCTCCCATGTGATGGTTGCTCTGAGGCCAACAATTGCTGATGCTCTGAAGATGTTGGAAGGTGATGTTGAGGTTCCACAAATCCCAGATCGCCCTATGCCTCTTGGCCACCCTACCTTTTATAATGATGGCAGTACTTTTAGCATATCTCCAGCATTAAGTGGCCCCAAGTTGCAAACTGGAGACATGCTCAGGTAATGAAGATGTTCCCTTATATTGCTTAAAATGTAGAAAAAAAGTGGAAGCTCTTTCCATTCTAAGGCCTGCCAAAGGGTCCAGTCAAATCATGTTTGGTACAAATAAATTTCCTCCCAACAAACTGCTCTCAAGCTCTCAAGATCCAAGCTAGCAATGACTGTAGGATAGCTCTTATGTGCCTCAACAAATTCTATGCACTGATATAACGCCAACTATGAAGAAACTTAGCACAGTTTGCAGGGCATCATTATAATCAGCTACCAAGGAAGCTGAGGGTAATTTAAATAGCTGAGAATAGGTACATTATAGGAACTTAGAACATAGGAAAAATATCTTGGGAAAAGAAGGTTGCATTTTTCTCTTTCATTTGTTTTATTTTCAGTCTTCTTGTACAACAAAAGTCACAAATGAAAACTCTTGTATAGAAATAAAAATGTTAAGTTGGCAGGAACTTTATTGCTTTCTTACAAGATAAAGGGACGTGTGATTGTTTTCTCAGTTTCTTTATTCCTCGACCAAGTGTCCATGTTTTCAATGAGTTAATTTTTCTATGCTATCTTATTTTAGATTTATGTACGTAACTATCATTTTCCTGTGTTTAAAACAGGTCCATTAACGAGGGCTAAGTGCTTCAAAAGGATTAGCAAGTCCAGAATCTAGCAAATTTTGTTTTTTCATATGCAGGCTATTCAACAGAGCAAGATCATTTTTTTTTCTTTTGCTCTTCTTCCCCTGTAAAAACAGTTTTTGTATAGATTATGAGCATTTTCGATAACTCTGCAGATCTTGTAAAAATTCTGTACAAAACATGTACATTTTTATATGCTCATAAACACATTGGAAGTGGAGTTGTGTTCTCTCTATACAAACCTGAACTTTGTCTGGTTTAGTTCTTATTTATACGAGTCTACCAAACAATCAGCACTGGTTCATGTAAAGGATATATAAAAGACAATTGCAGAAAAAGAGATAGCAATGTAATTTCTACATGTGCAAACAAAAGGTTCAAGAAAATTTTCTATACAAAACAGATAAAAACTACGAAGTCAATCCCACGTGAAACTAACCATAACTTCTATTTATAAAAACAATTAAACCTATTGAGAAAATAAAATAAGTATTGCGTTTAATAATTAAAAATAATAATAATCATTAGAAAACCTCAATTGAACGTAGTTAAATAAAGGTATATTAATTTATTTATTTTTTATCTCAAAAACATAAAAAACCAACCAAATAAAACATTAGCTAAAATATGAATATTACAAGACTATTTCCTTTCAGTAATGAAAATGACTAATGCTTTATCATATTCAATAATAAAATTCATTAAATTATTTAATTGTAAGAAATTAATGAAGATTTATTTTTAATGAAAATTATAATTTCCCTCCATGAGAGATGAACATATTTTGTGAAATTGTACCCTAATTGTAATTTGTATTTTTATGTTTGGGAAGAGAGAAGAGAAGAGTTTAAGGAAGAAGGTGGAAGTGGAAGAAGTGGGTTTCTTTGACTGACTCTGTCTTCCACACAAGACAAGACAAGAGAAAGAGAGCGCTGCGATCTCATTTGGCGTCTTAATGTCCAAACCCTAACAGACGGAAATGGGTCTTAGATCTGCATCTTTGCTTCTCATTCTCATTCTCCTCCTCGGAATTGCCTCCGCTCACACTCCAACCCCCAAAAATGTTCAAACTTCCCTTCGTGCTAAGTGGTTCGGCACTCCTCTTCTTCTCGAAGCTGGGTACCTTCTTATCCCATTTCCATTTCAATTTCCATTTCGATTCTCATTCTCCTTTTTCGCCAATCTAACCATATCAATCTTCTTACTTGCTTCTGTTTCCATTCGCAGCGAGTTATTGTCCAAAGAGGAACCACGCTTTTTCTGGAACTTCATTCACGCTTGGCTCCATGCTGATCACACCGACGCCCATTCTCATTCCGCCAGAAGTTGCGTCAACAAAATTCTACATCATTCGCGCCCTCTTCTGAGAGAGCCACTGGCGTCGTTGTTCGAGTTCTCTCTTATTCTGAGATCAGCTTCCCCTGCTCTCGTGCTTTACCGCCAGTTAGCTCACGATTCTCTTTCGTCTCACAGCTATGCTCAAATTACCAAATTAGACCCCTTGCGTATTGGGGTAAGCCTCCAAAGCCCCGGAGGGAAGTGTTGTTGGGTCGACACTGGTGACACTTTGTTTTTCGATGTTTCTGAATTGCTCCTGTGGCTTCAAACCCCTCTGAAGAAGTGAGTGCTGTGCCGCTGCTCGTGTTTTCCTCTGTTTTTTTTTTTTTTCAGTTTTTGAACCTGTGTTCTTAGTTAATAGTATCTTGCTCTCAATTGGATGCTTTTTTTTATCGTCAGGGTGGGTGGTTCGACTCCGGGACCGCAACTGTTTGATTTTGATCATGTTCATTTTGATTCAAGTGTTGGGAGTCCGGTTGCTATACTTTATGGCGCACTCGGGACTGTTTGCTTTAAGGAGTTTCATGATGCTCTGGTTGGGGCTGCTAAACAGGTCCTTTTGTTAGCTTTCTGTTTATGGTGCTTAATGGATATTGTATTGCATTATGTAATTACTGGCTTGTTGCATAAAAACATTTTAGCGAAATTGCTGATGTACAAGAAGGATGTATAACATAGCTATGCATTTACCATTAAAATTACAAAAAATAGGGAGAATTCCAATTCGGGGTGTCTAAAAAGCGAAAATAGCGATTCCTATTGTTATTTATTCTAGACAAATTCATGGTCACGAAGAGAGGATAATTTTAATTGGTGCTGGTAACAACAACTGTAAGGGCTTATGGTTCCTTCGTGATAAATGTTTTTACTAGGACTTCCGTTTTTTGAATTTTTAGAATACAATCTTGTAACTTTTCTATACATTTCTTGTTTTCCTTGCAAATGTTGACACGTTGTCCACGTATTTTCAGGGAAAAGTAAATTATATATTGAGACCAGTGTTGCCAGCTGGATGTGAAACAAATTTTGGCCACTGTGGCTCTGTTGGTGCAAGCGAGTCAATAAACTTAGGTGGTTATGGTGTGGAACTTGTTTTTAAGAATATGGAGTATAAGGCCATGGACGACAGTACAATTAAAAAAGGTTGGATCTCCCTAAGGTTTTGAATTTTGAAAATAGAAGCAAGTTTCTTGTAGAAAGTAGGTGACAATGGGTTGTAGTTGCTTTATTCTCGTTTTCATTTTTTAACTTAGGTCATAATTTTTTAGGTGTCCATTATTATAGACACTAGACAGTATTTATTTCTTCTTTTGATGTCTGTGTATCGTTTTGATGTTTTCATTTGTAGAGCTTGGTAATATTTTTACTTAATCCCCTTAATGGAGCTTCTCTCTCTTCTGCCTTACTTTCCTTTGCTTGTAATTTTGGTTCATTTTGTAGGTTAGTATGTCCTAATTCTCAAATTCTACTCCTGTTCTGGCTTTGGCCTTTCAAGTTTGATAATCCTGTGAAATTTCATTATTGATTTTGAAACAGATAATTGAAAGAAATATTACCTAATTTTAATTAATCCAAGATTTACAAATTCTTTGGTCTTTATCATGCATTGTTCATCAAAATAAAATGGTAAAGGAAATTTTCTATAATTACAGGAATAGGTTGCTTTTATAATTCCCTTATTGATTATGTTGTGGGTTGCAGGTGTGACTTTGGAGGATCCTCGCACTGAAGATCTTAGCCAAGAAGTCAGAGGATTCATATTCTCTAAAATTCTGGTTTGTAAAATGTCACCTTTTCTTCTTTTTGGAGTTGACTCCCCTAAATTAAGGTGTACATTAGGGAACTCACAATCTTTGATTTAAGGTTAATAATTGTGATAAAATCAAATACATATATAACAAAGTTTGAAGTTAATTAAAATGTCAACTGATTATTTTCTAATCAATGGTTATTATTGCACTTTATTCTCCAAAGTGCAGTTCGTTCACTTTAGAGGAGTTAAATCCTTTGTTTTTTTGTCATAAAGGTGTAAAAGAAAATAATATTTTTAGGTACTATCGATTAATTCTGTTATTTGTATCAAATCAAATTAAATTACAAAGAAGTGTCTGTAGGTGCTAGGTTCTATCATGCAACATACCTATATTTCCATTTTCCCTCTTCATAATTGATAATGCTTAGTTTGACCAAAATTAACCAGGCAAAGTGGTTTCTAACCTCTATATGCTTCTGTTATTGTCATGTGATCCATGTAGTGTGAACCTCACTTTGTGGCATAAGGCTTTTGTTGTTGTTGTTCAAAGTGTCAAAGGAAAACCACTAGTACATTAGATGTTTACATTGTAGCCTTTGCAGGGTCTGGAAAAAAAACGAGAGAAAGAAATGAGGAAGTAAAAGAAGATAACAATAGAAACATAACCAAAATATACAGGATGTGTGATAACTGCATCGCACTGGAGTTTGGAGAATAAATTTAAAAAAGGCCTTCTGCTAGTTTATTTTCATTATGAAACTATGATGAACACCACAGTTCACCTGATAGGTGAGACTTGGGATGGTTTATCTAGAATTGATAATTTGCCCACACATGCTAATATGTTCTAACCATTCATGTCATGTTGGCTATTTTGAATTCAAGACATCTGTAGCTTCCTCTCAATTATTATACTTTATTATTCCTGGTTTCTTATTCAGGTGCATAATGATACTTTGGTTCTACACTTTTTGATGAGTGATGATGACATTTCCTATTCAATATGGTTTATATCAATGAATTGACATACATATTTAAAATTTTGTTGTTTGTGCATATGAATTTAACTGTTTGTGTTTATGTACAGGAGCGTAAGCCCGAGTTAACATATGAGATCATGACTTTTAGGGATTATTTATTGTCATCAACTGTATCAGATACCCTTGATGTTTGGGAACTGAAAGGTATTGCTGTAACCTTTTCTTTTTGTGATAATTTATTTTCACTTTAGTTGCGTTTAATGAACTGTGCAATAACATATATTTTAATGATAACAGATCTAGGGCATCAAACTGTACAGAGAATAGTCCGTGCCTCTGATCCTCTACAGTCAATGCAAGATATCAATCAAAATTTCCCTAACATAGTTTCTTCTTTGTCTCGCATGAAAGTAAATAACCTTGTCACTTTCGTTGAATGCTTATACATAGGTCAGTTTCCTCCCAAGTAATTCTTTATTGTTCTTATGGAACTGTGATATGCAACAGCTTGATGATTCTGTTCGAGATGAAATAATGGAAAACCAGCGGATGATCCCACCTGGCAAGTCTTTAATGGCTATCAATGGTGCTTTAGTCAATGTTGAAGATGTTGACCTTTATCTGTAATATTTTTTCTCCTGCTGATATCATT
Organism: Phaseolus lunatus; assembly: GCA_013389735.1. Lineage (NCBI taxonomy): Eukaryota > Viridiplantae > Streptophyta > Magnoliopsida > Fabales > Fabaceae > Phaseolus > Phaseolus lunatus. The sequence continues at coordinate 36,130,485 of CM023862.1, forward strand.
CATATTATAATGCTGAGATATTATTTGCTGTTGGTATTTCATGCTTGCAACTGTGCTGTAGCCTGAGTTTACTGTTTCTCTCCATGATATATTCATATGAAAAAATTGCTATTGCATTCTGATGGTTCTTTTGTTGTGAAGAATAAAGCTTGAAAGTTTTAGATCAAGGTCCATTTATATTTCACTTTATGTTTATTCTGATTGAGCCTATCTAAGTTAGCTTAGTCATCTATTGGAATTCCTTATTTTAGATAGCTAGTTATTGAGGTCAAGTGCCTTTCTTTTCTCCACTTTTATATGCTTTAATCAACTAATTATTATTTTAGAGTTATTTTTTGGATTCTAAGCAACTATTTGGTAGCTGTTTGGTTGTGGTTTTGTGAGCCCTGTTTAATAAACACGGATTTTCCTAAGCTGTTGAGTTTGTTGTGGGCTTTTGGATTGTGCATATTTTACATTGCTGAGGCATCCAAATTACTATTTAGCAAGAATTCTTACCAATGTTTGTCAAACTCTAGAGTCGATATAAAAACTCATTTGAATTATCATTTTGCCACACATTTTGTCCTAGTCTTTTGATTGTAAATGTGGACAATGATTATTGAGAAGTTAATGCATATCCAACTGCACTAAAATGCCTACTTGGCATATGGAGTTCATAATTAGTCATGCTAAGCTTGATATAACTGTGGTTTTCTGTGGTTTTTAAACTTACTTACATGGATGTCCTAAACTTAAAAGTTAAATTACAAAATTTCAATCCTTTGATACTTTATTTTTTTTATCTTTCTTTAGGTTGATTGACTTGGTTCATCAGGATCTGTTATTGGCTGATCAGTTCTCAAAATTGAAGGTGAATGGCATTTGATCTTCATTTTGGCATATTTTTATTATTGTACTAATAACTAGCTAACTTGTTATTAATATGGACACTTGAAATTTGTCTGCTGCATTGCTTTCTAATACTTGTGCTTTACTAGTTTGTATAGTTGTAAATAGTATGAAAAGAAAATACGATAGGTACCAGAGAAGAGAATGTAAACGGGAGGCAAGTATGTTATATTGACTGATATCAAGGTATGAGACTGTATACACAAGAGAACATGAAGATACTGCAAATGTCTCTGCTAAGCAATTCAAGAGTGCCTGGCCTCTT